>OY992536.1:282931221-283389806 GCA_963921195.1 Pegoplata infirma | reverse complement strand
AACAAGGAAAACTGTTAAATATTGGTAAAATGAGATTACGGGACTTTTTCTAGTAATTTGACAAGGTTTTTTTGAGTGTATCATATTAAAACCATTAGATCAAATCATACAATTTTTTTTTGAAAAATTTCTCAAAATACTTGTTTGTAAAAAAAAAAATTGTTTGTACTTGGATATTAAAATGACTCAGAGGACTTATTTGCTGCAAATATTCAAACAAAACAGTTAAGTAAATTACAAGAGACTACACTATATTCTGTTGGGTGTTTTTCATTGGTCGCTCCTTAAGGTATGCTATAATAAAATAAAAAAGTTACGCAAAAACAGGTGTTGTGTTTTTCAATTATATGTACTTATTAAGTACATTTGCTAATATTACCCCAAAAGTGTGCTTTAAAAATGCTGAAAAGTTCAAATAATGAAAGTTTTAAACAAAAGAGCTTTTACTTCCTGCATTATTTGATGGGGATATTTATTGTGCGCCCTTAAAGTATGCTATAAGAATATTACAAAAGCTCTGTATAAAATACATTCCACAACAGGGAGAGTCAAATATGTGCTAATCTTTAATAATAATAATATTTATTAAGTACACATATTGTATGGTAAATCCTAATCCAAATGATTGCAAAACACAGCTAAGGTGAGTCGAAAATACAAATATTCCCGTTCTATTTGTTAGTTTATTAATACATAAATTTTAAAAAAATAACTAGTTTGTTTAACTGAAGTTCAATCTTAAATTTACATTATATTTTTAAGTTTAAAATAAAATTCTAACTTTGTCGCCGAAGAGGTTAAGATTATTTATGGTTTAGTTTATATATCGGTGCCTCAAACGCATATTTACGTAAACACACTTTATTTTTTCTAAAATATGAGCTTTAAAGTTTTTAAATTAAATATAATATTTTTATAACCTCCGCTTTGTGATTGAGGGTTAGTATAAGTTTGTAATTCCGTTAGTAAATTATGGAAATATCGGACTGGGATCCCATAAAGTATCTTCGATCTAGCAATGCCCGTACAAAATTTTTTTACACAAAAACTGTTTTTGGCGAATATTTTTTTTTTTTTTTCCAAAAGTACATATTTGTTCTTTCCAATTTTTTTTCCTCCATATTTTTTTAATTAAATAAAATCTCTGTTAAAAAATTTTTTTTTTTTCGATTCAGATCTTGCCTGTTTACATTTTATGTGACGCTTTATGTCTACTGTTGATTCCAAGCACTTTTTTGTATGCATTTGTTTGTATATATGTGTGAAATTATATATGTGTTATAGTATGTGTGTATATTTTAGTTATAAACGGATAAGAGTGATTTGAAATAAAATTTACAACACTTGCCTACATTCCATAGAATGCTTACATACCATAGATGGGACTAATTAATTAAAGGGACCAATTAATTGATGGTTTAATTACCATTTAATTGGTGTCAATTGTAATGAAATTTTTTTAATTACCATTGGTTGTATCAATTGTGTCAATTAAATTACTAATCAATTTAATTACTAATGAAAATTAAAAAAAAATAATTACCATTGGTGTGGCATCAATTAAAAAAAATAATTACCATTAGTAAAAGACGTCACAATATCGTCAAAATCGTTAATATTTCAAAATATCTGTTGTTTTATGTTATTTGGTATTTTAATTTTTCACATTTTATAAACCAAACACACGTTGATTGCTTTTGTATAACACAATATTTGAAATTTTTTATTTGCGTTTTGATTTTTGTCTTTAACATTTTCATATTTTTTAAAAAACATACTTTGATGTTTAAATTTATAACTTTTCAAAACAAACAAAAAATGTGCAAACCAATGGTTTTGAAACCAATTATAATTGGTGTTTTTCAACAATTGGTGCATTTCATTACGATTAGTAATTATTTTTTTAATTAAAAAAATTTAATTACCATTAAATGGTAATGAAATTTTTTTCATTATCATTGATGTCAACCAATGGTAATGAAATTTCAATGGTAATGAAAAATTCCCATCTATGTTACATACAAATAGACGCATTATTTAAATTTGTTTAAGAGAAAAAGTAGTTTCTTATCTGATTTCTACAATTCAAAAAGCATTCGACTCTAACAATTGTACTTTTTTATACGCATGGACTAAAAAAAATATTTTTTTGAAAACCTGTATATTTGATGCACATGCAGTTTTTAGATGCATTTTTCACAACTTTGAACATATAGCATTCTTTTACATAAAATTGAATACTGTTTTTTATGGGACTGCATTTTTTTTTTAATATTTACGTGATTTTTTCAAAAAATAATTTTGTGATTTTTCCCTACAAAAGATAAATATATCTTTTGTATGGAAAAATGTTTGTGTTTATTTTGTAATTTTATCAAAAAAAGTAGTTAAATTTGAAGAGCCATATCTGCGAAAGTGTTTATTTGATACGATTCAAAACCAATTCGATTGTCCTTTTTAAACCGATGTACTCACTTATATTTACTTTTTAAAAAAATGCATTTTTGATGCAAATGCAGTTTTTCGGTGCATTTTTTAAAGCTTTGCCCCTTAAATTTTGTTGAAACGGGCATGGTGTTTGAAATAGTCTACACATATAAGAAAGATAACTATTGATTTTTTTGTATAATATTTATTTTTTTTTTTTTTTTTTGAAAATTGTTCGAGTTTATCGATTTTTTTCAGCTATAAATCGTATAACAACCATTATATTTATGAACGTATTCTTAAAAAGAATTTATCTCTCATTAGGATTAGCTTTATCCTGACACAAACAAACGTATAACAATGGACAGAGTTGTGATGATTTTTATAAAAAACAAAATTAAGATTTTGCTGGAAATCGCCGTTCACATAACCCAGGGAAAAAAAATTATTATAAGAGGTCATGTATAATATTTTTAAGGGTATGCGGAGCACTGAATACAAATTGGGCCTTTAAATTGCTTTATCGCGTCAAGTTTTTGAGATATTTAACATAAATTGATATATCAAAAACTTAATAAGATAGAGCAATTTCAAGGTCAAATTAAAAATCAGTGGTCCAAAAACCTTTAAAACAATAATACGCGACCTCTCATTATGTTCGATTAATTTTTTGTTTTTTGCGTAGGTTGTCCCAACGGTGATTTCATGCAATAAAGCTCATCGTATTCAGAATTAAATTTTCTTTAAGAATACGTTTATAAATATTAATGTTGTTATACGATCTATTGCAGAAAAAAAAAATTGATAAACACTAAAAATTTTTAAAAAATAACAAAAAAAAAAAAATGATGTTATAGAAAAAGTCAATAGATAACTTGCTTATATGTGAAGACTAATTAAAACACTATGCATATTTCCAGAAAATTGAAGGGGGAAAAGCTTTAAAAAATGCATCGAAAAACTGCGTTTGCGTCAAAAATGCATTTTTTTTAAAGTAAATATAGCAGGAAAAAAATCAATAAACACAAAAAATTTTCAAAAAGCAAAAAAATTGATATTGTTGAACAAATCAATACATATCTTTCTTATATTTATCTAAAACAGTCAAAAAATTGAAAATCGTTTGAAAAGTTTCTATGTTACACGTGGTTTAGTGAGAAAAGTCCCAAAAAAACTTTGACCTACAACCTTTACTAGCTTATTTAAAAAGTATATTCGATTTTGTTTTTTGTAGCACAGTGTTATTAGAGTGGAATGCTTTTTAAATTGTTAAAATAAGATAAATACTTTCGAAGATGTGGCTCTTTAAAGTTACACCCATTTTGGATTTGTTTTTATGTTTAAAAAAAGTTAAATTCGCGAAAAATAATCGCCATTTTTGGAAAATTTTTAAAACGGAAAATGAATATGTTTCATTGACTTTATAGGGAAAATGTGTACAAAAAATTATATAAACTTGAAGAATAGTTGTAAATTTACAGTTTTATTGGTAAAAATCTTGTAAAATTACAAAAAAGGTAGTAATTTTTACTTGGAATTCTCGTAAACGTTTTATCGCGTGAAAAAAATTTGTAAATTTACAATTTAATTGGTTAAAAGCTTGTAAAATTACAAAATTATTGGTAAAAATCTGTAAAATAACAAGAAATTCTTGTCAAATAGGAGGTAGCAAAAAAAAAAAGGTTACAAACTTTTCTTGTCATTTTACAAAGTTTTTTTTTAGTGAGACTAAAAAGAAAATATGTATTTTCTCGTAACCAACATTAAATCATGTAATAACAAAAAGAAATAGAAAATTTTTCATTTAGCTTGTAAATTACAAAAGTAATGTTGTGTATTGCATATAAGCTTGTTTTTTACTCTTATTGTATTTACATACAACTTACATATGCAAATATACAGAAAAGTGCATTAAAATAGCAGTTAGCATTCAAGCTTCATTTTTAACAGCCTAAAACCATTATTCCAGGCTAGTGTCTTCCCAGTTGGAATATGTGTCACTGAGGAAATTTACATAGTGATTCCTTGGAGAAATGTCTTTAGGTTCTGACAAATCATAGTTACACACAGAGAAATGTTTAGTTGGAATTCCATTATGAAAACGGAATTTTGATATATCTTATACATTTTTAGTTGTTATTGTAAATTTTTTATCACCATACCAAATAAATACCAGTAGTAATAATTAATTTTCAATCGTGACCGAATGGATGTATCAACAACTAATAATTTGGTTAATATACCCAAACTAAAAACTAATAAAGTTTTTGAAAAATATTTAGTAAGTACAACTGTTTCTTTTAGTCTTTGTTTTCCCTCTCGACCAATAATCATTTGTTTAAATTAATAAATTCCAAAAACATTAGGAAATAGTATCCACAACTGAAAATGTTGGTTAACTTAACCAAATTTTCAATAATTTTTTATTTTTGAAAAATTTTACTAAATTATAAATTTGTATTGGTATTCTTAACTAATAATTGGTCGTTAGGATTTCATTTCAATTACAAAACTTTTACGTCAAAAAAAAAATTAAACTAGTAATCATTTAAAACAAAAATGTTATTGTCTTCAGAGGTTTTTTAAATTTTTAAATAAAATTCATCTAAAATCTCGTAAAAAATGTTACAAATTTTGATGGTAAGTTGATACCTCTACCGAAATGCAATCAATTTAAATAAATAAATCTTATTTTAGGTATTTGCACATGCAACTTTAATGCAGATGCTAAAGATGATATTTTACCCAGAAGTCGAGAATAAAATCGATTTTGAGCCAACTACTTATAAAAAACTTTGGAACAGTTTCCAAGAAATCCTTAGAGTCCAAAGTGTCCCGAGATGGTAACAAATTTAAGGTTTGTAAATGCCAGAATATTGAAATTAAGAAAGTTTCATCCAAAACTATTCTCAGAATCAGAGACATTTTCTATAGGAAAAATAACTCAAAATCTGAGACTTTTTCTGTAGAAAATTTTTTTTTAGAACCTGAGACTTTTTCTCCGTATCGGAGATTTTTTATATAGGAAAAATTTCAGAATTTGAGACTTTTCCTTTATTTTTTATTAAAAAATCCTAGGATTCTGAGATATGTTTCCATAAAAAAATTCTAAAAGTCTGAGATATTTTTTTGATTTTTTCATTGACATGTTTTCTTAAGAGATAGAAAGTCTCGCAGATTCTGAGACAGTTTTTTTTTAGAAAAATTCTTAGATGTTAAATTTTTTGTATCAGAACTATCAGTTTTAATTTATTTTTTCTTTTGTATGTATTTATTTCACTTTTTAAATTATAAAATTTTTACAATCAAATAAATCAGAAAAATTGCTAGAAAAAAAATATTAAAAATTTTTATTTCAAAAGAAACAGTTTAAAAAAATATTGATTGGTACAACTATAACACGCTTTTTAAAATTCGATCACTATAACCAATGTCAATTTTAACATAAAAATATTCGGTTCTTATGATAGATATTTACCGGTAGAGACAACTGAATTGGCAGTAGAGGCAACTGAATATTGTGATATTTGGTGCAACCACAAAAATTCAGTTGGCAAACAATTCAGTTGCAACAACTGAATCTATTTTCTGTGTGTAATCCTTGATGACATGCGCTAACATTGTCAGCACTGAATGGTTGCTTTAAAAGTGTTCACAATTCCTCTAAGACTTCCAAAAGGAAATGTCTTCAGAATAGCAGTATATTAAATTGAAATTTTAAATCTGAGCAACTCTTCAATTTCTAAGAAAAAGATGGCAACATTATCGATTTATCTATATAAATAAATAATATAAATAAAAATACATTGTCGTTCGTTGGTAACCGCATCAGTTGAGAACGGCTGGATGTCTTGTGGATGTCAGCAGTGACTCTGACATGTCACCGCTACGTCACTGAGGATGGCTCGAGGACGTTGCCAACTGGGAAATTCTTTAAAAAAATATCGTTGAAAAAATATTTGATTAAAAAAAATTTCTTAGATGAAAAAAAAAATACGAAAAAACCTGATAATTTTTTTTTTTAATGAAAAAAAAAAAAACAAAATTGATGATAAAAAGTTTTATGAAAAAAAAACATTGAAGGAAGAAAAATTTATGAAAAAAATGTTTGATTAAAAAAGAAAAATAATTATGTTATATTTTATTCACCATCTGGTGAAAAACGTTTTTATTCATCAGCAGGGGATTTATTATCCAAGTTACAAACCAAAGTTACAAACCTTTCTGATTTTAAGAAAATGAAAACAGTAAATTTTATTTTCTTTTTTGTTAATCGTTAGCTTATTAGTGTAAAAAGTACGAAAAACCGGTTTTTTACCCGAAACTCAAAATTTTGGAGGTGTTTCGTAAATTTCAAGTACAGGGTCTTGTTGTACTCTACAACACCTACTAGAAAAAATGTATTGCATCTCAGGTATTTTTTCTGTCACACAGTGCAATACATTCTCATATTAATGATAAATTACATTGGACAAAAAATTATGTAACATTTCTTCATACTGATGTAACAATTTTCTTTGAATGTTAATAGAGAATAAAAAAACTGTTTGCTATTATACTAAACATAACTGTCACATGCATTTATAAATGTATGTAAGTGTGTCTGTGTAAATGGAATATTTGTTTTTTATTTGAATATTTTGTTGAATGAGTGCATTTCCGTTTCCAAATCATTTAGAACAGAACACAAAACTTTTGGTTAAAAACTCTAAATGCTTTTTTCTAGAGTTTTTTTTAGGGAAACTTTTTTTTTATTTAGTTTTCATATGGTAAATTGCCTAAAAGTATACTATATATTATTATATTTTTTGAATAACCAAAGTAATTTTACTCTCTTTACTTCCGGCCTTCATACTCTCTTAACTAAATTGTTGAACCTCTTAAAAAAAAACAAAATAATTTTGTGTATTTTTTTGGTTATGGATGTGTATTTGTGTAACAGTGTGTATTCATGTGAATGATTGTATAAGTTTGTTGAACATAAGCTAATTTGGTTTTACAACCAGCACTCACACATATAAAAAAACAACACATACATACATATGCCATATACACACTCAACTATTAAGTGTTTTAGTGTTTATTTGAGGTTTTAGTTTTAAAAGCCATTTCAAGTATTGTTTATTTTTTCAACAAAAAAAAAAAAGACGTACAAAAATGGTAGTTTCCTCTTTAATTGGTTAAATGTTTATACAATTTTAACCAATTCCTTTTTTTCATATTATTTCTTTTTACTTTTTACAGATGCCTTTTTATAGAAATACGGATATTCATTTTATTTTTTGTCTTCCAAAAAAATCGATTTTTTTTTTTTAATATTGATGCATTTAACTGTTAACTGTAATTGTCATTTGAATGTGTTGTTGTCTCTCAACAACTTCGCGTTTTAACTCTAATCGAATTTGCTTTATATAAAATTGACACTTGAATGACATTCATTGCATCAGTGAGTGGTCATATTGAAGTAAAATAAGAAAATCAAAAAAAAAAAAAAAGTAACAAAATTAATTCGACTTGGTCGAATTCATGAACACCCTCCACAATCTTTAACACTTATTTTTGTGATTTAAATTGTTTGACGTAAACAAAATGTTTAGATTAGAAAATTGTTATTTAAGAACAAAACTTTTTTAAGTAATTTTTGTAAAAAAAAATTTTAGAGTGTGAAAGTTTTTATGAGTGCAATATTTTTTTGAGTTTACATTAGGGTGGCACGATTAACCCTTCTGCATCCCTTGGATATGTGCCCTTCCTATGATCCTTTGGGTCAATATGACCTAACATTAAAATGTAAACAAAATTTCATATTTTATATACGAAATTTATTTGTTTTGTTGTTTTTTTTTATTTAGTAAGATAAAAAATAATGAAAACTTATATAAATAAGCCATTCCTGAGCAATTATCAAAAAAGATAAAAACCAATAGTGGGTCAAATTGACCCAAGGAGTGTAGAAGAGTTAATGAATTTTTGAATTTTCTTGATCGCCGGGCAAATTATGGTTCGCTTTAGTCTAAAAACTCAATGTTTAAATTTTTTCCAAATCAGACAAACTCCTCCGTGCTTTTGGAGAGTTAAAATTTTGGCCTAAGAACAATTTTTTTTCCCCAAATTTTTTTTTTTTCGATTTTTGATTATTTTTTTTAATTATTATTTTACTGCATTAGCTTATGAACGGCAAAAAAATATTTTGGTAACATAAGGCTTTATGCTTAAAAATTGACTTCGAAAAAAAAAATTGAGACGTGGGGTCTGACTCTTAAATTTTTTTTAATTTTTGTTTATTTTTTAATTTTGACAAGCAAATGTTTGAGTTTAGAGTTGTCAAATATTCGTCTATTTAGAAAACCGGTTTTCGAATACTTAAAAAAACCGCCTTTTAAAAAAATGGGTTTTTCGATTTTGTAACTAAAACCGGATTCAAATAATCCGTTTTTCTTTTTTTTTAATTACACCGCCCAACAAATCAAAGGTTTTTGGCTCCGGTTTGAAGTTTAATATAAAATTTTAAAAGATTTTGACTCGCCGATTTTTGCTTTTTGTGAAGGCCTGCACAGCAGCCACTTTTGTAAAAAAAAAAATACAAAATTTTTATTTCAGTGTAAAATTTTTTTTTCAGTGTAAAATTCTTTTCGAGTTTAATTTTTAAGTTACTAATGCTTTTAAAACTGAAAAAAGTTTAAAAATCATTGCTTTAAAACTAAACTAGTTTGAAAAGCATTGCTAAGTTACCACCAATGCTTTTTAAACTTGTTTACCACGTGGCAATTAAGATGGACCCAATCTGAAATTTGGGGTTTTGCTTATAACTTTTGAACCACTGGACGGATTCAGCTGAAATTCAACACCAAACAGAACCGGGAAACGGCAAAGATACATGCCACGTTTCAGCAGTCTCATTATTGTCTTTCGAAAGTTATCGTGTTTTTTTATCTCGTAAATTCGCGAAAAACCCTTGCCGAAATTTACCCTTTTGCTCATAAGTCTTGAACCACTGAACCGATTTGGCTGGATTGCAATACCAACCTGACCAGGTAAATGACCAACATATATGCCAAACTTCAGTAGCCTCTGTAAAGTATTTCAAAAGTTAGCGTGTTTTCTACGGACGGACAGACAGACAGACGGACGGACATCGTTAGATCGACTTAAAATCGATCAAGGATCATGAATATATATACTTTATGGGGTCCTAGACTAATATTTCGATGTGTTACAAACGGAATGACAAACTTATATATACCGTCTATCACTAGAGTGGAGTGTATAAAAAGTGTATATTTTCAGATATTGGTTCAGTTCATCAAGGGGGAACTTTTTTCCCCCTGGGCCGATTTTGCCCATTCGCGAACTTAACCTGCCTATGACCATGAGACATATTTGTGCCAAACTTCAGGAGTCTAGCTGTTTTATTTTGGACTGCATTGTGTTATCTACTGACAGACTGACGGACGGACTGACGGACATTCACAGAACGTCTTAGAATCGATCATAGATCAATAATATATAAACTTTATGGGGTCCCTGACCGATATTTCGATACGTTACAAACGGAATAACAAAGTGAGTATACCCCCATACTGTGGTTGGAGGGTATAATAAATATAAAAACATCGATTATTCGAGACCAAAAAATCGGTTTCCCGAATACTTCAAAAACCAGCCTTTTTAAAAAACCGGGTTTAAAAACCCGGAAAAATAGACAAAAAACCGATTTTTTGAATACTTCGGAAAATCGATTTTTTTGGCAACTCCAGTTTGAGTTGTAATGTTGCTTTACATATTCACCAAAAAAAAATATTATTACTATCTCTGACATCTTTATCGTGTTCCAAAATGTACAAAAAAAACAGCAAAAAAAATTTTTTTTTTACCCTTTATTAAATTTTATGTATTATCACAAAAAATTGCTTTTGTTAAAATTCATTGATTGCCGGGGAAAATTATTGTTTCTTTTTAACCCGTTTTAACCCGGGGGTTAAAACTTGGCCCTGACTTTTCGGTTTGTTTGGTTTTTTCCAGGGCCAAGATTTAACCACTTAGCGGCACGAGCTAAAATTGTCAGATTTGGCTAAAAACTTAAATATAGAGTTTCTAGACATAAAAAAAAACAATGATTTGCCCAAAAACCAACGAAATTCAAAAAAAGTAATTTTCCGTGTTAATACATACAATTTTAACAAAGGATAAAATACTCATTTTATGCAATTTTTAGATACATTTTAAAACACAATAAAGATGCTTTACCGACTTCGCTGAAATTCAATACCAACCTGACCAGAAAACTGCAAATATGTATGATAATTTTTTTTTTCGAAAGTTAGCCTGATTTCTATAGAGCGACGGACGGACATCGCTAGGTCGACTTAAAATTGATATTTAGAGATGTTTTAAACGGAACGACAAACTTATTTTTCCCTGTATCATTAAGTGGAGGGTGTAAATACGAATACATGAGAAAATATTGCTTTAAAAAATATTCGTTTATTGTTTTTTGATTGAAAAACAAAAAAAAAAAATAAATAATTACACTGTGCTACAAAACGAAGACGAAATAATAGTCCTAGAAACTAGAAATTTGGAATATAGGATTCCCGAAAAAAAAAAAATTCTAAAAATTCTATATGTATAGTACTTTTTGGAAATTTGGTACTTTTTTTATTTTTAACATGAACTTTGATATATAGGACCCTTCAGAAAAAACATTATGAAAAACGCAATTCCGATTATCTGAGGAACTTAGATTTGAATTGGGTAAAAAATTGTCTTCGGTACTTTTTCTAGCTCCTGAAATAACGGCTGTTAAAAACAGTTTTGACGAAAGTCATGTGTTTGGAAAATTTTGATTCTAAAAGAGGAAAAAAATGTACTTTGGATCTATTTAACTGTCCGAAATAATGGTCATAAAAACTTTATATAATTTTTACGAAAGGTTTGTTTCGATGAAGTGGAAAAAACTTATTGTTGTTTTTTTTTTGCCTTTTTCGTGCATTTTGGATTTTAGCCAACTAAATGTCCGAATATCGCAAAGTGATTTTCAGAAAAGTTATCAAGATTAAAGCCGGCTACAACTTTGCTGGACATTACTTTGCGATATTCGTACATTTAGGTGGTCAAAATTCACGAAGACAGCACAAAAACTAAAATTTCCCTATACGTACTTACTAATTTCATCAAAATGTCTGAATATGGCAAAGTGACATTCTGCAAAGTTGTTAAGCTTAACACCAGCTACAATATCGATATATCTAGATTACTAGAGCTAACCCAGCGGAATGCCGGGACACGTGTAACTTTTTTTTAATTGATATAACTTTCTCAGGTAAGCAGACCCCCGCCGATCACTGACCCCTACCATTTGTCTCACAGTGTAATAAATTTGAAATTTATTCATTTTCATAAATAAAAAAAAAAAATTACAAACAAATTGTGGGATTTATTTTTTTTTTTTTCGTAAAAGAATTTTTTCCAAAACGCCAATTTTTTTTTTTTAAGTAAGTTCTTGTGTTTTTTAAAAAGTCTGTATTTGTTGCATAGTGTAATTTGGTTTTTATTGCGTTATGATTCTCCTAGATTTTAACTTCACTCAAGAATTACATTTTTTGAAATTTTCTAATAAAATTGAAATATTTTTTTTTTTTCAAAAAACAAACACCTTTTAAAATTTTATATATCAATTAACAAACTATAAATACCTTTAAATGTCAACTAATTGAAACATTATGAGAAAAATGAAATTAATTTCTGGTTGCCATAAGGATTCTTTGGAACTCTAATAAAACCTCATTATAACAAGAATGCAATTTTATATAATTTTCTAAAAAATAAAAAAAAAAATAAATACGAAATTCTTCACGCTATTTTCTAAAACTAATTTCAACAAATAAAAAGAACTCTTTTTTACAAACTAAAGTAAGAACAACAAAAAAGAAAAGACGAATTCGTAAAGGTACTTTTTTGTTGCACAATCACACTCTCTTATGATGCCACTCATTCATTGCCACTGCATTTAGAAGGTTCTTATGTTTTAATTGGCAATTTACAGCAATTAATTTATATCAACATTAAAACAAAACATAAAAGTTGTGCGTTCTGTTTGTTTTGTTACGTTACGGCAACATAAATGCAGACAGCTAAATTAAAAAAAAAATTAAATAAAAGCAAGTGCAACAAATTTTACACATTTTGCTGTTGTTATATTATTAAAAAATATTTTTGTTGTTCGTTTAAATGTTTTTCAAAGCTTCCTGTTAAAAACAGAATGTAGAAATTAGAGAATGTCTCAGAACCGGAGATATTTTCTTTATAAAAAGAGACTTAGTAACTGAGACTTTTTTTTAAGAAAAATGTCATAAAATGAAAAATTTTTATTCATAAGTCTAATTTTTGTATAAAACGTTTTCGACGGATTTTTCGTCAACCTTTAAAAAATAAAAAAATAATTTCAAGACCTCAAAAATTTTACATAGTTTTTTTTTTAAATCAAAACTATTATTGGGGTTTATTTACAAAAAAGAAAGCTTATGTTTCTTTCTATGAGACCTATTGGGTCCACTAGTAGACTGAGACCTGTGAATCAATAACAATTGTATTAACTAAACAACAAGTGAGAGTGTTAAATTTGCCTGTTCCGAATCTGTTATACCCTCTTACATGTTAATGACAAACAAAAAAACACAAGTAAGAAAACTATAATCGGTCAAGACCAGCGTTGCCAATTTAGCTTTTTTCCCGCTAGATTTAGCTTTTTTTTAAATTTTTCGCGGGAAAATTTTGCATTTAGCTTTAAGCGGATTTTTTAGCTTTTTTTGAAAATTTTTTGGCTTTTTTTTAGCTTTTTTTTACACTTTCTTTAGACTTTTTTTAAACTTTTTTTCATTAAATATCAATGTAAAAAGAGAAGAAACATAAATTTTTACTTGAAAAATTTCTAGTTGTGTTCAAAAACACAACTATATTTCAGAAACATCTAACTATAGCGGTTCTCACCCTTAATAGAAAACAAAAAAAGAATCGGAGAAATGAAGAAAACAATAGAATGTTTGACAGATACAACAACAAAATACATGTATTTCTATCAAACATTTTATTGTTTTCTTCATTTCTCCGATTCTTTGTATGTTTTCTATCAAGGGTGAAAACCGCTTATTTATATTTTAAAGATTGTCTAAATGAGTTTTAGGAAGTTTTTTTTTCAGAATTCTAATAAGTAATTTAATAAAAATTTTTAAAATGTATTTGGAAATTTCTTAAATATAAATTTGAGAAAATGAAAATTTTTGGAACATATAAAGAAGATTCTAAAACTTATTTAGTATTTTGTGAAATAAAATTAAAAATTTTTAAAATATAAATGAAGATTTCTGAAATGTATTTGTAATTTTTTTTAATATTGTTCCCGTGTAAAAAAATAATTATATCAAAACATATCTCCTTTGATAAAAACATATATGGATCATATTTAAATGGATGTAATCAGATCTACATCATATATATTCATATCTGCTTCAGATATTTTTTGATCCGTAAATTGAGTCTATCTGACAATTTTACATATATGCACATATCTGAAAATGTCTTTTTTAGAAAATACAAATTTGTATTTTCTGAAAAATTGTTGGGAAAGTGTCGACGTATTTACAAACTGTTTTTCTAAATATTCAGAAATTATTAAAGAAATTTCCACTTCCAATTTTTCCCAAATTTCTAAACTTTATTTGAAAATGTAATTCAAACAATTTGAAATACATTCTGAAATGCAATTGAAAAATCCCAAAAAAAATCTGAATTGAATTCAAAAATTCCTTTGATTTATTTGGAAATTTTGTAGACAATGTTTTGAAATTTCTGAAATGCACTTTGAATTTGTTAACGTTAAAGATTTTCTTGATTGTATTATTTTTAATCTTTATTAATATGTACCTACATTCGAAATTTTCGGAAACATAATTTTTTTCAAATTTATATTTGTTAAATTTTAATATTTTGTTTATTAATAAGCATAATTTTAGTCCCAAATATGCTATAGATGGAATAACATATCTTTTTTTTTGCAATTCAATTGTAAAATTGAAGAAAAAGCTAATTTAAATTAATTAAAAAAAGTTTAGCTTTATTTTTTAGCTTTTTTTCAAATTTTTTAGCTTTTTTTAGCGGGTTTTTTGAAAAAATCTAGCTTTTTTTGTTTTCAAATTCTGGCAACGCTGGTCAAGACCGACCACAATAGTGTTTCTCGGAAAATGAGTCCGAAGTTCAAACATGAACCGATTATATTTATCTTTTGTCAATTTTAGGGCGGATTTTATAGTCCAAACTAACCCTGCAAAAAAAGTCATTATCACTTCCTAGTGGAGTGCTTTAAAACTATAACAAATGTAATGAAATACAACAAAAATAACAAAAAACACAAGACAAAAACACACAAACATTCTTTTCTACTCCAGAGTTCATAGTTATTCAGTTCTTAACTCATTACCTTCCGCGACACGCCCATACAAATGTAAGTAGATATTCAGTAGATAAGAAGTACTCCGGGAAGTAGTTGGAAGTTGTTTGAAAACTCGGAGTACTTCTTATCTACTGAATATCTACTTACATCTGTATGGGAGTGTCGCGGAAGGTAATGAGTTAAGAGCTGAATATCAACTTTTTATGGAGTAGAAAAGAATGCCTTTGCGTTTTTTCCTTTTGTTTTTGTTATTTTTGTTGTATTTCATTACATATGTTATAGTTTTAAAGCACTCCAAATAGAAGTACTCCGCACATTTTTTGCTGCGATGGTTTGTTCGTCATTTTTTCTTAGAATTTTATGCAGAATCCGAATATCCTAGACGGTTTTGTCGAAAAAAAAAAATTACTTCGGAATTATTTTGAATTGAATTTGGAATTATTCGATTAATCTACCAATTTTAAGATTTTACTCGTTAAATCGAATAATTAAAAAATGGCAAATATCGATTAATCGTTAATCGAACAATAAATAACCCGATTAATATAAAGACTCATATTTTTATTGAATTTTTTTTACCAAAGCAGTGTTATATAGCTCGAAAAAATAGTGTAAATATACTTTTGAGCAAAAAATTACTTTCAGAAGTGTTTTAGAAAATTTTTATGTAGATTCTTGTCTCTGACCAAATTAACCCTCTAAATTCTGTTTTTATACCCTCCACTCTAGTGATAGAGGGTATATATAAGTTTGTCATTCCGTTTGTAACACCTCGAAATATTGGTCTAGGACCCCATAAAGTATATATATTCATGATCCTCGATCGATTTTAAGACGATCTAGCGATGTCCGTCCGTCCGTCCGTCTGTCCGTTTGTCTGTCTGTCTGTTGAAAACACGCTAACTTTTGAAAGACTTAACGCAGGCTCCTGAAGTTTGGCATATATGTTAGGCATTTACCTGGTCAGGTTGGTATTGCAAGCCAGCGAAATCGGTCAAGTGGTTCAAAAGTTATGAGCAAAAGATTGAATTTCGGCAAGGGTTTTCGTGAATTTTTGAGATAAAAAGCACTATAACTTTCGAAAAGCAATTCTGAGGATGCTGAAGCTTGGCATCTTTTGTGTTCCTCCAGCCTCGTTCGTGTTGAATTTCAGCCAAATCAGTTCAGTGGTTCAAAAGTTATTAGCAAAGCCGTGAATTTCAGATTAGCTTCACCTAAAATTCACGTGTTGAAAACCCGTTAAATCTGTTTTAAAAACATTGGTAAGTCACAAAAATATTCTACAACGTATTTTTGTCACTCAAAAATATTTTTATACCAAAACAAAAAAAAAAAAAAATACACTCGAAAAAATTTTACACTCAAAAAAAATTTTACACTCAAAAAAAAAAAATTAGTAAATAATTTTTTTTTTTCAAAAATTACTAAAAAAAATTTTTTTTAAACAAAATAAAATATTTCTAGTCAAAACTGTTATTTTTTTTTCACTTTAGAAAATTTATTATCACTTAAAGTGGGCATTGTGGAGGGTATTCATAGATTCGGCCAAGTCGAATTTAACTTTTCTACTTGTTTTTTTTTAATTTTGTCATCTTTAAAGAGAAATTCATTAAAGTGTATAAAACAAAGCAGTTAGAGGGTTTAAGTATTCTACGATTTTTTATACCCTCGAATCGAGTGATAGAGGGTATGTATAAGTTTGTCATTCCGTTTGTAACACATCAAAATATTGGTCTAGGACCCCATTAAGTATATAAATTCATGATCCTCGATCGATTTTAAGTCGATCTAGCGATATCCGTCCGTCCGTCTGTCTGTCTGTCCGTCCGTAGAAAACATGCTAACTTTTGAAAGACTTCACGGTGGCTACTGAAGTTTGGCATATATGTTGGTCATTTACCTGGCCAGGTTGGTATTGCATTCCAGCCAAATCGGTCCAGTGGTTCAAAAGTTATGAGCAAAAGAGTAAATTTCGGCAAGGGGTTTTCACAAATTTGCGAGATAAAAAACACGATAACTTTCGAAAAGCAATAAGGAGGCTGCTCAAACGTGGCATGTATCTTTGCCGTTCCTCAGGTCTGTTTAGTGTTGAATTTCAGCTCAATCGTTCAAGTGGTTCAAAAGTTATAAGCAAAACCCCGAATTTCAGATTTTGTTCATCTTAAATGCCACACTGAAAAAAAAGACAACTAAAATTAAGGAAAAAATGTCTTTGAAAATTTATCATGAATTTTCCTAAAATTTAGTTAAATTTAACTTAAAAATGAGAAATTTTCTTAACTATGAGGAAAAAATTTTAGTTCATTTACTTATAATTAGTTCATAGTTTTCTTTAAATGGATTTTTTTAATATTAGGAAAAAAATCCTTACTGCCAAAGAAATTTTCCACAAATCTAAGAATCGTATCTTTATTTTTAAGACATATTTCTTAAAAACAATTAAGTTCAAGTTTAGTTAAAATTTACTAAAAAAAACATCATCGTATTTCTCTTCTTTGAATTGAGGAAGTGTACTTCTTAGAATTTAGTTAATAACTTCTGAGAATTTAGTTAATAACTTCTTTGAATTTAGTTAAAAATTCAAAATGGCGATATCTCGAAAACTAAGCGAGATAGAGCGAAACGGATGAAATTTTCAAAAGAAAAGTATGGAATAGCCTAGCTCTGCATACCTGTCGGGGTCTCAAGACTCTAATATTAGATCTAAAATTTGAAATTCCCGAGATTATATATATGCAGTGCATCGCTCATTCCATGAGATGTCTCCCAGCATCTAATATAATGTTCTTTAATTTATTTGAAATTTCGCACACAGGTACACTATGGAGCAATTAAAATAAATTCGTTTTTAGTTTCGCGAAAATCCACGAATTCGCGAACGCGAATATATTCGCGAATTCACGGATTTTCTCGGAACTAACAACTGATTTATTTTAATAGCTTCATAGTGTTCATGTGTGCAAAATTTCAAATTAATTAAGGAACATTTGATTAGATGCTGGGAGACATCTCATGGAATGAGCGATATTTAATTTTTAATTTAATTTTTTTTTTGTCTGAAATTATTAATATTTTATCATATTAATCATATTTAACAATTTAAAATAATAAAAAACTCAAAAAAAATAAATCGTTATAAAACGCGAGATCGCGACCTCTAGATATTATTTTAAAAATCCCAAAAAAAAAAAACGAAATTTTTTTGCACAAAAAGGAACAAAATTTGCAGGTATCCCCCAAGAAAATAAAAACTTCGCTTTTTTCTGGGCAGTCTAATATGCACATTAGGGCGGTTCGATTTTTTTTGTCAAAAATCGTATAGCAAAAACATAATCTACAATAAATTTTAAGAACATTTCCCAAAGAAACCATGTTTCTA
This sequence comes from Pegoplata infirma, assembly GCA_963921195.1. Taxonomy (NCBI): domain Eukaryota; kingdom Metazoa; phylum Arthropoda; class Insecta; order Diptera; family Anthomyiidae; genus Pegoplata; species Pegoplata infirma. Next base: position 283,371,552 of record OY992536.1, on the reverse strand, counting down.
AAATCAAACCCTATACCGCGCCTAACGACATGAAGATTTGTCCGTCCTTCTTTTTTTCATAAGCAAAACATAGAACTTGACTCTTTTTTGGTGTTTGTGTTAATTTTTGGGCTTTGGTGTGCTCTGAGGTATATAGTAAAATTTTATTGGCAACATATTTGTAGAGCATTTCATCCACACCCTGCCCCTCTTTCGGGGTGTTTTTTGCGATTTGTTAGAATCGAGCCAAAAAAATACCGTTATGAGAGGGAGTTAGAGGGTTAATATGTTTCACAAAAATATTTGCCATAATATTTTCTACAAAGTTGCTGAACATACCCCACACCTCAGATGTAAAGAAAACAAAGTTTTATATACCGATATGCTGCAAGAACTTATCCAGCGGCATTGTTTTACTAATTGCCGCTGGATATAAAACGAACAATTTGTGGGATTATGACCGGCAAGTATATTAGACATAATCCCTGAAATGGAGAAATAAATGATTAGATTGATTTGTAATGAAAATGCCACAGACGAGAAATTATAATAAGAAATTTTAACAATAAATCGCTGATTTTAGCGTTAATCAATGATAATTTTACTCCATTATTTATTTTATATTGGGTTGCAGTATATTAACATGTAGCGTGATACTCTGAAAGTAAATGCAGGGGTTGTAGGTTCGATTCCCTCCAAAGCCTTTGTATGTTAATTACAAAGGGAAGCTGGTTTTTCTTAGTAAATAAAAGTATTTCATTGAGGATCATAATATTTCGTAAAAAAAACACAGATACTTTTGTGGGATGAAATTGGAAATTTGCTTATCGGAGAGGAAAAAAGCTGTGTCCGATAAAAATTTTTGATAACTGAATATTTTTTTTACATCAGTATTTGATTTATTTTCTGTAACTTTTTTTTTTTTAATTTTTGTAAAAAAAAAAAATTCGAGTGTAAATTTTTTTGAGTGTAATTTTTAGGTATTTCCGATAAAAATTTTTGATAACTGAATATTTTTTTGACATCAGTATTTGATTTATTTTGTGTAAATTTTTTTTTTTAATTTTTGTAAAAACAAAAAAAATTCCAAGTGTAAATTTTTTGAGTGTATTTTTTTTTTGAGTGTAATATTTTTTTTTTTAGTTTTTTTGAGTGACAAAAATAGTTTCCTAAATATTTTTTTGTCTACCATTCCTTTTCAAATCGTGTTTACCGTTTTTTTCAACACGGGAGTTCGGGTTAAAACCCATCTGAAATTCCCCATTTTGCTTATAACTTATGAACCACTGGACAGATTTCGCTGAAATTTAGTATTAATCTGACCGGAAGTATAACAAATATGTACGCCACGCTTCAGTAGCTTATAGTATATATTTTTCATTCTTCCGCCAACATTTGAAGGTTGGCGTGTTTCACACAGACAGAAAGACAGACGGACGGACGGATTTTCATGTCGTTAGGCGCGGTATAGGGTTTGATTTTAGACCAATGGTTTCTTTGGAAAAGTTTCTTAGAATTTCTTGTAGATTTTGTTTTTGCTATACGATTTTTTAGTTTTTATCGATCCATACAAATCGACCCGCCCTTATGCACATATCTCGGTAAATACTGCCAACACGAGAAAACGTCCAACGGCAAGCCCGAAAGCCTTCCGATTAATAGTTTTTGAGTTATCCGGTTTTTAAGATTCTCAAGACCCTATCAGGCACCTTATTACCGTATCTCAAAAACTAAGCAAGTTAGAGCGAAACAGACACAAGTTTTGGTTGAAAATCTACGGGGACCCTAAAAAGACCCAACGGGGTCTCGAGTTAAATGGGGTCCGAACCCATGGGTCCAGGGTCTAGACCCAATCTATTTCTAAAATGTGAAAAATATTTTTTTTTATTTTCTAGTTAAAATTGGCTTAAAATTAAATAACTTTGTTTTCCTTATTTTTGGGAAAATTTTGAACTAAAACCAAGAAAAAAAATCTTTGGAGCCAAATCATTCCCTCTTTTTCTCAAAATTGAGTTAATTTTCCCAGATTTTAGTTCACTTTTTTTTTGAGTGCACGTGGTAAACAAGTTTTAAAAGCATTGGTGGTAACTTAGCAATGCTTTTTAAACTTGTTTAGTTTTAAAGCAATGCTTTTTAAACTTGTGTAGTGTTAAAAGCATTGTTGACTTAAAAATTACACTCAAAAAAATTTTACACAAAAAAAAAATTTTACACTCAAAAAAAATTTAGTTTTTTTTACAAAAATGTCAATATTTTGTGTACATACGTATGTGCATTCACCCAGAAATATTTTTACAGTAACAAAAACATTACACTCGAAAACAGTTTTACACTAAAAAAAAGTTATTATTTTTTTTTAATGACAAAAAAAGAGTTTTTTACTAAAAATAAAATATTTCTAATCAAAATTGTTAATTTTTTCACGTTAAAATAAACTATCCTTTAAAAAAGGCATTGTGGAGGGTATTCGGCAAAGTCGAATTTAACTTTTCTACTTGTTTTGCATTAAATTGCACAAGGGTTTACTTAAGGTAACAAAATCATCTAGAATGCAAAAAATGCTTAAAAATTTAAAGTTTTAAAGCATTAAAATTTTTTAAAAATTTCAAAAAACTACTAAGAGGTAATGATATAGTTTATACTTTGAAAATTACTTTTATCTAGTGTATGTTGTGATATGCCAATAGTCCTAGCGGTTTCGGTGCAGACATTTGTTCTTATATATATATTTACAACGTTAAATGTCACTTCTTTATTTTTTTTTTCTTTTTCAAGTAGCAGTAAATGTTTTTGTCGTTTCTTATAATTAGTTGATTCTTTATGTATTCCTGTTTGTATGCTTGTTTCATTCCTTTAAAATCCTTTTTTCTTTTAACTTTCGTGTTACTTTACACAACTTCCTGTTGTTTGTGTAAGTGTGAGTTTTTTTTCAAAGTCATAAAACTGCAATATAATTATAAGCAATCATCACCTTGAGTAAGCAACCACAAAAGGATACAAAAGAAACGAACTGGCAGTAGCATTGAGAATAATGATGGATTTTGCTATTGTGCATAAATTTGAGCATTTTATTTTTTAATTTGTTTAAATTTATAACAAAAGAAAATACTAATTGAAATGAGTTTAAATTGCCAAGAAGCTAAAAATATATTTTCTCTTGGAATGTAACGACTATAGGATGCCCTCAGTCGTAGGTAAATTAAAATATGGTTTCAAAGGACTAAAGACAGATTTAGGTATCCTAATTACTTGGCTAGCCATGGGTTCAGTATAGGTCCTCCGCGTAATAAGTTTATAATGATATCCCAATTTTCAGTCATATTCCGAGTTATTCATCCACTCAAAATTAACTCTCTGTCCAATCAGCAGAAAAATCTGATGAAAATACACCCAATTCGAGCCATATGAGAAATCTGCTGATTTAAGCAGACGTGGTTTGCTTAATATCTGTCTTAATTATCTATGTGAAATCCGCATCTGCTGATCACAAATAAATACAAGTAAATTTTTAAAGATTTTTTTAAGTGTTAATTTTTTTAAATTTAACTGCTTTCCAAGAATAAAATTTCCAAATTTTTTTTTTTTTAAATTATATTTTTTTTGTCAAAAAAATAAAATTAACAAAATAATCTGCTGTTTTTTTTTAATAATTTTGAATTTTAAATTTCACAAAAATTTAAAAAAATGCATATTAAAAACATTAAAAAAGAAGTTAACAGACTTCTTCGGTAAAATAACAAAATAATCTGCTAAAAACCTGCACAAAATTATTTTGAAATTCAAAAACAAAATAAGTAAATTTGCTGAAAATTTTCTGTTATTTTCTAAAACTCAATGACAAAGAATTTACTTAAAATATCCATTTCAGCAAAAAAATTTGCTAAAAGTTTGCTAATTCACATTGAAAGTCATTTAACAGATTTTTTGGAAAAGGTTTTCTTTTGAGAGTACTTAACGTTTGCACACCGATTCTTGTTTCATCTGTAAACGCAATATTCCAATTAGTGGTAGGGTAATAAAATTAATCAAAACTCAATATTAAAATATAAAATTACAATTTTCGGAATATCAAATATACATACAAATTTTCTTGACTTCTGTAATGAGTATAAAAGGAAAATGTGCATATACTTATATAAACTGCATCTTGTACTGTTTCTTAAACATCAACCAACCAACTATTTGTTTGTTCATTATATGTTACGCGTAGTGGAAAATGTGGCATCTACTCCTTTACTACACCAGCACTTGTATGCACACGTACTTGTGAAAATAATCACAAGAGTCCTTTGTAAACATTGTTGTTATGCTGATGTTTTGTTAGAATGTGTTCTAACAAATTTTAAGGTACGACTGTATTGGGGTGGACTTTATTTTAGAATTGAAGGGCTTCCTGCAAGAACTTGATAACCAACATTTTATTTCTTCGTTTTTTTCGCCTTCTGCTGATGGTCCATTGACAGATTTTTGGCAGAAGTCTTCATGTAACCCTTCGTACAAGTATATTGAGAATAAAAGATCTGCAAAAGTACTATTTTCTACATTATTTAAATGTTTTAAGGCAAAAATCCCTTTAAAATGAAATGTGGCTTATCGAGTTTTTACAATAATCCCTTCAATTGGATGATTTTATCCATCTAAGCTTTTTTTCTATTTAGTTAGTTTGGGTGCCTTTGTAAAGATATTGGCTCGGAAATCCACAGGATAACCTACACTCAAAAGAAAAAATCTGTTAAACGACTTTCAAATTGATTTAGCAAACTTTCAGTAGATTTTTCTGCTAAAATGGATATTTTTACTAAAATCTCTTTCATTCAGTTTTGGAAAATAACAGAAATTTTACTATGTTTTTACTGATTTTGCTTGCTGAGTTTCAAAATATTTTTTGAAAATAATTTTAGCAGATTATATTTTAATTATACAAAAATAGTTTGCTGTCATTCTTTTTTCAAGAAAATGTTATAAGTATTTATACCCTCAAACCACAGTATGGGGGTATACTCACTTTGTCATTCCGTGTGTAACGCATCGAAAAATTGGTCTAGGACCCCATAAAGTTTATATATTAATGATCAGCGATCGATTATCGAATGATCGATAGCGATGTCTGTCCGTCCGTCTGTCCGTCTGTAGAGGACACCATACAGTCCAAAATAATATAGCTAGACAGAAGTTTGGCACGAATATGTCCCATGACCATAAACTCGTTAAGTTCGGAAATAGGCAAAATCAGACCAAGGGTGAAAAAGCTCCCCCTTGGAGAACTAAACCAACTTCAGAAAAACTACATGTTTTTGCAGGGTTTTTTGTGCTTTTGTAAAGCAAATCCATAATTTTTATCCCAGAAGAAGTTTAAAACCTTGTATGTGGACCCAGTGGATAAAAAAAAAAAAATAAAAAAAAGTTTGACCCGCCCCCTTTTGTGGGCGTGAATATAAAAAATGTGTTTTAATAATGATTAATTGGATTAAATAATTGCACTAATTATAATAAATACATTTGATAACATCTATCGCAAGGGAAAGGTGCCCCTGAACGTCTTCCACCAAAACGCCCCAGAATTTGTATACCCTACACCACACTGTGGTACAGGGTATAATGAGTTTGTGCTGATGTTTGTAACTACCCGAAATATTGGTCCTAGACCCACTTTTAAGTATACCGATCGACTCAGAATCCGTCCGTCTGTCTGTCTGTCTGTCCATGTAAACACGATACAGCTCGAAATTTTTAATCAATTGACTTGAAACTTAAACCTCTTTTGGCCCAAGGACGAAGCCTATTGAAATTGGAAAAAATCGGTCCATATTTAGACCTAGCCCCCATACAAAGGTCCTCTTTAGTTTTGACTCAAATGGCAGCATTTTAATAGGTATATTTTTGAAATTTGGCAGGTGATCATATTTCATATACAAAAATCATCATTCCGAATTTTAAAGAAATCGGACCAATTCTTCTTGTAGCCCCCATACAAACCATCTTCACGATTTTCACATAAATCTCTAAAATTTTATGAAAATAGAAAATATTTAATTAAAATTCTGTTTGTGTACACTCTAATCAAAATTTGTTGAAATTTACCCAATTTATAGTAGGAAACTGGACTCCTACTATAAATTGGGTAATTTTACTCTGAATGTGTAAATTTAATAAATTGACCACAATTTAAATAAAAAAGAGGTGAATAATATAACAAAAAAAAAAAACATTCGGCACCAGCGAGCATCAAACTCGCCACCTTCCGATTTGAAAGTACACTTCTTAACCACTACGCTACGAAATCTTATACTTTTGTCTGGCGTTTTAGTTATTTAACATGTGTGTATGTATATTGGTTGACAATTTAATTTACACATATGTGTGTAAAATATTTGAATTAACGGATAATATTTATAATTTACTTTGTTTAATTGGTTTAAAAGTATTTTACGCCTTTTGTGCTTATATTAACACAAAATGCGTGCTATTCAACAAAAATTTACCCAATTTATAACAGTAAGTTTACATGCGTTTTTTAGAGTGTATGTTAAACGCGTACTTTAATAACCTTATCAAATCTGATTAGGGCCCAGGCACAATTTCGCTCGATATTCAGTTGAAGCGGTTTGTTGTCAAAAAAAAAAGAAGCATATTTCACTCAAATTTGATTTGTGAGTGCTTTTTAGACTTATTAAAGATTTGACAAAATATAGATGCAATCGGTCCATGTTTGAACTTGGGACCCATTTTCCGGGAAACTGTAGTGAACGGTATTATATGGTCGGCCTTGACCTACTATAAATTTCTTACTTGTTTTAACATGATAATGATAATAAAGAAAACAAGAATTACTATTTTGATTTTTTTAAAACCAAAAATCTTAATAACTTAGGTTTGTAACTTGGTTAATAAATCACCTCGTGGTGAATAAACCCGTTTTTCACCAGCTGGTGAATAAAAAGTAACATCATTATTTTTCAACAAAAAAAAATTTTTTTCATCATTTTTTTTTTCATCGATTTTTTTTTTCATCAATTTTTGTTTTTCATCAATTTTTTTTCCATCAAATTTTTTTTTCATCAAACTTTTTTTTTTCATCAATTTTTTTTTTTCATCAAACTTTTTTTTTCATTTAATTTTCATTAATTTTTTTCATAATTTTTTTTTTTTTTTTTATAAAACTTTTTTTTTTCATCATTTTTTTATCAATTTTTTTTTTTTATAAATTTTTTTTGCATCAAAATTTTTTTTCATCAAATTTTTTTTTCATCAATTTTTTTATTATTTTTTTTTTTCATTAAAATTTTTTCTTCATAAATTTTTTTTATAATATTTTTTTTCATCAATTTTTTTCATCCAATTTTTTTATCAAATTTTTTATTATCAATTTTTTTCTCACCAAAAAATTTTTTTTCATCAATTTTTTTTTTACATCAAAAAATTTTTCTTTTCATCAAAAACTTTTTTTTATCATAATTTATTTTCACCAAAAATTTTAGGTTTACTAAATTTTTTTTTAACATAATTTTGTTTTTCGTGAAAAAAAAATATTTTTTTTCACCAAAACTACTTTTTCACCAAGTCTAAGCTTTTCGCATAAAAATTCTCCATTTGTTTATCAATTGTACATAAAACAAGTGATAGTGTTATATTTTTTGGTGCCGAATCTTTTATACTCTCAAAATGTAAAAACACTTTTTTCCACTCACTTGCGAAATGTACAGCCCTTTTAGTTTTTTAATGGGGTCCTCGACTGATATTTCAATTCGTTTTGCATGGAATAGCAAAGTAATATAACATTATTTTTTCTAAAAAAAACTTTGCTTTGGCAAGTACACCCAAATCTTCCGCAAAACATTATCATGATTTAATGTTTTGGGCAGGAGTACAAAATTCGCAGGAATTTTTTTTGCTTTTTATGCAATTAGAACGATATTTTTAAATATATTTTTGAACACATTTTTTAACATATTTTTAGCAGATTATTTTGTAATTTTACAGAAATAGTTTGCTGTTATCTTTTTTTGAAAAAAAAAACTTCTTTTTTTCAAAGTGTTATTTTGTTGCATTTTTACAATTAAAAAGATTCAGACTAATAACACAGTGATACAAAATCTAACTTTCGGAAAGCGGAATAAGACGAAACCAAAAGCAAATGAAAGTACACATTTAACATAACAAAACCCTCAAGACGTTTTTTTAGTGAATCACTAGATTATTTTTTACACGCATTTAAAGTTGTTGATTTTAAAGCATTTAAAGTTTTTGTGTACTAAACATTTCCTACTTTATGGGCTCTTGGATGTGCCCTTATTGGACATGTGAGATATTTGCGTCTCCTATTCTGTCTTACGGGGCAGCTGTGAAAAAAACATTGTTGGCCCTTCTCAAAGTTGTAAAAGCATCTCGGTCTTATATAACAACCACCTTAATATATTTGTGCTTTTCTACGCAGTTTGTTTATTTGTTGTTGCCAGTGCAGTTACTGTGGCAATTAATTGTCATCTCCTTAGATGTTTTATGTTGTTGCTGCTACGCTGCATGTGCCACTGCTGTGCAAATGAGCAAAAGTCATAAGTTGCTACTTGTGTTCTTACTTCAAACTACTACATACACACACTACCAAACTGAACAGTCTGCCTTCATAGCATGTCTTTCACTGCATCAAATGAAGTGCCTTTGCTTACACTTGAAAAACAATCATAATTAGTGTAGATGCAGATGCATAATGAATATGCATAATGCTATAGTTGGGGGGGGAGGATGGAAAACAAAATAAAGGTAAAAAATATTATTATTATTATTAGTTGGAAATAATTAAAAAAACATATATTTATGAACATTATTAAAGTGAATAGTTTAAAATGGAGTTTATTTTAAAGGGATCAGAAACTAAACTGTAAATAGATTTTTAGTATCAAAGAAATTATGAAGGATCAATCAAGGATGAATAATTGAAATCATGCTACTGAAAGACATGAGTTTTCATATGAACGAAAGCGCATTTTCTTTCTCATGGAAACGCATCTTTTAATTTAGTTTGCTTATCTCTTTAATTGATTTACTTGAATCTTGAGGGTTTTGTTATGGAAAATGTCAACTGGCCTTCAAGACGGCCTATGTGCAGTTAAAAAAAAAAAATAGAAAAGGCTTCATGGGCTTGTATTTATGCTACATAGGACCACAATGGCATGGTTTTTAAACAATGTCCTAGAAGTCCAGCCAACGAAATGAAAGTTGACATTTTCCATAACAAAGCCCTCAAGGTTTTTTTTTTTAATTTATTGCAAGATATTTTTATACGCATTTCAAGTTGGTGGTTTTAAAGCATTTAAAGTTTTTGTTCACTAAATATGTCCCACTTTAGGAGCCCCGGTGGTGCCTTAATTCAAAATGTGTGGTCTAGCGTCCAAACTTTAGCTCGAAATTACGTTAGCTATAACCGGCAAGAATTTCGCTGCAATCGGTCCAGTACTTAACGAATGGTCGAATTATCAAAAAACAAGTAGAAAAGTTAAATTCGACTTGGCCGAATCTAATGCTGTTTTCTTTTCTAACAAAAAAATGTGCATTGTTCAAATGTGTACTTTTAAAATGAAATTCAGTCTTTTGCACATAACTTTTGAACGGATTTCGCTGGATTGCAATACCAACCTGACCAGGTAAATGCCCAACATATGTGTCAAGCTTCAGGAGCCTCGGTAAAGTCTTTCAAAAGTTAGCGTGTTTTCTACAGATGTACAGACATACATTGTTAGATCGACTTAGAATCGATCGAGGATCATGAATATATACACTTTTTGGGGTCCTAGACCAATATTTCGAGGTGTTACACACGGAATGACAAACTATATAGCCTCTATAACAAGGCCTTAGTTTCTCGCCCCACTGGGGGTCAATTTGAAGGCTTTTAGGCGGCAACGAGCTAACTTTAAAGATTTTTTTTGTTAAATAAACTAAAAAATATATTATTTTAGTTAAATTATTTAGTTGATTGATGAAACTTTTTCTAAAAACTTTGTTAAAACAATAATTTTAACAAAAAGTTTGCTTAACCACAAGTTAATTTCGAATTTTAGAACAATTTTGAAAAACTAAGAAATTTTTTAACATGATAATGTCTTTAGGCTGGTGTCTAATTTTAAAAAAGTTGCAGGACGCCACCTCAGTTTGACTATATAAGCTAATAAATAACAAAAAAGAAAACAAGAATTTCTATTTTAATTTTCTTAAAACTAAAAATTTTAATAACTTGGGTTTGAAACTTGGATAATAATTCACCTCGTGGTGAATAAAACCGTTTTTCACCAGCTGGTGAATAAAAAGTAACATAATTATTTTTCAACAAAAAATTTTTTTTTTTTTTCATCAATTTTTTTTCCATCAAATTTGTTTCTTCCATCAAATTTTTCTTTTCCATAAAAATTTTTTTTTCATCAAACTTTTTTTTTTTCATAAAAATTATTTTTTCATCAAACTTTTTTTTTCATCATTTTTTTTATCATTTTTTTTTTTTTTTTCATCAAATTTTTTTTCATCAATTTTTTTTTATCAATTTTTTTTTCATCAATTTTTTTCATAAAATTTGTTTTCCATCAATTTTTTTTTAATCAAACTTTTTTTCATCAAAATTTTTTTTTTTCATAAATTTTTTTTTTTCATCAAACATTTTTTTTCATCATTATACCCTACACCACACTGTGGTACAGGGTATAATGAGTTTGTGCTGATGTTTGTAACTACCCGATATATTAGTCCTATTCCCACTTTTAAGTATACTGATCGACTTAGAATCACTTTTTGAGTCGATTTAGCGATGTCCGTCCGTCAGTCTGTCCGTCTGTTTGTCTGTCGATGTAAACGGTGTAAACACAATATAAATCGCAATTTTTCATCAATTGACTTGAAATTTGAAACTTAAGCCTCTTTTGGCTTGGCCAATGACGAAGCCTATTGAAATTGGAAAAAATCGGTTCATATTTAGACCTAGCACCCATACAAAGGTCCTCTTTAGTTTTGGCTTAAATGACTCTAATAGCCGCATTTTAATAGGTATCTTTTCGAAATTTGGCAGGTGATCTTATTTCATCCCCACAGATCACCATTACGAGTTTCAAAGAAATCGGACCAGTTTTTCTTGTAGCCCCCATGAAAACCACCTTCCCGATTTTCATATAAATCTCTGAAATTTCATGTAAATAGAAAATATTTTATTAATATTCTGTGTGTTTATGTTAAACGCGTACTTTGATAACCTTATCAAATCTGATTGTCATCGAACCATTTTGGGACCTAAGTCCAAAAATTGTCTGATGATAATGTGAAAATTTCGCCCGATATTCATTTGAAGCGGTTTATTATCAACAAAAAGAAGCCTATTGAACTCAAATTTGTTTAGTGAGTGCTTTTTACACATATTAAAGATTTAAGAAAATATAGATCTAATCAGTCCATGTTTGAACTTGGGACCCATTTTCCGGGAAACTCTGGTGTAGCGTATTATACAGTCGGTCTTGACCGACTATAATTTTCTTACTTGTTTTTTTTTATCAAATTTTATTTTTTTAATAATTATTTTTTCATAAATTTTTTTTATCAAATTTTTTTTTTCATTAATTTTTTTTTTCATTAATTTTGTTTTTCATTAATTTTTTTTTGTCATAAAATTTATTTTTCATAAATTTTTTTTCTCAAAATTTTTTCTCAAATTATTTATTATCAATTTTTTTCTCACCAAAAATTTTTTTTTCTTATATTTTTTTCATCAATTTTTTTTACATCAAAAAATTCTTCTTTTCATTAAAAAAATTCATCAAAGAATTTTTTTCATCACAATTTTTTTTCACCAAAAATTTTGGGTTCATTAAATTTTTTTTAACATAATTTTGTTTTTTGTGATTTTTTTTTTTTTTTTACCAAAAGTAGTTTTTCACCAAGTCTAAGCTTTTCGAATAATTTTTTTTCATTTGAACAGTTCATGCGAATAAGGGCGAATAGACCATTTGTATAATTTTACAAATGACGATAAAAACGCAGAAAACGGTTTAAAACTTATATTTTTGTGAACTTATTTGCATTAATGGATTAGTGCATTATGCAAAAATTTTGGAAAAAATATTAGTTTTTAGCCGTTTCCTGCGTTTTTATCGTCATATGTAAAATATTATACAAATGGTCTATTCGTCCTTATTCGCATGAACTGTTCATTTGTTTATCAAATGTACATAAAACAAGTGATAGTGTTATATTCTTTGGTGCCGAAACTTTTATACTCTCCAAAATGTAAAAACACTTTCTTGCACTTATTTTTGCACTCACTTACGAAATGTACAGCACTTTTGGTTTTTTAGTGGGGTCCTCGACTGATATTTCAATTTGTTTTGCATGGAATAGCAAAGTAATATAACATTATTTTTTCTAAAAAAAACTTTGCTTTGCAAAACATTATCATGATTTAATGTTTTGGGCAAGAGTACAAAATTCGCAGGCATTTTTGAGTGTAGGGAGTACATTGTATTTTTTTTAAATTTTAAGTGGGGCATGGCTCAAAAAAGGCTGGGAACCATAGCTCTATCACTAGAGTGGAGGATATAAAAAACACTGTGCACCATTGCGTATGATTGCTATTTAAAGGCAATTAAAAAATTATGTATACGCCTCTTATATAGCTTTTTAAATGAGAATAAAACAAAATTCTCTCTAAAATAAACCTTCAGGGTTTTGTTATGGAAAATGTCAACTTTCATTAGCTTTTGGTTTCATCCCATTCCGATTTTACTTGATGCACAGTGTTATTAAAGATTTCCACATAATTTATTAATATAAACATGACACGTATTTATTAAATTAAATATTATTGAACATTAATTAAATCTTCCTTAAATTAAACATACGAAAAGTCTATATGAGATGACATTAGTCGATATTTTAATTATGCTACCAATATCACTAGTAAAAGAAAACATACATACACACGCACTCATACGCACCCACAAAGTGTGTGTATGTGCCCGTGTAAAAAAAATTGGCGACACGAAATAACTCCCACATGAAATAACTCCCACGAAATAACTCCCAATGAAATAAATCCCACCAAAAATGAAATATGTTCCAATGGAGAAAAAAATGAAATAAGTCCCAACCACAATGAAATAACTTCCACCTACAAAATGAAATAAGTGCCAATGAAATAACTCCCATTAATAATGAAAGAACTCCCAATAACAAAATTTAGAAATCTCAACAAAAATTAAACAAACAATAGGGGAAAATATATCAGTTAAGTCGAGAACGAGGATCCTGATGTTACTTTCGGTACAATACAAACAAGTTATAATAACTGCCAAATGCGAAACTTGACGGCTGATTTGTTTTTTTTTCAGAGTTTTTCGAAAACATTCAAAAATACATCGAGTGTTCAATTTGACTTGCTTCGGTTACATTCAAACATCGCGACGATGTTTTGCAACAAATTTTTGGTACCAATTTTTCGTGTGCGGTCCTTTTTGCGACAAATTTGTATGTTACCGAAAATTTAAAAGATTTAATTACAACCTGTCGCAATAAGCGCCGCATGCAAAAATTTGGTACCAAAAATCGCCGCGATTTTTGGTACCAAACTTTCGCATGCGGCGCTTATTGCGACAAATTTGTATGTTGCCGAAAATTTAAAAGATTTAATCAGATCTTATTGTAAAAAACGCCGCAGGCGAAAATTTGGTACCAAAAATCGCCGCGATTTTTGGTACCAAATTTTCGCATGCGGCGCTTATTGCGACAGGTCTAATTGCGACAGAATCTGAATAAATCTTTTAAATTTTCTTTATTGCGACAAATTTCTATGTTACCGAACATTTAAAAGATTTAATTATAACTTGATGTAAAAAGCGCCGCAGGGGAAAATTTGGTACCAAAAATCGCCGCGATTTTTGGTACCAAATTTTCCCCTGCGGCGCTTTTTACATCAAGTTATAATTAAATCTTTTAAATTTTCATCTGCGGTGCTTTTTTCAACAATCTTGTATGTTATCGAAAAACTTTCTATGTTATCGAAAACACAACACGTTGGATAACTTTCGCGTTCTCCGTTTTTTTATAACAATGTTGTATTCTAACGAAAACATTTCGGCTGCAGTGCGCTCTTACCACAAAAATCCTTGCCAGTTTTGGTAGCAAAATTTCTAAAACATTCAAATTTGTTAAAAAAGCACTTCGTCCTAAAATTTGGTACCAAAATCACAACAAATTTTAATTTATTAATAATAATATTCTATAATTCAAAATGTTCCAGATACTTTCACCAACAATGAAACAATAGTGGGAGTTATTTCATCGCAATTGTAGTGGGAGTTCTTTCGTATGAAAGAACTCCCACCGAAAAAATTATGAAATAACTCCCAACAAAAATGATAAAAGTCCCACTAAATTGGGAGTTATTTCATATGAAATAACTCCCAACTTTGTATGGAGTTTTTTTTGGGACTTATTTCATTTTTTAGGTGGGAGTTATTTCATGTGGGAGTTATTTCGTGTCGCCAAAAAATTGATATGGTGACAGATATAAACTTATCTTATTCCATATCTGATCAATAGATCTAATTAGATATGTTAGATCCGAGAAATGGGGACAAATCTCGGATCTTATTATATCTAATTGTATCAAAACTGATATAAGAAGATCTGAATCTATACCTAAAATTTTTGAAATTATTGCATATAATTTATGCATATATTCTAATTTATATACATAAATTGACAATAAAATAAAATTTGATCGAGCTAATTCTGAAAATTTATCAAATATTAAATAATTACAATTACATTTTTTAGTTTTAAATTTAAATTTTTATTAATTAAAAAATCTTAAGAATCCAATTTAAAAAAAATAGTAACATGTGTATCTTGAAAGCATAACTGTCTCGAAAGCATATTTAAGCATTCAGCATCGAAGTAAAGGTATAAAGAATATTTAAGGCATCAGTACGTGAGTAATATAATTTTTGGCTAAATTTAATTTTATGGGGCACCCACATATACCAGGGACTAATGGACCCAGAGAATCTAAATTACCCATGGGGTTTGGCTCCACTAATCATTAATTTCGGTTGATGATGTTTTTAATTTCGCCGTGCTTAATTTCGCCAAATTTGTCTTTTCATTCCAATTTGGAATTCGTTAAGATTGAAGATACATAGATATTAAAAGTTTCATTAATCACGATTAAGGGAGACAAAGGTTTTGTATAGCGGCAAGTTTTGTACAGCTTGTCAAGAGAAAGGATCTATATCTTGCGTTGTTTCTTAATTTATTTATCTTGCCAGTAGACGCAGGGTCCTTAAACTAAAAGAAATATATGAGCTGCTTACAAAAGCATTACTTTAATAAAATATATAGCCAAAACTTACCTTTAATATTTCCAAAACGTTCACTCTAGTGAACAGCGCTATTCTCTTGATTATATTGATGCGCAAGATATCCACGTTAATGTCGTAAATATTTTATGTTGATGCGAAATTTAATTTTTTTTAAACGAAGTAAAATAAAATAAAATTTTATTTTTGTATTTTCTATTTTTGAAAGATTTTGAAATATTTCAAATTCCAAACAAATACAAAAAAAAAAAGAATTTGATAAATCAAAACATAGGGAAACTTTTTATTGAATATAAAAATAAATAATGATAATTCTCATAACTTTGATAAATGCAAAATAAAAAAATTGACCGTTTGATTTATATTAGGGATGCTCATTACACCAGTGTAGAAAACATTTTTCGTAAAACTTTAACTGAGTTTCGATTTTGAACCAGATCTGGTTATATCTCTCTATATATATCAGATATAGTAGAATATTATCTATTAAGTAATCACATATAGTACAAGATATGGTTATATATAGTAAAAGATATAGCATATCTCGTTATATATAATTACATCTAGTATCATATATAATGAGATATGATCACATCTTATTAGATCCAATTATATCTAATCTTTTTTACACGGGTGTATGACTACCACATATACAAACTTTAACAAAATGATGCCATAAACATACAAATAGACATCTCATTATCAGTCTATCGATGTGGTGTGTCTGCATGATGTGAACGTAAAACATCACAATATTCATACAAATACAATAAATAAGTGTACATGTGTGGTCGTACCAAATGTATGGATGTGTACAAGGATATGGTATGGATGTGTGGTTGTGATGTGCGTATGTTAGTATGTCACACTTATTTAATGAACTTAACATTAACATAATCTCAACAAGTCATCGCAAGTTGATAAGTTGTAATAGTTACAATAACAAAAAAAAAAAAAATCTTTGAGAGACAGTTTCTACGCACGCACACACTTACGAGATGATAATAAAATAACAATAATACAGATACATTTCATCGATAGGAGAAAGCAACACGTTTCAATGTTAATGTATGGAGTTATTGAAAAAAAATAAAATACTAGAAAATTAAAGAACAAATTAAAGAACAAATTAATATCTAGACAATTAAATGAAAGTTTTTGTCATGAAACCTATTATAGTGTTTTATTGTAAGATTCAACACATTTTTTGCATAGAAAAGGTTTCAGATTTTGAGAAGTTTTTCCCACACTCAAAAAAAAAAAAAACTGTAATGTTAGCAAAAAAAGCTTGTAAACCTACAAGAAAATTTGCTGATTTTGAAACCACAATTTTTTTGCTAAAGTTAGCAAAAATGTTTTGCCAATAATTAGTTAACTAAATATTTTTTTTTTTGAACTTAGTTTATACACATCTGAGGACCCCATTGGGTTCGGACCCGATAGGTCCAGACAACGATGGGCCTAGACCTAGTTGGGTTCCTTAAAAATCGTCATAGTTTTTGATCCAAAATTTGTGTCCGTTTCGCTCTACCTTGCATAGTTTTTGAGATACGTGATTATAGGGGACCACTGGGGTCTTGAGAATTAAAAAACTCGATAACTTCAAAAATATTACTCGGAGAGCTTTTAACTGCTTATGGACTTTTTGTTGTGTCGGCAATATTTACCGAGATATGAGCGTTTTAAAATTTTCGGGAATGCTAACTTTTTTGGATCCAAAGTTAGGGCCCATTAGGGTCCACACATGTGAAGAGGACCGGCGATACTATGGACAGCCCGAGAGCAAAAAATGGCCTCCATTTTGCTCTATCTGGCTTAGTTTCCTAGATAGCGACATTTTTAGTTTTCTGAAAATAAAAAAAATTTACCATTTATTTTGCTAATATTAGCAAAAAATCTTGTAAAAATGTAGTCAACTCAATTTCAAATTTAGCAAAAGAAATTAGTTCAAAGTTTGTTTAAAATTGCTAATGTGCTAAATGAAGTTTACAAGAATTTTTTGCTAACATGCTAATCTCAACTAAAAATTTGCTAAAAGTTAGCTAACTAGCGTTATGCCTTTATGATACCTGCTTTTTTCAAGTTACTTGTTGCTGCATTTATTAGGGTTTTTCTATGGGAATTTCGATAAATTCAAAATTTTTGGTTGAAGTTATCGAAATTTTTATAGAAAAACCCTAATAAATGCAGCAACAAGTTGGTTGAAGTTATCGAAATTTTTATAGAAAAACCCTAATAAATGCAGCAACAAGCAACTTGAAAAAAGCAGGTATCATACGCACTTTAGCTAAAAAAAATAGTAAATCTACTAACTAATTTTTTTGAGTGTAGAGTTTTAGATTCTGAGACAATTTTTTTATTGAAAATGAATTAGATTCTGAAATTTTTTTTTCGTATGAAAAAATGTTGAGATTCTGAAACGATTTCTTTATAGAAAAAATTTAGATTCTCAATTATTTTTCGTTAATAATATTTTTTTTTTTTTCAATTATAAGTCACATATTCTGATCTACTGTTTCTATGGATAATTGCTTTTTTAATAATATTCTGAATGATTTTTGTAATAAAAAAGTCCCAAATTCTAAGCTATTTTTCGTTTATCAAAAATATCAGCTTCTGATTAGGATCAAAACCGAGGGGTCCAAACTCCGATTGATTCAGAACCAGTTGGGTCTCTTAAGGGTCATCATAGTTTTTGATCCAAAATTTTTGCCCGTTTTACTCTATCCTGCTTGGTTTATTAGATACGAGAATTGAGGGGACCAAAAACGTCCTGAGAATCTTAAAAAGTCGATAACTTAAAAACTATTTCTCGGAGAACTTTCGGGTGCTTAACGGTCGTGATCACGTGTTAAGAGCTGCAAAAATGCTTGTATTTTTTGTTGTGTTGGCAATATTAACCGAGATATGTGCTTTTTTAAAATTTTCGATTACAAACTTTTATAGAGCTACTATCACTCACGGCGAGTCTCAGCGATGTTGAGGTTCAACTTTAGTGTCAACGAAAAGTGTAAACGCAGTTCGATTTCAACTTGATTAAATGTCACAAATCTGTTAACAGCTAAATTGTAGCTGCTCACATTCGCGAGATATAGCGAAATTAGTGTTTTTGTATTTTCTAAAATTTTGAAAATGAAGTTTTTTAAATATCTTCAAAAAAATTAGTATGCAGATTTAATTGTATTTATTTACAGGTCACAAAACAGTTTACATCGAAATCATATCTTTTCAATTTCGCGACAAATCGCAAAATTAAAATTAAAAAAAAAAATAAAAAATTGAAAAAAAAAATAATTTTTTGCGTAAATTAGCAGTCAAGATATTGACTTGAGCAGTTAATTTTTTTGTGGGCAGTTTTAATTTCTTTCAACATGCTTAAATCAAACTGCATACCACTTTTGTTTATTATTTCTCAAGAACCGGTTTTAAAATATAAATAAATAATAAAAAAAAAATATATAATTAAGCGATATCTCGCGAAATTTAACAACTACAATTTCGATGACAACAGCTGTGTGACCTTTGATCAAGCACAAGTAAACCTGTATACCATGTTTTTACGAAATTTTAAAGAAACCTATCTAAAGATAAAAAACGAAAACAATAACAGCAAAAAATTAATTTCGCGATTTCTCGTGAACTAAAGAAGATAGGATTTTTATGTTTACTGTTTTGTGACCTTTAAATAAGTACAACTGTATACTCAGTTTTTGAAAAAATTTAAAAAACTTCAATGTCAAAGTTTTAAAAAATACAATACCACTAGTTTCGCGTTATCTCGCGAATGCGAACAGCTACGATTTCGCTGTTAACAGTTTTGTAACATTTAATATTATAGAAATTGAACTGCACTTACACTTTTCGTCGACACTAAAGTTCAACCAAAACATCGCTGAGGCTCACCGTGCTCTAGAGTTGTAAAAAAATATTTTTTTACGCCGACAAATCTTTTTTTGATCTGAACAAGACACTTGCAAGACAATTCATCATATTCTGGATGTAAGTAAGTGTGTACAGATGGCTATGTGTAAGAAATTTCACAATTTAATGATACATTTACAATTGCTATGCCGTACTGCCACCACAATAACAACAACTGGTGAATGGAATGACCAAAAGTACGAAGGAGCAAGTGAATAATTCTAGTGACAACATGAATACATGACACAAAACCGAAATTTAAACAAATCTGTGAATGTGTGTTTGTGGCACATTGCAAGGTTGTGGTATATACACTAAAAATAAAATGTCTGTTAGAATTAAGATAGATATGCCATGTTGCTATTAATTTCAACGAAATCGGCGAAATCGGCAAAATCATAAAATTTAGATTTCGAATTCAAGCTTTAAAAAACAAATTTTTGTCAAAAAAACTGTTTATTACTCAAAATTTTATTTGTTTTAAATATTTTTTTTATGTTAAAAAATTACAATCACAAACAGAAGATGTTTTCACTTAAGATCATTTGTTTTTTGTTTTGTGGAGGGTATTTATGGATACGGCCAAGTCGAATTTGTTTCAAGTACAAACATTGTTTACAAAGTTTTTATTTTGAGTGTCCGATTGTTGCATAATAAATATATTTTTAAAACTAGTCACATGCATACCATCACACTTAGGAACACATATCGTGAACCTATATTCAAAATATGCCAACTCAATTTTGACCGAAATGAGTTTCCGATGGAAAATAGCTCCCCTATGCAATACCCATCTGTGGTAAAAATTTCAGAGCAAAAAAATAATTTTTTGACGTTTTACATCCATTTTTGTTATTCTGCTAACTCAAAGTACATATTTTTTTGGTGAAAATAAATGCCAACTCCCATTGTAAATTTCCAAAAATTTTTCAAACTTTTTTTTTAAAAAATTAGACCACATATCTTATTGCATTTGCCTTTCTGAACACGAATCTGGTAAAGATTTTGATATCTAATGCCTAGTTTTCGAGATATTGCCATTTTGAAAATATCGGTAAATAGTATTTGCAAAAAAAAAATTGCTTATATATATGTAACTTTCAAACTACTTGTCAGATTGAAACATTATGAGTGGGGCAAATAAAGCCAATGATATAAGCTTTCAAAATAGCTAGTTTGGAGTGAGCCTTCTACAATAAAGCGTGAGTTACAGAGTGCCAAAGTTGACCACCCTGAGATTAAAAGGCTTTCGGAGCTAGTAACTTTTAAAAATATGCAAAGATTTTTAATTTTTTTTAGTTTTTGCAATTACCGCACTAAGGAAAACAAAATCCAAAAAAAAAAAAAAAATTTATAAAAATTTTTTAAAAAAAATTTATTTTTAGTTTCCGACAAAATATGCCAACTCTAAAAAAATATTTGTTTTTTGATATATTAATAAATGCCATCTCAAAAAAATACGCAAACCAGTGCAAAATATGAAATTTTTGGCATAGGTAAAAATTATTTAGAATATTTAAACCATATTATGGAAGGTACATTGTTTATTTTTACAATAATATGCAAAATAACTAGTTTTTTAGCTCTCCTGAAAAGTAAGCTTTTTCGAGTTGGCATTTATTGAATATAGTTCGACGATATACTCACGTAAGGGGGGACATTTGTGCATTAGTGTAAAACTAAAATTGCTTTTGCCGGATATACTATGTTAAGGAAATCGCCTTTTATTGGATTCCAATATTATCTTGTACGCGTTGTGAAACAGTTCGTGTTGTTATTGGTGCCAATCATTAATATATGAATGTGTATGTATGTATATAATTTCCTTGTGGCAATATGTACACAAAAACACACACATACATATATATGATACATATGAGGCATTCCACGCCAAATGTCCAGCGAAAAAAAACATGTAAATTGGTTTTTCAATTTTTCAAAAACTGGGCTTATATGGCGTGGTCAAATATTGGAAAAATGGTCAAATTTGTGACGAGTTGCCTTGATTAAATATTTATTACAGTAAAACGGAATGCACCACAATCTCTAAAATTTAAATTTTTATATATGGGTGAAATCAAAAAATGTCAACCAAACCATGTAATCGTGTAATATCTCATACATGGGTTAAAGTATTCGCATATTTTTTAATGTACAACGTCGCATAGATTGGCGTTCTACATAACTAACAACAATCCGGATACTAGTAAGCTATTTTAAACAAGTTATTTTCATTTTTGTAGGCCAAATGTAAACTCCGTCGCCAGTAACATTTTCAATTTTTAAACTTTAACCGGTTATATCTTAAAAACCAATAACCCAAACTCTTAATAATTGACTACATTTTTAAAGAGGGCATGTTGACGTTCTTAAAAAATATTTTTGTATAGTCATAACTATCTCTTTTACCCATACAAACACGGCTTCAATTGTCTAACGATTTTTCGACACTTTTTTTAGACATAATGGAACCTGATAATTTTGTTGTTTTTGACGTATTGTGTTTAGAAAAATAATGGGTTATTGCCCCATTTATTAAACGCGAGGCTATAAAGTATCATTTTGCATCATTGGTTTCAAGTTTGCTCCCTGCATATTAATTTCCCTGTATGAAAAGCTAAATCATAAATGAAAATTTGAAAAATGCTGTAAACTCCGTCTCCACGTTTACAACAAAACTACTTAGCGTGCATCTGAAATATCATCATATTTTGACGTATCTAGTTGACATCTAATGATTTTTTTTCGGAAACCAATTTCCGACAAATAGTTTTCGAAAAAAAGGGCAAAAAGTGATGAAATGTAAACTCCGTCTCTGTAAACTCCGTCAACTTTTTTTTTTGCAGATTGCATTAAAAGCCCTTATGAAGTTGTTAAAACCGACGCAAATATTTACACTAGTCATTCAAAAAAGTAAAAAGACTTATTTTAACAGAAATAATAATAAATTTATTTTACATTTCCTTAGAAAAATCCTATTAAAATAAAAAATAATTGTAAAACCTTTAATAACAAAAACCAGAAAAAAACCTAATTACAAAAATTGTTAGCAATTACATAAATAAGTGTTTTAAATTACAATAAAATGTTTTCAAAGAAAATTCAAAAAATTTAATGTATTTTTCTAAGGTGAATGTAAACTCCGTCCCCAAAAAAATCATAAAAATGTCGATAAAATTTGTTTGAAACCTTTTGTAGAAGAGATCTTTTATAGTTATATTAGTAGTGATGTAACATATCGATTTTAATAAAAAAATTTACCAAAAATTATTTTTTGTTTGTACAATTTTGGCTCAAAAACACTGACATATTTTGCTTTCACTCATATATGGGCTAACTATTAATTTTTTTTTTTTTTTTAAATTTTTCAGAACCCGTTCTGAAATTTTCCATTTTTTTAAAAAGGCAATTTATCAAAAATCCGGCTACTTTTTTTTATTTTTTTTTTTAAGTTTTGATGTTTGTCCATCCACACAAAAAAAATCAGAAACGCATTTTTCGTTTTTTTCGAGAAAATCGCATTTGAATTTTAAATTTCATAACAATTTTGTAATTTGCTTGTATTTTCTTGTTTCAACAGAGCGTATGAGTAATATTTATTCAATTAATAATGCTCATTCGCAACGTTGAAACAAGAAAATACAAGCAAATTACAAACTTGTAATGAAATTTAAAATTTAAATGCGATTTTCTCGAAAAAAACGAAAAATGCGTTTCTGATTTTTTTTGTGTGGATGGAAAAAAAAACGTAAAACGCGTATTTGATTTTTTGTGTAGATGGACAAACACCTAAACTTTTTTTAAAAAAAAATTTAAAACAAAAAAAAAGTGGCCGGATTCTTGATAAATTTACTTTTTTAAAAAATGGAAAATTTCAAAAAGTGTTCTGAAAATTTCCCAAAAAAAAAATTTTAATCGATAGCCCACACAAAACTATATAAGAATTAACATTTTTGAGATTATGGTGCATTTCGTTTTAATATGATTAATATCACTGTGATACAGTGAAAAAATACTTCTAATGACATGTTGGTTTTGTCGAGTAGACCACAAAAATGCCCATTTAACTTGCCAGACACCCTCAAATTTAAAGATATTGTCAAAAAATGTTTTTTTGGGACTTTGCTCACTAAACCTTGTGTAATTCTGAAAATTTTCAACCGATTTTGAATTTTTTAACTGTTTTGGATAGAAAAAGGATAGGGCTTTCCACGTGTGTGAATTGGTCTACACATATTAAAAAGATATCTATTGATTTTCAATTTTTTTGTTATTTTTGAAAATTTTTCGAGTTTATCGATTTTTTTCTGCTATAGTTCGTTTAACAACCTTTATATTTATAAACATATTTTTAAAAAAAAATATAGTTCTAAATTCGATGAGCTTTGTCCTTTAAAAATCAGATAAGTATTGACAGAGTTGTGATAATTTTTCTAAAAAAAAAAAATTAGGATTTTTCAGGAAATCGCCATTCAGACAACCCAGGCAAAAAAAATAAATTTATCATAAGAGGTCATGTACAATATTCTGGCCTTTAAATTACTCTATCGCGTCAGGTTTTTGAGATATTAAACATAAATTGATATAACAAAAAACTTAATAAGATAGCGCAATTTCAAGGTCAAATTCGAATTCAGAAGAACAAAAACCTTTAAAATAATGATACGCGACCTCTTTGTATGTTCGATTATTTTTTTATTTTTTTTTTGCCGAATGGCAATTGCATGCAAAATCTTAATTTTATTTTTTAGAAATCAATTGTTATTCGATTTTTTCGGAATAAAGCTCATCGTATTCACAATTAAATTTTCTTTAAGAATACGCGTATAAATATAAATATTAATATTGTTGAACGAACTATAGCAGAAAAAAGTCGATAAACTTAAAAAATTTTCAAAAAATAACAAAAAAATTAGATATTGTTGAAAAAATCAATACATATCTTTCTTAAATGTATAGACCAATTCACACACAAAAAAAGCCCTATATTTCTTCGATCCAAAACAGTTAAAAAATTGAACATCGGTTGAAAACTTTTTAAGCAACACGTGGTTTAGTAAGAAAAGTCCAAAAGAAACTTTTTTTGACAATAACTTTAAAATTTGAGGGTGTCTGGCAAGTTTGATGGGCATTTTTGTGATCTTTTTGACGAGACCTACAACCTTAACTACCTCATTTCAAAAGTATATTCGATTTTGTGTTTTTTGTAGCACAGTGTATTTAATCAAGGCAACTCGCCACAAATTTGACCATTTTTTCCTATATTTGGCCACGCCCCCTAAGCCCAGTTTTTGAACATTTAAAAAACCAAACACGCAATTTTATTAGTTCCAGATAGGGCTATCCAAACAACTTATTCAGAAATTTTACGGGACACAGTTTTTCTGTAGCGGGACATTTGGTGTGGAATGCCTCATATGTGTATTGTAAATGTGGCTTTAAGACAACAGCATCATCATTATCATCGTCAATACAATTCAATATGAATTTATTTCGTAATCTTATTTTTGGTGTAGATTATAAACGGAAATACAACAAGTTGTTGACCGGATATGCCAGTGAAAACATGATTCTATTGCTATCGGTGGCATCTTTGTAACTATACCCAGCAAAAATTGGCATTACTAGTAATGGGTTTTGTAATCCGAAACAGATGTTAATAAGTAGTTACTTATTGAATGAAACACTAATTATTTTAACAAGGGCGTGAGACAAAAATAACTAGTGAAGAGTATGGAGATAAATAAGTAGTTACCGCCTCGGATTACAAATAAGGAGTAAAAACCCATTACCAATAAGAAGTAAAATAATTAGTTAATTAAAACTTTTAAAATTTAACTTGTTTTTACTAAAACTTAAAAATTGCGTAATTTTTATTAAGTTTTTGAGTACTTTTTAAGTTAATTTAATTGTAAAGGTTAAAAACTGCAAGTTCGAGGAGATATTATTACTTAGAAGTGTTTTTATAACATATTACTGAAAAGTAGTTACTTTTGGGCTTAAAATAATGTTAATGGTAATGGGTACTCATTATAAATAATGTACTTGGTAATGATTACTTTTCACTACTCATTACCACGTTTTTGCTGGGTAGCTACTGTTGTTGTTGTTGTTGTTGTATTTTGATATCATTGTGAATTCTCTGTATCTGCTTATGGCAGCTTACATCATTAGTGTAAGTTCCGTCAAGAGATTATCATCTTATAGTTGCTTCGTTGTACATATGAGGCATTCCACACCAAATGTTCAGAAAAAAAAGTGATGTCGTGTCAATATGAAATCAATTGCAGAGTATTCGCCCTTAGGTCACTATTAAATAACAAAAATAAAATTTCAGTTTTTTCAAAAAGTGGGCCTTGGAGGCATGGTCAAAAATTGAAAATTTCAGCATTTTTTGCCTAAGTATCTTTATTTCAATATTTATGCCAATGAAATGAAACACAGTGATGTCTTTAAAATAAAAGTTTTTTATAGATTTTTGTATGGGCTATCGATTAAAAAAATAAAAAATGGAAAATTTTCAGAAGAAGTTCTGAATATTTTAAATTTAAATTTAAACTTTATTTATCAAAAAACATGCCACAATTTTATTTCTTTTTTAAATGTTCAAAAATTAGTTAAGGTGTATATCTATCTGTTCTGAAATTTTCAGAGATGCATTTTTCCTCGTTTTCGAGAAAAAAAATGTTGAACATTGCACTATGCTTATAATTTACAACAATGGGG
Source organism: Pegoplata infirma (assembly GCA_963921195.1). Taxonomy (NCBI): domain Eukaryota; kingdom Metazoa; phylum Arthropoda; class Insecta; order Diptera; family Anthomyiidae; genus Pegoplata; species Pegoplata infirma. The sequence continues at coordinate 283,345,576 of OY992536.1, read as the reverse complement.
TATATTACGTATGCGAATGAGTAATATTAACTCTTAAAAAACATTTAAAATAGAGATGTGATCGTGGGTAAGTTGTTTTTTATCATCACGCTCTCTCACCAAGGAAATTATTTTAATCACGCATGCATCGTGAGCGTGCGTGATCGTCAAAAAAAACTCACCCACGAAAACATCTCTATTTTAAATGATTTTTAAGAGTTAATATTACTCATTCGCATACGTAATATACCCCATTATTGTAAATTATAAGCATAGTGCAATGTTCAACATTTTTTTTCTCGAAAACAAGGAAAAATGCATCTCTGAAAATTTCAGAACAGATAGATATACACCTTAACTAATTTTTGAACATTTAAAAAAGAAATAAAATTGTGGCATGTTTTTTGATAAATAATGTTTAAATTTAAATTTAAAATATTCAGAACTTCTTCTGAAAATTTTCCAATTTTTATTTTTTTAATCGATAGCCCATACAAAAATCTATAAAAAACTTTTATTTTAAAGACATCACTGTGTTTCATTTCATTGGCATAAATATTAAAATAAAGATACTTAGGCAAAAAATGATGAAATTTTCAATTTTTGACCATGCCTCCAAGGCCCACTTTTTGAGAAATCTTAAATTTTATTTTTGTTATTTAATAGTGCCCTAAGGGCGAATACTTTGCAAATGATATCCTATTGAAACCACCATGGTTTTTCTGTAGTGGAACAGTTGGTGTGGAATGACTCATATGTATGTTTATATGCATGTGGTAGTTATGTGGCTAAGTAATATCCATGTGTGTGTGCTTAAATCTATAAATGCATATATGTTTAAGTTTATAGCTCTATGTATTCTGTGTCAAATCTAGGAGAAGAAGAAGAAGAAAAGCACATATAAACACGTATATAATTCTCTAATAAACTTAAATGTTTGTAGATTTAATATTGTCTTATTGCCAGAGTAGAGTAGTACAACATTGATTGGATTTAATGACATCTATAATTTTAATGTTATTGATTTATTTGTGTTATGTCTGTTTTGCAAAAAGGAAATAATATAAAATTAATGTGTTTTTTTTTTCTATGGCGGAAAAGGAACAAATTAGATTAAGTGGCAAATGTCAGGGTTTAATAAAGCCATGTTATTTGTATGCCAACACCACAAGTTTTAAGGTTACGGTTTATAATTGAAAATTAAGTAAAATTGCAAAAAAAAACATAAATAGAAAGAGGAACCTACACTTCAATTAAAACTTTGTAAAATAACGGAAGAAAATCAGCAAAAAAAACTTGCATACATATGAAAAATTTTTCGGGTATATTTTGTGTTCTAAATAATTAAAAACAATCCGGCCATTAATTACCTATTTTTAAAAAAATGTTCTCAGTTTTGTTGACGAAATTTAAACTCCGTTGCCAGAAACCAGTTTGGTTTTTCAATTTTAACAGTTTATATCTTAAAATTAAACTCTTACGATTATATTAAAAGAGCGATTTTTCGCAATCTAAAAAATGTTATTTATATTATCAAAAGTTGTTTTTATTCGACCTTTCTGTTTATAAATAAAAATGCTTTTAGCTCGAGGCCAGCTATAAATAAAAACATTTTTATTTATTATTAATATTGTTATAATCATCTCATTTACCCAAACAAACACGGCATTAATTGTGTAATTTGGATAGGCCTAGTACATTTTGCAGTTTTTATACAAATATGCATATGGTGGAAAAGAGGATTGCTTGTCAATATCAAAAACTTGAAAAAAAGATTTATTATTTTTTTTCGGCGTAAGCCAAGTGTATTTAATTTGTTGTTTTGTGTTTTTGATTGAAGAAGAAAATTGTGTCTTCTAAAGATTAAATTAAATGTAGATTCACCCTAGACCATGCTTTCTGTAGCCACGTCTGCGTCATCAGTAGGACATTACATTAAATTGATTGTTTGATATTTTCTACACTCAAAAAAATACGTTAGTAGATTTACTAATTTTTTTTTGCTAATGCTAGTTAGCTAACTTTTAGCAAATATTTAGTTGAGATTAGCATGTTAGCAAAAAATTCTTGTAAACTTCATTTAGCACATTAGCAATTTTAAACAAACGTTGAACTAATTTCTTTTGCTAAGATTTGAAATTGAGTTGACAACATTTTTACAAGATTTTTTGCAAACATTAGCAAAAATAAATGGTAAATTTTTTTTTATTTTCAGAAAACTTAAAATGGCTCTATCTCGGAAACTAAGCCAGATAGAGCAAAATGGAGGGCATTTTTGGTTCTTAGAATCTCCATACTTTCGCGGGTTCTCTTCACATGTGTGGACCCTAATGGGCCCTAACTTTGGATCCAAAAAAGTTAGCATTCCCGAAAATTTTAAAATGCTCATATCTCGGTAAATATTGCCGACACAACAAAAAGTCCTAAAGCATTTTTGTAGCCCTCAATACGTAGAACAAGACCGCAAAATAATCAAAAGCTCTCCGAGTAATATTTTTGAAGTTATCGAGTTTTTTAATTCTCAAGACCCCAGTGGTCCCCTATAATCACGTATCTCAAAAACTAAGCAAGGTAGAGCGAAACGGACACAAATTTTGGATCAAAAACTATGACGATTTTTAAGGAACCCAAATAGGTCTAGGCCCATCGGGGTCTGGACCTATCGGGTCCGAACCCAATTGGGTCCTCAAATTATTCAAAAAAAAAAAAAATTTGTTAACAAATTATTGGCAAAACATTTTTGCTAACTTTAGCAAAAAAATTGTGGGTTCAAAGTCAGCTAATTTTCTTGTAGGTTTACAAGCTTTTTTTGCTAACATTACAGTTTTTTTTTTTTGAGTGTAGAAAAATTCTTAATATGTTTTTTTATCAACAGACTGGCCTGCCATGAGATTAGAACCTGCGCCTTAACTACTTAGGCTATGATCGTTATACAAACATTAGTGTCGAAACGTTGTTTGTTTAACTCGTAGTAGGATTTGTGTGTGACTTATACAGAAAAGCTTTTTTTCCAACTCAAGCAATGCATTTAATCTAGAGACCAACATCAATTTTCTTAATCATTCATTTACTTTATTTTATGCAAACTTTACTATAGCGGAGAATTTTTTGTTCTTCACACTACGGTATATATTAGGGATGCCAAACGGGAAATCCGGAATCCCGAAATCCCGGGATTTTTCGGGATTGACAAATCCCGAATCCCGGGATTTATTTTTTTCAATCCCGGGATTTTTCGGGATTTTCCGGGATTGATAAATCCTGAAAAAACCGGATGATGGGAAAATTTTTTCCATGAAGAACCAAAACAGCCTCTGAAAACCCAACATTTTTTAACAAATGACACTTTTTTAACAATTTTTCTCGTCCTGCCCCTTTTTGTGAGCGTGGATATAAAAAATAATACACTTAAAATAATAACTGTGTTAAATTACAGAAAAACTCTGCTAATTTAACAAAGTACACCATACTTTTCCAGCTAACAACATTTCTTGGTAATTTTACTAAAAAACTCTGTAAAATGATTTTGACAGAAAAAAAACTGTTAATTTACAGAGTTTATAGTAAAATATTGGTTAAATATGAAAGCTTTTTTACAGAGAAAACTCTGTAATTTTACCATAAAACTCTGTAAAATGGTTTGGACAAAAAAACTGTTCATTTACAGGGTTTCTAGTAAAATATTGGTTAAATAAACCACCATTTAGCAAGGAAAACTATAAAATTTACATATATTTGATGCAAAAAAAATTTACAGAAAAAACTCTGTAAATTTACAGAGTTTAGTTAAATGCATGTTATTTTGTAAAAATTTTATAAGATTTCTGAAAAATAAATTTTGATAATTTTTTTGCTACTTTTTTAACTTTTTCTCAAAAAAAAAATTACAGATAAAATTTTGATGTTTGGTAACAAAAACTACTCAAAACAGAAAACTTTTTTGGTTATAAAAAAATACGAAGTATTTTGCTTAGATCTGTATTTTAGCAGAAAACTCTGTTAATTATCTGAAAAATTAAGATTACAGAGTAAAAAGTAACATAACAGAGGAAACTTTGTTTCTTTTGTCACAACAAAATACAAAGTTTTTTCTTTAAATCTGTATTTTGACAGAAAACTCTGTCAAATATCTGTTGAATTGAGATTACAGTCATTTTACAGAGTATTTTACAGAGTTATTATTATGAGTGTATAAATAATGATAAAATTCTGTTATTTAGCGTAATAAACGCATTTGTAAACATTTATCGCAAAGGGAAGGAAACTGTGAAAATGCGATTCGCCTATCAATAGGACAATTAATAAAATTTTTTTATCGGCGGAGGATATTGGGGGACCACTTCCCCTCGCTAATATATTCAAATCGGTCATAACTGATCCTAAATTTTCAATTTTCTGTGCTAAATATGTAAAACTTTACGGTAATTATTCAATAGTTATGAATTCATTGAATATTTAATTTAAAAAAAAATTATTAAAAATATAACGTAAAACAGAATAATTTTAATAAATCCCGAAACCCCGAAAAATCCAGAAATCTCGAAGTCCCGGGATCCCGAAAAATCCCGAAATCCCGAAAAATTCCGGGATCCCGGGATTAGGATTTAAAAATCCCGAATCCCGGGATTTGTATATGTCAATCCCGTTTGGCATCCCTAGTATATATACGGTTTATTATATTTTTTCGGCGTAAGCCAAGTGTATATAATTTGTTGTCCCAGTGAAAAATGTTCAAATGTGAATCATATATATATTTCACATATGATTACATATATGAACATATTTATTTAATATATGAGCATATACGAAAATTGGCGCCATGTGGACAGACATATATGAAACATATATGAACACTAGAGTGTCCCTTATTTTGGAAATGTTGGAAATCTTGAGACGGTACCCGCTCATTTTTTTCCTTTTGACTTAAAAATAACTCAGGAAAAATTTTACGCCCCTAGGACCACGCCTTCCCTACGCGACGGGGCCTTAAAGAGCGGGGCCTAAAAAATCATTTTTCCATACAAACCAAAAAAATTTTTTTTTTATTTTTAATTTTTTTGTTATTAATTATTATATTACTTGGTTTGCTTATTCACGACAAAAAATTTGATTTTGGAGGGATAAGTCTTTCAGCGCTAAAAATTTTTTCGCAAAAAAAAAATTTGGGCGGCCGGGGTCCTACAGTAAAAAATTTTTAAAAAATATTTTTTTTTAGTTTTGACCAGCAACGGTTTTAGTTGCTATGTTGCTTTAAATGATATATATTCCAAAAAAAAAATTATTCATATCTGTGACATCTTTATCTTTTTCGAAAAAAAAAATTTTGAGCCGTAGGAATCCTACGGTAAAAAATTTTTAAAAAATATTTTTTTTTAGTTTTGAAAAGCAATGGTTTTAGTTTTTATGTTGTTTTTAATGATATATATTCCAAAAAAAATATTATTCATATTTGTGATATTTTTATCGTGTATCGAAAAAAATCATCAATGCATTTTTTACCCTTTTTTAGAACACGATTAAGATGTCACAGATACAAAAAATATTTTTTTATGAATATATATCATTTAAAGCAACATAGCAGCTAAAACCGTTGCTGGTCAAAACTAAAAAAAAATATTTTTTAAAAATTTTTTACTGTAGGACCCCGGCGGCTCAAAATTTTTTTTTGCGAAAAATTTTTTAGCGCTGAAAGACTTATCCCACCAAAATCAAATTTTTTGTTGTGAATAAGCAAACCAAGTAATATAATAAATAATAACAAAAAAATTAAAAATCAAAAAAAAAAATTTTTGGTTTGTATGGAAAAATGATTTTTTAGGCCCCGCTCTTTAAGGGCCCGTCGCGTAGGGAAGGCGTGGTCCTAGGGGCGTAAAATTTTTCCTGAGTTATTTTTAAGTCAAAAGGAAAAAAATGAGCGGGTACCGTCTCAAGATTTCCAACATTTCCAAAATAAGGGACACTCTAATGAACACATATGCACATATATGAATCCATGCCATATATGTACACTAGGGTGGTTTTTTATTTAATTTTTTTTGGAATTTCGAGGAGCGCGCAGCGGATTTTTGTGACATTTGATGTTAAAATAATTGTGTAAAAATTTGAGCTAAATCGGATAAAATTAACCCGAGGCGCAAGAAGGTCAAAGTTTCGAGAAAAAGCCAAAATGGCCAAATTTTGAAAAAACTTAAAAAAATTTAAATTTTGTTGAAATAAAAAAAACAAAATATTTTTTATTTAACTTTCTTGCAATAATACTCAGAAAAAAATATCTTTACTTTTTATGACGGCAGTAACACTTTCAAACATGAAATTCAAAAATCACCATGCATTTTGGGGGTTACCTGAAATGAGTGTTTTCGATTTTTTGAAAATTTTATTTAACAAAAAAATTAAATCTTACTATTTTATAGCAATGGATTATTAAATACATCCTAAGGTTTAAATATTTAAAAAATTGGGGATATCCATCGACTCAATTTTTTTTTGGAGTCATTTGAGTTTTGCGGATTTCAAGGAGTCAAATGACTCCAAAAAAAAATTTAGTCGATGGATATCCCCAATTTTTTTAAATATTTAAGCCTTAGGATGTATTTAATAATCCATTGCTATAGAATAGTAAGATTTAATTTTTTTGTTTAATAAAATTTTCAAAAAATCGAAAACACTCGTATCAGGTACCCCCCAAAATGCATGGTAATTTTTGTATTTCATGTTTGAAAGTGTTACTGCCGTCATAAAAAGTAAAGATAATTTTTTCTGAGTATTATTGCAAGAAAGTTAAATAAAAAATATTTTATTTTTTTATTTCTAAAAAAATTTACATTTTTTTAAGTTTTTTCAAAATTTGGCCATTTTGGTTTTTTTTTTCGAAACTTTGACCTCCTTGCGCCTCGGGTTAATTTTATCCGATTTAGCTCAAATTTTTACACAATTATTTTAACATCAAATGTCACAAAAATCCGCTGCGCGCTCCTCGAAATTCCAAAAAAAATAAAATAAAAAACCACCCTAATGTACACATGCCGCCATACATACATGTCCATATTTGGACCACATATGATTCATATATGAACATTTTTCACCGGGGTTTTGTGTTTTTTGATTGAAGATGTTTAAGTACAAACAAAAACAAGTAGAAAAATTAAATTCGACTTTACCATCCACAATGCATTTTTTAAAGGATAGTACATTTTTTAACGTGAAAAAAATTAACAATTTTGATTAGAAATATTTTATTTTGAGTAAAAAACTATTTTTTTGTCATTTAAAAGTTTTTTTACTGTAAACGTATTTCTGAGTGAATGCACGTTCGTATGTACACAAAATATTGTAATTTTTGGTTAAAAAAATAAAAAATTTTTTTGAGTGTAAATTTTTTTTGAGTGTAAAATTTTTTTTTAAGGGTAATTCTTAAGTTACCAATGCTTTTAAAACTAAACAAGTTTAAAAAGCATTGCTTTAAAACTAAACAAGTTTTAAAAGCAATGTTAAGTTACCACCAATGCGTTTAAAACTTGTTTAACATGTGGCATTTAAGATGAAACCAATCTAAAATTCAGGGTTTTGCCTATAACTTTTGAACCACTCAACCGATTGAGCTGAAATTCAATACCAAACAGACCTGGGTAACGGTTAAGATACATGTCAATCTTCAGCAGTCTCATTATTGTTTTTCGAAAGTTATCGTGTTTTATTTCTCGTAAATTCACAAAACACCCCTGCCGAAATTTACTCTTTTGCTCATAACTTTTGAACCACTGGACTGATTTTGGATTAAAATACCAACCTGACCAGGTAAATGCCCAACATATATGCCAAGCTTTAGCAGCATCAGTTAATTCTTTTAAAAGTTAGCGTGTTTTCAACGGACGGAGAGACAGATAGACGGACGGACGGACATCGCTAGATCGACTTAAAATCGATCAAGCATCATGAATATATTTACTTTATGGGGTCCTAGACAAATATTTCAATGTTTTACACACGGAATGACAAACTTGTATTTACCCTTTATCACTAGAGTGGAGGGTATAAAAAAAAATGTTAATAAGAAATTTTTGACGAAAACAAGAAAAAAAAAATTTCAAAAAAAAAAAAATTATGAAAAACAAGTAGAAAAGCTAAATTCGACTTGGCCGAATCTATGAATACCCTCCACAATGCCCTTTTTAAGTTATAGTAAATTTTCTAGAGTGAAAAAATAACATTTTTGATTAGAAATTTTTTATTTTGTTTAAAAAAACTTTTTTTTAACTAATTTTTGAAAAAAAAAAAAAAAATATTTTACTAAATTTTTTTTTGAGTGTAAAATTTTTTTTGAGTGTAAAATTTTTTTCGAGTGTATTTTTTTTTCTTTTAGTGTAAAAATATTTTCGAGTGACAAAAATGCGTTGTAAAATATTTTTGTGACTTACCAATGTTTTTAAAACCTGTTTAACGGGGTTTCAACACGTGAAGGTGAGGCGAAGGTGAGGCGAATCTGAAATTTACGGTTTTGCTAATAACTTTTGAACCACTGGACCGATTTGGCTGAAATTTAAAACGAACTGGACCAGAGGATCGGCAAATATATATGCCACACTTCAGAACCCTCAGAATGGCCGTTTGAAAGTTACCGTGAGTTTTATCTCGTAAATTCCAGAAAAACCCTTGCCGAAATTCACTCATTTGCTTATAACTTTTGAACCACTGGACCGATTTCGCTGGATTGCAATACCAACCTGACCATGTAAATGCCTAACATATATGCCAAACTTCGGGAGCCTCCGTTAAGTCTTTCAAAAGTTAGCGTGTTTTCAACAGACAGACAGACAGACAGACAGACAGACAGACAGACAGACAGACAGACAGACAGACAGACAGACAGACAGACAGACAGACAGACAGACAGACAGACAGACAGACAGACAGACAGACAGACAGACAGACAGACAGACAGACAGACAGACAGACAGACAGACAGACAGACAGACAGACAGACAGACAGACAGACAGACAGACAGACAGACAGACAGACAGACAGACAGACAGACAGACAGACAGACAGACAGACAGACAGACAGACAGACAGACAGACAGACAGACAGACAGACAGACAGACAGACAGACAGACAGACAGACAGACAGACAGACAGACAGACAGACAGACAGACAGACAGACAGACAGACAGACAGACAGACAGACAGACAGACAGACAGACAGACAGACAGACAGACAGACAGACAGACAGACAGACAGACAGACAGACAGACAGACAGACAGACAGACAGACAGACAGACAGACAGACAGACAGACAGACAGACAGACAGACAGACAGACAGACAGACAGACAGACAGACAGACAGACAGACAGACAGACAGACAGACAGACAGACAGACAGACAGACAGACAGACAGACAGACAGACAGACGGACAGACGGACGGACGGACGGACGGACGGACGGACGGACGGACATCGCTAGATCGTCTTAAAATCGATCGGGGATCATGAATATATATACTTTATGGGGTCCTAGACCAATATTTCGAGGTGTTACAAACGGAATGACAAACTTATATATACCCTCTATCACTAGAGTGGAGGGTATAAAAAGTATTGATGAAAAAGAAAATATTGATGAAAAAAATATTAATGAAAAAATATTTATGAAAAAAAAAACTTGCTGAAACAAAATATTGATGAAAAAAATATTGATAAAAAAAATATTGATAAGAAACAATATTGATAAAAAAAAATATTGATGAAAAATATTTGTAAAAAAATATTGATATTTATTTAAAAAAAATTTGATCAAAAAAAAATTTTGGAAAAAAAATGTAAATGAGAAAAACAAAATTTTTGATGAACACAAAAAAAAACAAGTAAGAAAATTATAGTCGGTCAAGACCGACCATATAATACCCTATACCAGAGTTTCCCGGAAAATGGATCCGATGGACCGATTAGATCTATATTTTGTTAAATCTTTAATACGTGTAAAAAACACTCACAAATCAAATTTGAGTGAAATAGTAGAAGCCTATTTCACTCAAATTTTGTTGAAAATAAACCGCTTTAACTGAATATCGGGCTAAATTTTCACAAGAGGCCTAAGTCCAAAACTGTTCCGATGATTTTAATATTTGATAAGGTTATTTAAGCTCGCGTGTAACATACGCAAACAAAATTTTAATTAAATATTTTCTATTTTCATGAAATTTGAGATATTTATGTGAAAATCGGGAAGGTGGTTTGTATGGGGGCTACAAGAAAAACTGGTCCGATTTCTTTAAAATTGTGAATGGTGATTTGTGAAGACAAAACACGTTTACCTGCCAAATTTCATATTATAACACGGTTATTATAGTCATTTGAGCCAAAACTTAAGAGGACCGATTTTTTAATTTCCATAGGCTTCGTCCTTATACCAAAAGAGGCTTAAGTTTCAAATTTTAAGTCAATTGATTAAAAATTGCGACCTGACAGACGGACAGACAGACCGACAGACGGATGGACGGACATCGCTAAATCGACTCAAAAAGTGATTCTGAGTCGATCGGTATGCTTGAAGGTAGGTCTAGGACCAATATTTCGGGTAGTTACAAACATCAGCACAAACTCATTATTCCCCGTACCACAGTGTGGTGAAGGGTATAAAAATTGTTAAAAAATAATTATGTTACGTTTAATTCACCATCTGGTGAAAAACGATTTATTCACCAGCAGGTGAGTTATTATCCAAGTCCCAAATCGAAGTTTCAAACCATTTTGGTTTTAAGAAAATGAAAACAGTAATTCTTAATTTCTTTTTTGTTAGTCGGTAGCTTATATGGTTAAACTGCAATATTTTTAAAACATTTTTAAAATTTGACACCAGCCTAAAAACATTATCATGTTAAAAAATTTTTTGATTTTTTTTATCTTAAAATATAAGCTAATATTACTGTTGAACAAATTCATAGAAAGTCGCACTCCCATGAAATAAAATGCGTAAATTAAATTGATTTTTCACTCAACAATCAATTTTTTTCAACAAAAATCCATGATTTTTTGTTTATTTTTTAAAATTGCACCGTCGAACACACTTTTGTACACATGGACCAGACAGAATTCTGAAAGTAGGGCCGAAAATAAAATACACTTGTCTACCAGTTTTTCTAGATAAATTCGCGTATTCCCGAAAAACGCCAATAAAAAAAGGAGTGTTTTTCCAAAGTAGTGTGTAATAAGTCGAAAAATGCATTAAATCTACTTGTGAGCTAAATAATGTTTAAAAACATGTCTTCAGAGAAATTTAAAAACGGTTCTTTTCGTAGAACATATTAACCCTCTATCTCTCATTTTTAAGGGTCATTTTTGTTCTCGTTTCTAATGCTCTCCTAGAAAACCATTAAATCGTGCATTTAAAGGGTTAAAATGTTCTACAAAAATTTTCTGCATCAAATTTCACTAGGAGTTGTCAAAGGCCAATAATTTGTGCGATGCTAGCAAAATGCTCAATGTAAAATAGAAAAGTATCTTTGGTGAAACACAATTTAATAAAATATGATACTTTACAACTTTACTTTTTTAAGAATTTTGCTAACATCCCACTAACTTTTGGCCTTTGACAACCCCTAGTAAAATTTGATGCAAAACATTTTTGTGGATCATTTTAACCCTTTAATAGCTCGATTTTATGGTTGTCTAGGAGAGTTTTTGAAATAAGGACAAAAATGACCCTTAAAAATTGGAGATAGAGGTTTAATATGTTCCAAGAAATGTTTTAACACTATTTTTTTCAAAAGTATATTTACTAAATTTTTTCGACTTATTTTACACTTCTTTTGTGAAACACATTTTAACATCATATTTTGTTTGCATTTTTCGTGAAAAACGCAAATTAATTTTTATATTAATAAAAACATAAACTGAAGTAAAAAAACTGCGCCTCCACAAAGGCTGTACTCAACTTGAATGTAGGCTAGCAACTTTGTTGGTCTTTGATTCTTAAATTGTTTGCCCACCAAATAGAATCTTTAGTAATTTTTTTTTTTATTTTGTAAATATTAATAAAAGCGTTTATATTTCAATTAAGTAAACATCCTTTAACATACCTACACAATTATATTTTTGTAATTAATACGTATAATATATATTCCCACACAATTAACCATATTTTTTTACGTTTTATTCAACTTTTTGCCTATACATTGTGTACTAGAGTGTCCCTTAATTTTTATTTTTTTGGATTTTAATTTAAATGGCGGCACTTATTACAAGTTCAAAAAAATAGGCCATGCAATAAACAAGCGTTGTCTTTAAAATAGGAGACATATAAACTATGTGATTCCTAGTTTTTTAAATGGTACTCCACTAGTGTATCAATCCAAGTCAATGTGTTTTATTCTCGTCACACTGCACTATGGTTCCAAATGCATTTTTTTTGGCATAAATTCAAAAAATGAAGCAAGGTCACTTGGATTAATTCTGGGATGATTTTTATCTCTTGGCGCAATCAAAAATCGATTGTCAAAAAAAAAATTTTTTTTTTTTTGAAAATTTTTTTTGAAAAAATTTTTTTTTTTAATTTTTTTTTTTGGAAAAAATTTTTCTTTTTTTTTTAAAAAAAAATTTTTTAATTAATTAGCTTTACGGAAGGCAGAAAAATTATAAAAAAAAAATAATGTGATACCGTGTCACGCAAAAAACAGCAAATTTGGCCGAAATTTGTGCTAAACTAAAATGAAAGTTGTGGGAGTTTGCCAAAAAATGCTGGCAAGATGTAAATTTTAATATTAAATATACAATATTGAAAACACTTTCACGTTTAAAGACTCATGCAAGTTCGTGCCCAAACACAACTTTTTGTCCACGAAAGATATAGGCTATTTTGGCTCCAAAATCCTCATAATCAAAACACCCTAGAATAACGCCAAGGATGCATTAACTGTAAAATAGGAATTTTAAACAAGAACTAGTATCCTTAGGTTTCAATTTGTCCCTTTAGCCACTTTATAATTTTAGTTTTTCCCATTTGCCGTTTGTATAAGTGTAATATTGATTTCATTCCGGTTTTATTATACGTCTTAAAACTTTCAACTTTGAAAGCCTAGCAAACTGAAAGTATTGGCACCAAATTTTTTTCATTATACTTTCTTGATAGCTTATAGTGTTGACATTAAGGAAATGTATAAGCTTTTGAAAATTTGTTAAATTTTATTTTTTTAATTTCTGCCAAAAAAAAATGGATTTGGAACCATAGTGCACTGCTTTAACCATTTACAAAATGACAGAAATCAGCAAAAAATAACAGACGTCAGGCGTGAAAACGTTTCAGATTCCATGAAAAAAATTCTCAGATTTTGTAAAATTTATGACTGTAGAAAAGACTGTAACCATTTGATCCCAAATAAATTATTAATAATTAAAACTTGATATATCTGACATACAAAATCCATCTTTAAAATTTTAAGACACATCCTATTGTGTACTTTCACAAATACACACAGGTGTAACCGATTGAAATATTACACTCCTTTTCTTTTAACTACTGCGTTTGTATGAATTTCATCTAGGTTAATGGTATGAGTAGCAGTGTCTTTGTAGATTACTAAATTATTAATAATTTCCGGAAAATCAATTTCCTTAGAAAATAATTATTAACATAACTACACCCACTACAAATATATTTTGTAATTCTAACGAAATGTATTTTTTTATGATTTTGCTTATAAATAATTCCTTAATGCTAGGTAAACGTTTTCAGGGTTTAAGTATTTATACATACATACATACAAACATATTTCACTTTAGCTTTCAGCATAAATTTACATTAAATCTTTGTAAACATATGATATTGTTCACGTGCTGAGTTTTAGTTATTATTCAATATTGTTGGTAAGTATATAAAGTAGGGTGGTGCGTATTCCAACGTGTTATATGGTCGGTTTTGTCCCAATATAACTTTCTTACTTGTTATATCTGAAGTAGTTGAAAGTCCTGCACTTGGGCATAGGGAATTAACAAATGTCATTTATTTTTGTCCGCCTTCTTTTGTGGGCGTGAATATAATAGAATTGTTTTAATAATAAAATCGTATTACTTAAGTGCAAAAATTATAGTACATACATACATTGATTTCCAAATATTTATCGCGAAGGGAAAAGATGTCCCCCAACACCTCTCAACAACATCTTCCAAAGAAAAATACGATTTCTTTTTTACATTTTGTAGGATATAAATGATTCGGCACAGGCGAATAAAACACTCCCCAGGAAAATTTTTCAGAACCGATTCTGACAACACTTGTTCTAGAACAGGTTCTTCGGTAACCATACACTATTACACTTTAATTATTCAGAACAAGTTAAGTGAAAATTATTGTGAAGCTTGTTCTCTGCAATCAAAGTTTTATAACATTTTGGTTCTCAAGAATTTAAAAAAAATTATGTGTCAAAAAAAAAAAAAAAATAATAAGTATCAATTTATTTTTGTAAACAAAGAAAAAAACACGAAATTCTATTAAAATAGCAGGATATAATCGTGAAAATTGTTGAAACAGAGATGAGTAAATTAAATTTTCATTATCTGGGGCCGGTCAAATACTAATAATATTATGTTTTTTTATTTTTGTTTGCAGAAAATCCATGTTCTGGTATGTCATTATTGTAAGGCCCAAAATGCAACTTTTGAGGCGAAAAAGGATAAATGTGTGTTAAAAAAAAGATATATTCCATGTTGTTTATGATTGTTTTTATCTTTGTTTAAAAAATTAATGCAATTCAAAATATTTCTTCAATTCTCATTTCTGTTCCAAATTTCACTTCTAGAACCGATTCCGAGGAACAAAAATATGTTCTCATTTTGCTTACAAACACCTGTTGCTTTTGGGACAATCCTTTGTAAAAAGAATCGGTGTTGCACAAGAATCAGAACAGGTTCTAGGGAAGTATAAATTGTTCCACAATCGGTTCTTTGCAACCGAAAATTTTGCTGGGTCTTATTAGAGTATAAGTATATTTATTTGTGTTGATACTAATCCTAAAAAAATCTTCTCTTCACACAAAATCACTCCACTCTAATATATAGCCATTTTGCCATATTGTGTTGTCATGTTTAAATGTATTTATATAGTTTCCCAGCAAAACTTTGGTAATGGGTGGTGATTATATAACACATTACCAGGTAATGTATATATCTTATTTGTAGCATTATTTTATGATGTCTTACCAAACATTTGTTCCACAACGTATTATTTTAAAGTGAAAAATAATACATTACTAATAATTAGCTACGTAATGCATGATTATTGGAAAAAATGTATTTCATATTTATTATTTCTAAACATTAAATCATGGATGACTTATATTTGGTTACATTATGTATTATTTCAAAGTTTGAAATAATGCATTATTTATAATTGAATACATAATGCATTACAATAACATAAAAAATAAATATTTTATAAAAAAATGCATAAGTTTAAACTAGAGATGGATTCACGACAGAAATTTGTTAATGACACACACTCACCCAGGAGTATATTTTATCTCGCTTACAATCTTACAAAATTACTTTTTCACTACTCGTAACACCTTATATATTACGTTCTGGTATGCTATATTATATACCTTACTCGTAACCTATAAAATATCATATATTTTACACCTTACTCGTATTCTTTGTTATAAATTTATGACTTATTTTATACCTTACTGGTATTCTTTGTGATAATGTATATGCATTACTTTTAGTCTCATCGCCTGTTAAAATCATCAATGCTGCAATGTATAAAATAAGAGATCTTATACCTTATTTTATACCTTATATGGTAAGGTAAGTTTTGCTGGGTTGGTTTACCAATTGGTTAACTTATGTTTCCATATGTGTAGTAGGTACAATGAAAAAAAAAATATATTTCGTGTTCTTGACAGAAAACCCATTCCTTTAAGGCATTTTATTTCAATAGCAAGTATGTTATAAAATATTTTTTTGTATAGTTTTTGGAAAAGCTATTTTTTTTTGTTTCCTTTGTAGTTTAGCAACAGTTGGTGCTCATATGTGTTTTAAAGGCATTGTATATCAAAGTTATAGCATAATAAAAAAAATAATTAAGACAAACAATATTATTTAATTATTCTTTATTAAATTCACTTAAGTACTTAAAAATTCTAAAGAAAAAGAAGTTTAAGATTTAATTCCGACTAAGCCGAATTCATAAATACAAGGGTGCCACAAAAAATTAGGGGCAAATTACGCTAGTTTACAAATAAAAAAAAATTACGATCCACAAAAATTTGCATTGATTTTCCATATAAAATCTTACGCTGACTCCAAAAAAATTTAAGTATTTAGAACCGTTTTCGAGAAATTGCTTACTTTTCAAATTTTATACTTTTAAAAAAGTGGTTTTACTTAAGTAAAAATATCTCCAGAACAAATCCGGGGAATTTATTTTATTTTTAGTTAGCGTGTTAGCGGGTAAGATCAACGAAGATTAATGGTAATTAAATGCTTTATCAATTCTACATACAACATATTTTAAGCTGATTTTCGTCTTAGAAGCTATTAATTAATAAATAGGTAAAAATTACGATACAAAACCACAAATCTGGACGTGGGTCTTTAGATTTCTTTTATATTATGAACACAGATGTTCTATGGAACCATCTAGACAGGCGCGGATCCACGGGGGGAAAGAAATCCCCCCCACCAAACCGAATTCGAAAAAAGAAAAAAGCAAAAAGCAAAAAGGAAAAAAGAAAAAAAAAAAAGAAAGGAAAGGAAAGAAGAAAAAGGGAGAAGAAAACAATCTTAAATTTTTTTCTATGAAAAATTTTTCGAAAAAAAAATGTCTCAAGTGTTAAATTTATTTATAAGAAAAAATTTGAGAATTTTCTTAAATGAAAAATTTGAAAATTTTTCATTGGGAAAAAATTTACAATTTTCCCGTAGGAATAATTTGCGAATTTTTCTATAGGAGAAACATTAGAGTTTTTTTTTCGGAATGTTAGAATTTTTCTATATGAAAAAAGTCCCGGAATATTTAAAATTTTGGAATATTTCTATAAGAAATTTAATTTTTAATAGTGTTTCTTAGAAAAACCTTCGAATTTTGTATAGGAAAAATGGAAGAATTTTAATAAGAAAATTTGACAATTTTTCTAAAGGAAAATATTAGAGATTTTTTTTATAGGAAAAGTCTGAGAATTTTTCTTTAGAAAAAATATGAGAATTTTCTATAGAGAAATATTATTCTTCTTTCGAAAAAAAATTGAGAGAATGTGTAAAAAGTAAAGAGAAATAGAAAATCAAATTATATAAATATTTTTTCTATAAAAAATGCTCAAGAATCTTAAAATTTTTCTTTAGAAAGAATGTTTTTGAATCTTAGAATTTTTTTTATAGGAAAACAGTCTCTGACTATTTAAATTTTTTAGGAAAATCATGAAAATGTTCTTAAGGGGAAATTTAAGAATTTTTCTTTAGAAAAAATTTATTAGAATCTAAGACTTTTTCTATAGCAAAATTACGCAGAATCTGGGAATTTTTTATAGGAAAAATGTTTCGGAATTTTTCGAATTTATTTAAAAACACCTCAGAATAAAAGACTTTTTCGTTAGGACAAACAAAGTTGGAGATTACAAGTGTCCCCCCAGATGTCGAAGCCTTCTACCAGTCAGTCTTGGGCATGCACAAAGAACATGTTCTGCCGTCTCTTCCTCTATCTCGCAGAATCTGCACGTGTCCGTGTCAGATAGATACCTTTTCCTAAGGTGGTAGCGTAAGTTGCAATGTCCAGTTAGGTAAGACGTTAGAATCCGGAGATCCTTTTTGTCCAAGGATAGTAGCAGCTTTGCTGCCTAACTGGATGGAGTGATGAATCTCTTCGCCTGCCTTTGGCCAGCACAAAAGTTCCAGTGTTCGATGAACTTAGATTCACTCCATATTTTGAGTTTTTTCCTAACATGTCCCATCGGAAGACCTAAGAATGGTTCCGGACCGATGAATGGTCTACGGGCACCACGGTTTGCCAGACAATCGGCACGTTCGTTCCCCGTATGACCCTCGTGACCCGGAATCCATACCAGGGTTAGGTCGTTATCCCGTCCTAGTCTGTTAAGGGATTCAACACAGTTCATGACAAGTCCGGATGACACATCATAAGCTTTGAGAGCTTTCAGTGCAGCCTGACTGTCAGACATTATATATATGCGTGAGCCTTTTGCCCTTCTACGAAGACATTCGGTCACGCATATGTGAATGGCGTACAGTTCCGCCTGAAATATTGATGGAGATTTGCCCATGGGCAAAGGGCGTTGAAAGTTGGGTCCGAAGATACCTGCGCCTGTATCCTTGTTGGTTTGCTTGGACCCGTCCGTATACCATATCATGGAATCAGGATCAGGGTCCCAGGTCATGTTTGACCATTCGCTCCGTTCAAGGATTTTAATTTCAAAGTTCCTGGTGAATACCCGTGTTGGTAATATTCTGTCCTTGACTTTTAGAACAGGGTCATTTATAAAAAGCTCAACGATTTTCATGTGTCCCCGTAAGTCACCTTCCTTCATATTACCAATTTCTGTCAACATAAGGGCGCTCTTGCAAGCATTCTCCATTACCGAGATATGTAATGGTGAAATGTTAAGCAAGGCCCCAATAGCGTAGATTGGACATGTTTTACCAGCACCAGTGATGCCGATGCAAACGAGTCTATAGACTTTGTCCAAAATTGTCCTGGCCGTGCTTTGTTCAACCTTAGGCCACCATACCAGGGCAGCATAGGTAAGCATGGGTTTAACAATGGTGTTAAAGGACCAGAAGATCATATGCGGTTTCAGTCCCCAGGTTTTCCCAAAAAGCCTCTGACAGGCATATGTAGCCCTAGTGGCTTTTGTGGTTAAATTATTTAGATGCTGGTTCCATAGCAAGGATTTGTCTAATGTAATTCCAAGATATTTAACCTCATCTGAAAAACCTATAGTTGTGCCATTTAAAGTTGGCATGGTTAGGTTAAGTTTTCTCTTCCTAGTGAAAGGTACTAATATAGTTTTAGCTGGGTTAATAGATAACCCCTTTGATTGACACCAGTTTTGGGTCATATCAAGAGCCTGTTGCATGCGGTCCGAAATAGTCGGCTCATGCCAGCCGGTGACAGCAATGACAAGATCGTCAGCGTAGCCGAAGGTCTTAAAACCAGAGTCATTAAGTTCTTCCAGCAGCTCATCTATGACCAAAGTCCACAATAAAGGAGATAAGACACCACCCTGTGGGCATCCCCTTGTAGCGTTGATGGTCATAGATGTGCTACCTATATTGAACGTAATAACCCTAGATGTTAACATCTCCAGCGTCCAATTTATTATAAGCCTAGGAATATCCTTTCTTATCATAGCTTTCTCAATAGCAGCATAAGATGTGTTATCGAAAGCTCCGTGTATATCGATAAATGCACACAGAGCAGTTTGTTTTGCTTCTATGGCTTTTTCAATCGATGTAACAACATGATGGACTGCTGTTTCAGTAGATTTACCCGGTTGATATGCAAATTGAAACCTATGTATCGGTTTGCCATTCAAGCAGGTTTCTCTGATGAAGCAGTCCAATAGTTTTTCCATAGTTTTAAGGAAGAATGAGCTGAGACTAATTGGTCTGTATGATTTAGCCAGTTGCTCAGATTTCTTCCCTGCCTTAGGTATAAATACCACTTTTACCTCTCTCCAAGGTTCCGGAACGTAACCAAATAAAAGGCTAGATCTAAATAGTCTAACCAGTTTATGAATTATTATATCAATTCCCCTCTGGAGCAGATACGGGTAGATCCCGTCCGGACCCGGTGATTTGAAGGAGGAAAACTTACTGATCGCCCATTTAACTCGTTCGCTGCTAAATATATTGTTCGTTAAGCGAATGTTCCTACCAGTTAAAGAAGGAATTCTTGTAACTGGTGGTAATTCGCAAACGGACATACATCCTGGAAAGTGAGTTTCTTCTTTTGAAGAAGAGTTGGTAACCCTACCGTGTAAACGTCAAAATTTTTCTGGTGATTATCAAAGTTTTTATTAATTTAAATTAAACCGATTAATTTACAAGTTTAACTAAACAAAACTTCGCTTTTTATTAATCAAACTACGGGGAATTCAAATTATATGAAATATGCCTCCAAAAGGTCGCCGAAGCATTCAAAACAATAAAGTGATATGCACTCAATGTAACTTGGAAATCAAAGATGACGATGAGTTTATTGAATGTGACAAGTGCTCAAAAAAATATCATGTAGTTTGTACTGCATTGAATAAACGCGAATATGAGTATTTACTAAAACATGAAGAAGAAGAATTTGTGTGCCATTTGTGTGATGGTAATAATAACAATAATAGTGGTACGCTTAAAAAAGAGTTGAATGAGATAAAAACAGAACTGAAAAAGCTCGATCAGCTGTCGAATTTGCATGAAACCATGACTTTTATGTCTAAGCAATACGATGACATATTGAAAGGAGTAGCTGAAAACAAAAAGAAATTGGAAATTGTGCAGAAGGAAAACAAGATGTTAAAAGAAGAAGTAAAAACATTACAAAATTCTGTAAGATTTTTAAACGATCAACGAGTCAGGAATGACTGTTTGATAAGAGGCGTTAAAGTGATAGATGGAATGTCTGCTGCAGATACTGTTTTGAAACTGTCCAGTGATGCCGGTGTAGAATTGCAACCAGAAGTTATTGATGAAGCTTATTTCATTAAGAAGAGGAATACATCGAGTGACAAGAAAAATGAAAATAACGAAGAAAAGCAGGTAATGGTGGTGAAGTTTAATTCTAAAAAAGCAAAAGACACGATGATGTCAATTAAACCAAAATTAATGGAAAATGAATTAACAAAAAAAGTGTTTGTCAATGATTACTTGAGTAGAGAAACAATGAGTTTATTAAACTATGCCAAATCTCTAAAACAAGTTGGATACCGCAGCGTTTATGTTGTTGGTGGGAAAGTTTTTATTAAAAGAAGTGAGTTGTCCAAGCCAAAAATCGTAAGAAGTGAAGAAGAAATTGATGATCTGTTACTTGAAGCAGCCACTAACAAGCAAAAACGTAGATCGCAGCATTTAGCTCCTGATGAAGATTTCAACGATGTTTAATCTTTATAAATGAATTGTATATGTAAATATTTCTTATTTTATTCTTTTTTTATGAGTAATAATCAATATTTTTCTAGTTTAAAATTATTCAAAAATTTTGTAAATAATAACAGAAGTTCATTTTTTAACGTAATATCAATCAATATCAGAAGTTTTTCTTCAATTGAAAAGTTTAATAAGTTTAAAACTATAGTTGCCAGCCTACCCCAGCTACCCATAATTATTGCTGTTCAGGAAACCTGGATTCGTAAAGATTTGTCTCAAATTTATAAAATAGCTGGTTATAATTCGGTTCATTGTTGTAGATCAGATAGTTATGGTGGTACATCAATTTTTATATCCGAAAGTTTAAAATACGAAGTAGAATCGTGTGTAAGTAATGACTTTGTTGAATCAATTGTTTTAACACTAAACAGCAACAAATCCAATGGCAAACCAGTCAAATTTGTATCGTTTTATAGATCACCAAAGTGTGAAATGAATAGATTTCTGTCAAATTTGGAAAATATTTTAATCAATGTTGGTCGCAACCCATGTGTTTTTGTGGGTGACTCGAATATTGATACTTTAAATATAAATTTATCGGAAGATCTTATAAATTTACTTGCCAACTATGATTTTATAAATCACCACACATTGGTTACCCGTCCCGATAGTGGTACTTCTATTGACCATGTTTATAGTAACATATCAAGTTCTTTTCGTATTAACTCAGTGGAAAATAGACTTTCTGACCATAACCTCTTATCATGTGAAATAGAAATTGAAGCTCAATCCCAAGTTTTTAAGAGAGATGGGCGATTATATAGTGATTATGACCGCGTGAAAAGCGAAATTCGAACTATTTTACCAAGTATATGTACAACTAGTGACCCATCACTCGATACTTCAACGTTGATATCGTGTGTTAGTAATGTTATTCAAACTTGTACAGTCGAAAAACAACATAAAAGATTGATTCGGCATGAGATAACACCTTGGATAAATAGAAACTTACAAAAATTAATAGAGTTCAAAAAAAATCTTTTGAAAATGAGAAGAAAAAGACCTGGTGAAACCGATATAGAGAAAAGGCTTAAACGTATTAGTGGTGTAATCAAACGAGCTTGCAAGGAGTCTATGAATAACTTTTATAGGGACAATTTAAGCGAAATTCAACAAGATCCTAAAAAGTGCTGGAATTTCTTAAATGAAACTCTAGGTAGACAACAAACTAAGTCGATTACAATAAAAGATTTAAATGGAGATATAATTTCAAATGATTTTTAAAAGGCCGAGATTCTTAATACTTACTTTGTGAAATCGATTAAGGACTTAAAATTTCAAATGAATCAAATAACATCTGACTCGTGCAATTCGTTGAGAACGCTTGTTCAACCTATTTATAGATTTTGCTTAGAACACACCACGCATGATGAGTTGCAAAACATTGTGACTAATCTACCACACAATAAAAGTTGTGGCCATGATAACATATCACCTAAAGTACTGACAATGTGCTCCGATGTTTTGACACCTTATTTAGTAAATGTTTTTAATAATATGGTAGATCGAAGTATATATCCTGAAATTTTAAAAATTCATAAAGTGGTTCCGATACCAAAAGAAAATAATGCCTCTAGTGCTGAAATGTTTAGACCAATAGCTGTATTATCAGTCATCGATAATGTATTTGAAAAAAATTTGTATAATCAAATTTCAGAATATATGAAGAATAATAATTTATTAAACGACTATCAATATGGTTTTAGGAAAGGATGTGGTACCGAGGAAGCTGTTCATAATGTCGTAAATTTCATTTGTATGGGACTGGATGAAGGATTTAGTGGCGTAGCTGGTATTTTTTTTTGATCTAACAAAAGCTTTTGATCTCATAGACCATGATATTCTTGTAAAAAAACTAAGATATTATGGAATTTGTGGGAAAGAATTGTCTCTCTTAAAAAGTTACTTGGTAAATCGCAAACAATACGTTAAAATTAACGCAAATAAGAGCTTGTTTAAACCTGTCGAGCATGGTGTTCCGCAAGGCAGTGTTTTGGGGCCTTTACTCTTTACAATTTATCTTAATGACATAAAAAACCTTGGATTACATGGGAGGCTATTTATTTATGCTGACGATATTTGTCTGTTTTACCCATATAAGCATGAAACCGTGGCAAAAGCTTATATGGAACGAGATGCTGCTCTTATTTTGGAATATACTAGAATTAATAAACTTATATTGAATGCAAATAAAACAAAGTTGATTCGATTTAAACCGTATTGCCACAATAACATAAACTTTAGTGTTTATGTTGATGGTCGTGAAATTTACGATGCACATTGGATCCTAGACGCGCATTTGAGAGCCAATAAAATGTTTAGTTATTTACAATAAATGCTCGTATTTGCTAAGTAGACACCCTAGGAGAAACAAAACCGTTCATAGAAAGAAAATCCATCGCTTAGTTTAGTCAGGACATAAATTTAAAATAAGGACTTTTTGCATAAATTTAAAAAAAATATTTTTTTTTGAAGACTTTTTTGATTTTATTTTTTAAAACTACTTCTAATAATGCGATTTCCCTGAAATTAAGTGGAGATTGTAGCTATAACTATTACCTTTGTTACCCATTTTATGGTTTTTAATGTTACTCTTTGTAAGTAGGAAATACTGGCCATCAAAAAGTGTCAATTTTTAAAAAATCAGAAAAAAACAGTTTATATTTTGGATTGCAACTTTTGTGGGGAACGGAAGGGAATGGCGATACTTTTTGTACAATAAACTAGAAGTATTACTTAATACTCCTGGGGTAGAAACTTTTGCAGCCAGTTGCAGCTGCGCCCTGAAATGAGGTTTAAAGTGGGGTCTATTTGCGAAAAAATAAATATTTTTAAAGTGATTATTTTTTAAAATAATTTACTGTTAATCGTTTTATTACAAAATTTTACTAAAATGACCTATATTGTTAACAAATAACCGCGGTTTTTAATAATTACTGATTTTGATACCCTACCTTACTTTATTAAGGCATAAGAAGTTTCACCTAATGCTTGTAACTAAAAGGCTTTCTTGACCGCGGTTACGACCAAAATAACTGGAATAGAAGAAGATATTATAAAACGGGTGTTATAATACTTCTGTGTATCAACGCAAATGAAAAATTTCATTCAGTTAAGTTTAGAAAACACATACATGGAACTGCAAAATTTTAAGTTAAAAAGCATGGGACCATGAGTCCCACTATGCATACAATTCTAGCTCATGACATTATATATCAGGGTTGGCAACCGATACCCACCTAGAATAACGGTATTTGGCTATTGTACCGCAACCAATAAAGATATGGACATTTTCAAAAGCGATTATGAAAGCTAATGAAATTTCTAGTATTTTAAATGTGTCACTTCGTGTTTCTACCGGTTCGTTTTCGAAATATATGTCAATACCTTTATAATACCGTTTGAGACGGTATTATAACGGTATTGGCCTATATAACTAAAATGAACCGGTAGAAACACGAAGTGACACATTTAAAATACTAGAAATTTCATCAGCTTTCATAATCGCTTTTGAAAATGTCCATATATTTATTGGTTGCGGTACAATAGCCAAATTCCGTTATTTTAGGTGGGTATCGGTTGCCAACCCTGTTATATATACAAGAATTGTGATTGCCCGTTGGTATTAAAATAACATTTAAAAAATATTTGCCTTCTTTCATGACAATTATCGGAGCAGGCTCTGTAAAGATTACATGGGCATTTTCAAAACTATAAAAGAAACTTTAACAGAGAAAAATCAAAAACCAACAACCTGCAAGACGTTTTTAGTATGTTTAAGATTGAGTCCAATCCAAATATATCCCTAATAAGACAGACAGATAATTTGGAAGTACTGATTATAGAGTATTGTTTTTAAAATATTTTTTTTTTACAAAATAACTTAATAATTATTGCAAATAATGCGCATTTATCGTGTGTTGCTTCTTTGTTTGATATCTTTTCCCATTATTTTTGTTTAAAACATTGAAAATGATAATAGATAGAAAACAGTTAATTTTGCTGGTTATTTTAGTGTAGGGTGTAGACTTTACCAAAATATAAAAGAAACACTTTGTATTGAATGGTAAGCTGTTATATCGTCACTTAAAATCCGTAACTATTTTAAATAATTGACCTCCATTTTATTTTTTTATATGAATAAATTAACCAACTTTGCCTTAAATTTACAAGTAGGGTACTAATGCGAAAAATGTCCAATCTACATGTGTGAGTTCCTTAAGGTCTTCAGTTTTTATAATGGTATAGAATGCCGTGAAATTCCTATCCGTTCAAGAGTTATAACAAAAAAACGTCGATGCGCGCCTTTTCCATACAAAGTTCCCAATGTGCGATGTCAACTCAATAAAGTACTTGGGTGTATATCTTCAGAGTAATTTGTCTTGGAACCAACACATACAACATATAAAAACAAAAGTTGCTCAAGGTACCGGGTTTTTGTACAAGTTTAAAAATAAATTTGATCGTAAAACAAAATTTTTAATATACAATGCCCTTATTCAAAGTCATTTGAATTACTTAACTGCCGTATATGGATGGAAGCAATGTAATGAGCTTAAATCACTTCAACGATGCCAAAATAAAGCCTTAAAAGTGGTTTCTAATCTTCCTATTACGTTTCCAACAATATCATTATATAAGGAAAAATTCAAATCAGTTTTGCCAGTTTTTGGTATTTACAAATTGCAAATTTTGATATATGTCTTTAAAATTGTACACAATATTGGTCATCACACGATTCAGTTTACAAGAAATCAAGAGTTACACAATAAGTACAAGGAATAACAGCAATTTGTCAGTAGCAAGGTGTAGGTTGGAAACAACCAAACAAAGAATTGAATATATGGGTAGTCATGAGTTTAATAACTTACCTCAATACTTAAAAATGATAAATAGAATTTCAATATTTAAAAAATCTTTGAAAGATTATTTATTTCAAAATTTAGAAGAACTTCTGATGTAAAATAGTTTTGATCTCAAAATGTATTAATATGATAAAAAATTATTTTATTATTTTATTTTTTTTTTTTTTTTCTCTCATTTTTGAATACTGATAATCATAACTAATATGTAATTTTTACCAACTCGCCTCAACAATGCCTATAAGGCGCTGAGGCAACAAAAATGTACTGGATTATTGGAAAATAAATAAAAACTAAAATTAAAAAAAAAAAATAAAAAAAAAAAAAAAGGACTCCAAGGTTTCAATAGGCGATTCAGTATAGGACCCATCAGGTCTTTTCAAAGTACTTAGGCCATTTGAATGGTCTTGAGAGAGGGCTTTTTGAAGTCGCACGGCTTCTGGAAGATCATTTATTATCTCACAGTAGTCGCGCCACGTAGTCCTCTTGGATCGTCTAATTTCCCTGTTGTATTCAGTTAGTGCCCCTCTATAGGTTACCCAATCACCTGTTTGTTTAGCCCTATTGAATAATCTTCTAGCCTCCTGCCTAAGCTGTTCAAGACCGTTGTTCTTATAGAAAAAATATTCTAGATTCTGAGATTTTTATTTTCGTTAAATAAAAATGACTCAGAAAATGAGACTTTTTCTATAGAAAAAACCTTAGAATCTGAGATTTTAGGAAAAATGTCCCATAGTATAAGAAAATATCTTAAATTCTGAGATGTTTTCTATTTGAAAAATGTCCCAGAATTTTTTTTGTAGAAAAATGTCTGAGACTCAGATTCTGAGACTTTTTCTATAGGGAAAATGTCTCAGAAGCTGAGACCTGTTCTGTCGGAAAAATGTTTCAGAATCTAAAATTTTTTTGTATGAAAAATTTCTTAGATTCTCAGACTTCAATAGAATATGCATATGTCTCAGAAAATGTTTGAGAATCTTATAGTTTTTCTAAGGAAAAGTGTCTCAAAAACTTTTACGTTTACATTAGAAAAATGTCTCAGAATCTAGAAAATTGACTCCAAAAATTTTTAAATTTAAATTTTTCTTATCTCAGGTACTTTCTGGTTTTAGTTTTTCAAAACCTGGAAATTTTGGTGAAGAAAAAACGTTTCGGTGGAAAAATAGAATAGACAAACATATTTTTGAGCCATAGACGTATTCTATGGGGAAAAAAGACACTAAATCTAATCGAAAATTTTTTCTTAACATAGGAATTTTTTGGTGGGAAATTTGCCTAAGTTTCTGAGAATTTTCTATGTGTATCAGAATATAAAAGTTTTTTAAAAACAAGAATTTTATAAATTCTTAAAACTTTTCTGTAGCAGAATGGCCAAGATCCTCAGAATTTTTCTATTGGGATAATGTCCCAGACTCATAAATTTTCTCTTTAAGCAAATGACACAAATCTAATATATTTTCTAATGGAATTTTTTTAGAATCCGGGGGTTTTGCTTAGAACTTTTTGAGGAGACGTTTTTTTTTAAAATCAAACATTTTCTTAAATTGTAAAACCTTTTTCATAGGAATACATTTTTAAAAATTGAAATTGTTTCTACAGAAAAAGTCATAATAAACGAGAGGAAAACACTAAAAAAACCTTAACTTATAATTCAAACATAAACTAAGGTTCCTTGAAGAAAAAAAAGGCAGTAAAAAAACACCCCAAACTCAAGAGCTGGATCCGCGCCTGATTTAGATATCCCCATTTACAGTTAAATTCCAAAAACTCATGATTTTATTTGTGAATTTCATTTTATAAAATCACAAAAAATTTAAAAAGTGGTGAAGTTTAAAGAGCTTTATATTTTCTTCATTTTTGTATGGAAAAAAATTTACAAAAAAAAGATAAAAAAAAAAAAAAAAATTAAAAATAGAAGACCTTTGTGTCCCATTCAAATGATGACTGAACTTGTTTGTAAAAATGTCGTACTTTAATATTATGTTAACTGAAAAAGTCGAAAGGGGGACAAGTTGACGAAAATGCACTCAAAAAATGCATTTGCATTTACAATGCATTTTTTTGATGACACATTTCTTTTTTTAACTTTTACGTTTAAATTAGAGGACTTAAGCTTTTAATTTCAATTTTGTTTATGAAAATCCGACATTTACTTAAAAAATTATAGCTCTTTAAACTACACCACTTTTTCAGTTTTTTGAGATTTTAAAATAATTAAAATCGCGAATTAAATCGCGAGTTTTTACAATTTATTTAAACTGTAAATGGAAATGTCTAAATGGCTCCATAGGATATCTTTGAACACAATATGAAAAAAATTCATAAGACATCTAATCAAAAAATACCCTTTTTCTCGTGCTGTTTGATGGAAAAGGTGATATTGTTTTTTCACATTAAATTTTTTTCGGGGCGAATGATTTATATTTTTTTTTTTTTATATTTTAATAATAATCATACGCCTTGACTGACTAGTAGCTTTAATTAACGTAACATAAATTTTTTTGGCTGAATAGCACCATGCGTGGAAACATAAAATAAATAAAAAATTGGAAGTGATTCGGGAACAACCTTAAATTGACTTTTTTTATACCCAAGTAAAAATGTGAAGGATAAGTACTGATCCGAAAATTGAATCGCTAATATTAGAACAGTTTTAATCGGACGGATACAATTTCATCCGAAAAATGGGTTTATATAATTATTAGGGATGTCGCGAATAGTGTATTCGGCATTTTACATAATATTTACTATTCGGTATTAAAAGACAACAACGCTGTTGTTGACACAATTTTTTCTGGTACCTTAACAATTCGAATTTTAATCAAGTGGTCAAGTTTTTTTTGTATAAAAAACAAACTGAAATTACTACGAAAAAAAGAGTCAAACGTTAATAAAAAGTGTTGTTTTAACTATTTCAAATTTTGCCGAATATTTGGCAAACTGTTAACGAATATTTATTTAACCGAATATTCAAAAAACATGCCGAATATGCCGAATACCGAATAGTGACGAATATTCGCGACATCCCTACTAATTATATAAATCTAATTATATAAACCCATTTTTCGTATGACATTGTATCCGTTCGATTAAAAGTGATCCAATCTTAGCGATCCATTTTTCGGATCAGTACTGATCTTTCAAATTTCGGATCAGTACAGATCTTTCAAATCTCGAAGAAGATGTGATGTATACAAATATATCTAAACATTTTTACTCGGGTACCCGAAAATATTTTATGTTATCCCCAATGGCGGTTGGAGGCCGCTTCGTTTGGCATCAACATCCCAAATGCTCTTCGTTTTACAGTTTTGGTAAAGAAATTTAAATAGTTTGAGAATTTAAATAATTTTCTTAAATTATTTTAATTAAATTAACTTTATTTCTCACCATTCCACATTTTTCAAATGTTCCTGTATTTTTTTTTATATAAATGAAACATTTTTCCAACGGTGTTTCACATAATATTTTTATACCCTCCACTCTAGTGATAGAGGGTATATATAAGTTTGTCATTCCGTTTGTAACACATCGAAATATTGGTCTAGGACCCCATAAAGTATATATATTCATGATCCTTGATCGATTTTAAGTCGATCTAGCGTTGTCCGTCCGTCCGTCCGTCCGTCCGTCCGTCCGTCTGTCTGTCTGTCTGTCCGTTGAAAACACGCTAACTTTTAAAAGACTTTATGGAGGTTCCTGAAGTTTGACATATATGTTGACCATTTACCGGGTCAGGTTGGTATTGCAATCCAGCCAAATCGGTCCAGTGGTTCAAAAGTTATGAGCAAAAGAGTAAATTTCGGCAAGGGTATTTTGCGAATTTACGAGATTAAAACCTCTCTAACTTTCGAAAGACAATTCTGAGGGTGCTGAAACGTGTTATATATCTTTGTCGTTCCCCAAGTCTGTTTGGTTTTGAATTTCAGCAATATCGGTTCAGTGGTTCAAAAGTTATAAGAAAGGCTCTGAATTTCAGATTCTTTTCACCTTAAACTCTTAAAAAATCGGGAAACAAGTTTTAAAAGCATGGTGAAATACCAGTTTTTTTTAAACTTGTTGTTGTTTTGCCGTGGGGTGCAGTTTAGTTGTTAGACAAGTAAATATTTGTTATTGTTTTGTTATTGTTAGTGTAACTGTATGTAACGGTGTATAGTAAGTATTTTTGGAAAAAAATCAAATAAATAATATGGGTTAGTTTGTTTTTGGTTTTTAAAGAAGAGGATGGTAAAATAAAAAGAGAGAAATATGTTGAAATCTTTAATGTTCCGTGTCACCGTACTAATTATAGTCTTAATGGCCCTTTAACTCGCGCATTTATTTGTCTTAATGCCATAAATGTAAATCAGCAAAGAGAATCTAATCAACAAATTGAGTTTTGCACATCAAAGATTTGCTTTAAAAACTTTTTGTTCAAAGTATTAAAATAATTTTGTAAATATATTAGGCTAACTATTTTTAACTATTTGTAATCATAGTCTGTAAGGAATGTATATTTCCATTGACTGAATAAATGAAATGAAATGAAATATGTGAAATAGTTTTTTTTTTGTATTACCTATAGGTATAAAACAACAAAAATATTTTACAAAGTAATTTTGTTACTCAAAGAAATTGTACACTAAAAAATATATACACTCAAAAAAATGTTACACTCAAAAAAAAAATGTTTTTTTTAATTTAATTATTTTTTTTTTAATGAAATGTCACACTCAAAAAAATGTTGAGTCAAAAAAATTTTACACTCAAAAAAATTTGATTGATTAAAAAAAAGTTCTACTCAAAATAATATATTTCTAATAAAAAATTTGTAATGCAATTTTTTTTAGAAAATTACTATCAGATAACATTGTGGAGGGTATTCATAGATTCGACCAAGTCGAATTTAATTTTTCTACTTGTTTTTATTCTTTATTTTATTTAATAATGTTAACAACACTCTTTAGACTTCATGTGCAAGTACTTTAAATGAACACAAATGACATTAAAATTTCAAAAAGGAATAAAATTAAATAAATGAAAAATAAAAAAAGAAAAATATAGCGCAAAAATATAAAATGTACTCTATTTATAAAAAAAAAATTCATCTAATAAAAATGTGCAAAAATTATATAGCGAGAGAGTGAAAGAGGACATTATTAAAATGCAATATTAACGCGTAAGTAGGCAATAAACAGTGCCTAACGGTAGCAGTGGCTGGCAAAAAAAAAAAACAGTGCTAAAACTGGCAGGGAGTTCTGGCAAAAGTAATAACACAGAAAAAAAACTAGGGAAATAAAACATTATAACCATTTACAGAGAAACAAAAAAAAAGTTAACAAATAAAAGGTGCAAAAATGATTACAAGTCAAGTGGCAGAAAATGCAAAAAAAAAATCTTTTGCAAGAAAGTAGAATTGTGGCATGGTGAGAAGACAAGAAAGGAAACAGAAAGGCAGTTATAAGTGGAAAAAGTGGAAAAACTGAGTTAAGTATGTTAAAATGAGCATAATTCCACTTTTTTTTTAATAATGTTATATGTTGCCAGTACTACACTACGAACACAACTTTCTATGAAATTGAAGATGAACAAAATAATAAAAAAAAATATGGTGAAAAAGAAGGTGCTTTGTATGATAAATAGAAAGAATAAAATGAACACATTCAACTCTATGAACATTTAAGATGTTACTAGCAACAACTGGATTTGCAGGAAAAGGTATACGATTAGGGGATATTTTTTGGGACAATTTTTGTATAGACAAATTTTTAATATGAAAGCACGCTTCGTTGGAAACAAATTTTAAAATCAAGTTGAGAACCCAGTAAGCTTCTTTCTTAATTATGTATTATTGGGAATTTCATGCCAAATCGCACACTTTTGGACCCCCTTCGATTTATTTTATTTTTAGATATGTTTTAGTTCGTATTAAATACAAATTGCACACCAATTTTCAAAATGGAAATTTTTTTAAAAAATTAAGAAATTGAAATTTTCTATTAATTTTGAATAGAAAAAATATTTATTTCAAGTTGGTGTTGAGTAATCAATTTTCCAAAACAGCAATTGTTCAAAAAAATTAAAAAATTGAAATTTTCAATTTATTTTGAGTAGAAAAAATATCGATATCTTAAAAAAATGGACAAAATTTTGTTGGTATTTAAATGAACTTTTAGAAAAAAAAAAAATAAAAAATTATTCGATGCAACTATGACTTATTTTTTAAGGTTTAAAACAAAAATCGACTTTTAGAAAAAGTCCTAAACCTTCGATTTTGTTTTTAAAAACTCTAAAAATTAAACTCTTAATTACGCAACTTTTAACCCATAATTCGAGATGTGATCACAATTCGTTCTATTTTTTTTTTTAATCAAAAAAAAAACCGAAGGTTTCGAACTTTTTCAAAAAGTTGATTTTAAGATTTAAACGTTAAAAACAAGCGACAATTACCTCGAATAATTTTTTCATATATTTTTTTGAAAACAACATTTTAATACCAACAAAATGTTGTCCAACTTTTTTTAAGATATCGATATTTTGACTAGTCCAAATTACAATTGAAAATTTAAATTTCTTATTTTTTTTTTTTTTTTGTAAAAATTGCGCTTTTAAAAAATTGATTACTCAACATCAACTTGGAATAAAGTTGCATTTAATAAGTACTACAACATATTCAAAAACAAAATAAATCGAAGGGGTCTGGTCCGAAAATGTGAAATTTGGCATGGAATGATCCATATACACTCAAAAAAAAACTTGTAAAATGATAAGAAAATCTTGTAACTTTTATTTTGTTCCAACTTTTTTGACGCGGTAAAACTTGCAAGGAGTTCTCGTGACTTTTCTAAATGTTATGCTATCTTCTATTTTACAAGAAGTCCTAGTAAAAATATTGAGTTTTTTTGTAATTTAACAAGCTTTTTACTAATAAAATTTTAAAATTACCAAAAAAATTAAATTTCGATCGGTCAAAACAAAAAAAGTTTGTTAAAAAAACAAGGAATATTTGTAAAAAAGGATTACTAGATTTTTTCTTGTAATTTGACAAAGTTTTTTGTTGAGTGTAGAATCTAACTGTAGATATTGCTGAGTCTAGAGGCTGGGTTTTTGCCAAAGTGTACTTTTGGTCCTTTTTATATTTTCTAAAATAATGGTGGTAGAAATATAAAATTTGGAATATCGGTTCATCTCCCGAAAAATGGATCCACTAACGCCGGGTTCACGCCAATGTTGAGAGGTAAAAAGTGCACTTTTGTTACTTTTTTTTATTTTTTATGTATATTGAAACATTACTTTTTCAAAAAAAAAAAAACAAGTAAGAGTGGTAAATTCGGCCGAATCTTTTATACCCTCCAACATGCAAAAAAAAATTGCAGAGGCATTGTCTTTTCTTGGGGGGGGGGGGGGGAGGTGGTCGGAAGTGTTAATTGGGGGGGGGGGGGCAAATTTAAAAATTCATTCTTATGCTTTTTTTCACAAAAGAAATACAAGTTTATCATTATTTAAACAAAAAATTTATTCCACGCCCTTAAAAGGGGGGCGGACCAACAAAACGACATTATCTAATTCTATGGGTCCAAATGCAGGACCTTGAACTTCTTATAGCATCAAAAAGTTACATTTGTTTAACAAAAACACAAAAAATCATGTAAAAAAGTGGTACTTTTCACGGGTTGGTTTAGTTCTTCAAGGGGGAACTTTTTCCCCCTGGTCCGATTTTGCTCATTTATGAACTTAACTTGCCTAGGAACATAACATATATTCGTGCCAAATGTCGGAAGTCTAGCTCTTTTATTTTGGACTGCATTGTGTTAACTACAGACAGACGGACGAACGGACATCGCTAGAATGCCTTAGAACCGATATTTTGATGCGTTACACACGGAATGACAAATTGAGTATACCCCCATACTGTAGTTGGAGGGTATAAAAAAATAAAAATTTAACGGGGTTAAAAATTGCACTTTAGAAACTTTCTATGTATATTTCCTAAACAAATGGTCCTAGGATCTTGAAATTTGTAATTTAGGATCACTAGTTAAAAAAAAAATTATTCCGGAAAAAATGATTTTTGGAAATTCTCTTTCTAAGGGGGTAAAAACGATAAAAAAAGTGTATTTTTCGGTACATTTTATATTTCCTGACAAAATTGTTCTAGAAACTTGAAATTTGGAGTGCAGGAAAAATGTCAAAAATATTTTCTTATTTTTATTTTTTGCTACCTCTTATTTGACAAGAATTCCTTGTAAAATTTTACAAGCGTTCTAATAATAAAATTGTAAATTTATAATTTTTTTGACGCGATAAAACTTACGAGGAGATTTCGTGACTTTACTAGATTTTTTGCTACCTCCTATTTTACGAGAATTACTAGTAAAAATTAAGATTTTTTTGTAATTTTACAAGGTTTTCACCAATAAAATTTTAAATTTACAACTTTTTGTCGCAATAAAACTTACAAGGAATTCTCGTCATTTACAAGATTTTTTTTTAAAAAAACCTTGGAAATTTGTATAATTGCAAAAAAAAATTGTAAAATTACATAAAAAAAAAATGTAAATTTCGATCGAATTTTTTTGATTGAAAACAAGGAAAACTGTCAAATATTTAGGGTGACCATTTTTTTCTGAACGCAAATCAGTACGCCCAAATTTTTTTGTTTCCCCCCCCCCCCCCCCAAAACACTCTTTTCTATGGGAAAAACTTTGGGTCACTTGGTATTTCAGTAAAAGAACTGTTAAAAACAACTAAATTAAACTGTTGTCGTTATATTGCAGGAAATTAAGCAGATTCTGAAGACATTTTTAGATTTCTTTAGATTTTTTTCTTTTAGAAATCTTCCCAGATGATTAACACATGTTTTTTTTAACAGCCCTAATGTTCTGAGCGCTCTTCTCATTTCTAATTAGAATTATACAATTACATTGTGCTCTATTCGGAAGTTCACTTTCGCCATTTACATAATTTTTAAAAAATTCGAATTTTAAGATTTTCAATTTTTTTTCTTGCAATTAAAGAAAATGCAATTTACAAAAAAAAAATTATAAAATCTTAAAATGTGAAAGGACATCAAATTTAAACAAGTAAGAAAATTATAGTATGTCAAGACCGACCATATAATACCCTACACCAGAGTTTCCCGGAAAATGGGTCCCAAGTTCAAACATGCACGGATTAGATCTATATTTTGTCAAAGCTTTAATAATTGTAAAAAACACACACAAATCAAATTTGAGTGAAAAAAGGCTTCTTTTTGTTTTACAATAATCCGCTTTAACTGAATATCGGGCGAAATTTTCACATGGGGCCTAAGTCCCAAAATGGTCCGATGATAATCAGATTTGATAAGGTTATTAAAGTAAGCGTTTAACATACACATACAGAATTAAATATTCCCTATTTTCAAAAAATTTGAAAGATTTATATGAAAATCGGGAAGGTGGTTTGTATGGGGGCTACAAGAAGAACTGGTCCGATTTCTTTTTCGGAATGGTAATTTGTGTTGATAAAACATAATTACCTACCAAATTTCAAAAATATACCTATTATAATGCGGTTATTAGAGTCATTTGAGCTAAAACTAAAAATGGACCGATTTTTTTCAATTTCAATAGGCTTCGTCCTTGGGCCAAGAGAGGCTTAAGTTTCAAGTCAATTGATTGAAAATTGCGACCTGTATCGTGTTTACACCGTTTACATGGACAGACAGACAGACGGAAGGACGGACGGACAGACGGACGGACGGACATCGCTAAATCGACTCAGGTATACTTAAAGTTGGGTCTAGGACCAATATTTCGAGTAGTTACAAACATCAGCACAAAGTCATTATACCCTGTACCACAGTGTGGTGTAGGGTATAAAAAGAGGTGAATGTGAAACTTAACTCCCAACTCGAGAGTACCGATTAGAGCACATTATCTTTCTAAAAATATAGAAAATCCATCATGTGAACTTGTTATAGAAAACCTTCAAGATTCAGTGCGCTTTTTCGTAGAAATTTGTGAATATTAAACTAACATCAGACAGATTTTGGGTTAAGGAACCCCTTGATTCGCAAACACTAAGCTCTTTAGAATTAATTTAATACATATTATCTGATTGTCAGGCTCAAGTTATAAAAACCCACTCCCACGACTTATTTTACGGAAATTCAAACTTTTTTATATAATTTCCAAATAAAATTATATTTTATTTTAAAATGTTCAAAAATCAGTACAATCAGTACATATTTAAAAAAATCAGTACAAATCAGTACATCGATTTTTGATCAGTACACGTGATCAAAAATCAGTACATGTACTGATCAAATCAGTACGAATGGTCAGCCTACAAATATTGGTAAAATGGGTTTAAGAAATTTTTCTTGTAATTTGACAAGGTTGTTTTAGTGTGTAGGATGATCCTAGACACTTAAAATTTGAAATCTGGGATTCTTCGGTAAAAAAAACATTCTGGAAAAAAATTTCATTCCTTAGTGGGGTTAAAACTGTACTTTTAAAACATTGGGTTAAAAAGTGTACTTTTGGAATTTTTTTCTGAAATAACTGTTCTAGAATCTTGAAAATTGGAATGAAGTATTCGACGGTGAAAAAAAACATTCTGCATTCCAATTTTTTTGAAAATTTTTAAAGGTGCAAAAATGTGTACTTTTGGTCTTTTTTTATTTTCTGAAATAATGGGGCATGTCACAAGACTCAATTTGTAACGTGTGGTTACAAATTGCTCTTTTTTTAGTACTCACTGTATTTAAAAATATATTTTAAACAATGACTTTTTCTACCACCTAACGCATGTACTCATTCCCATACCTACCACTACATATTTTTCATGAAAAGAATGTTTAGTGTAGTATGGGCAGTGCAGTACGTTGTGATTCCCATTGAACTTATTATTCTCGATACTTATAATTTCAAAGTTGTGTTACACTAGGGGGAGCCGAATCGGGTATTGATTCGTGTTATGCCTTAATACCTGCCGAAAGCATGGCACGACTTCAAATCTGATTCTGGTTTCCGACACGTATTGTATAGTATTGTTGCTGAGTAAGCCGTAGTATTTTACTCAATTACGTGATGTTGATATTATTGTAGTTAGAATGTGGGATCGGTTAATTATCCCGAGCGTAGCTAGTCGTACTGTATTATATATATTAATATTTTGGAATCGATTATTTTTTCCGAACGTAGTTAGTATTCTTGTGTCGCTACACAGATAAAAATGAGTTGTTTGATCAAACACGAAATACACCAGGTTGAGCATTATTTTAATTAAAAGTCATCTAATGAGGAAAATTGTTGGATCAAGCACGAAAATTGTAGGTCAGTCATTGACTGTTCCTTGATTAAACCAATGCTTGATTTGAGTAATTTGTTAATTGTTATTTTTCTGTAATTTTTGATTAAACCAATGCTTGATTTGAGTGAGCGGTTAATCAATAATTTTGTGTTATTTTTGATTAATCCAATGCTTGATCTGAGTGAATGGTTAGTCATTATTTTACAGTTGTAGTGTTTTTTGTCAGTCTTTTCAAGTCTTTTGTTTAAATTGTTTTTTTTTTTTTGTGCTTTATATTATATTGTTTATTTTCGTCTTGTGTGCGTGAAAGTACTTTTCTATTTGACGACTAACTAAAACTAAAACAAAAAACGCAACAGCGTTCATCGCATTGTTACTCAAAGCCTACTATGATGAGTTTTTTTGTTTTTATGAATTTTTCATATTTGAGCAAATGGTTAATTGATTCAAGTAAAATTTAATTAAATCCCGAGTAAAAAGGAATTTATATAAATGTATATTATTTTATATGTTTTCATAAAACCATATACAACTATATGAGTCAAAGTATAAAATTATATCTCACTTTGAAATTTTCCAATTTTTTTAAATGATGTCATATAAAATCATATCTAATTATATTGTTCATAATATAATAATATAAATGGTAGATGTAATCATACGTTGCACATAAAACTTAATCCGATTTCATACATTATTATACGTGACTTTATATCTAACTATGTATAGGACTTTACTAAACAAAAAATCCAGTATCAATTTATGTATAATTATATATGACTATATAATACCATTTAAAACTATATATGGTTCCATACTAAAAAAATTTCCAACAAAAATAATAGATATAATTATATGTGTCTTAAACGATAACATATCTGTGTTTGTATGGTACTATATATACGCAAATTTCGTCTAAACTTAATATATATTTATAAATGGTCGCATATGTAATGGAATATACATATATTTTGATATAGGTCCTAATTTTGTAAAACGCAACGCGACTTTTTTACCTCGCGTTGGACTATTTTCTATTTTGTAAAACGCGAGGACTGAACAGCTGTTATTTCGCGTTGACTTACGTGTTTTAAGAACAAATTGTATGGAAAACGGAATTTTATGAAACGCGAGAGAGTGTTTTTCCATCACTTGAAGTGTCAAATTGATCACTTGGAATTTTGGGGCGTTGATGTAACAAATATGCTTTTAAATAGCAAAAAATAAACAAATAATGTTGGAATATGTAAACATACAATAAAAAAGGAATAATTGTGTAAAAAAAACTCCTCCGGCAGAAGAAAAACATCGAAAACAGCTAAGCTGCTCGTTGTGATTTTTGTTGTTTTTCAACTAATTTATGTTACTTTTTTTTTTTGTTCTCTTTTTTTCTAAAATATTCTCTTTGCATGTGTTGCCTTATTATGTATATGTGTTTCCCCACGATAATGGGTGTGTATCCCCTACAAAATGGGTAGGCAATTTTATCAATTTTAGAATGTCTGGCAACACCGATTCTAATATAATTGACATTTCAAGTGATAACGTAATAATTGAACGCAATAACGTAGTGATTTACAAAATTGCATTTTTTGAGCCTCGCGTTCACGTTAACGTTGGTGATGCGTTCAACGCGAGTGGTTTACAAAATTAGGCCCATAATCATGTATATAAAAAATATTTTTTTGACCAAACCACTAGCCATATATACTTATATATGCCAGTATTTCAAAATTTATTTTTGTGTGTCAACATATATGGTTATACAAAACTTTTTATTGGATCATATAAGATTACATATGATTTTTGGGAACCCGAGTTCGATTCCCGGCCCAGTCGAGAAAAAAAGTTTTTTTTTATTTTTTTTTTAAATAGAAAACACTTTTTTATTGCATTTAATTTTTTTAGAATTAAAAAATTTTAATTTTTGGAATTTTTGCAAACATTTTTAAAAAAATATTTTTTTTTATATATTTATATATAACTATATTTGATTTATTATAAAATTATCTATAATTTTTGGGAACCCGAGTTCGATTCCAGAAAAAAAATATATTTTTTTTTATTTTTTTTTAATAGAAAACACTTTCTTATTGCATTTATTTTTTTTTAAACTAAAAATTTTTCTTTTTTTTTGAATTTATGCAATCATTTTTAAAAAATTATATTGCTTTTATATAGTTATATATAACTATATTAAATTTATTATAAAATTATCTATCATTTTTGTGAACCCGAGTTCGATTCCAGAAAAAAATATTTTTTTTTATTTTTTTTTTAATAGAAAACACTTTTTTATTGCATTTGTTTTTTTTTTAGAACCTAAAAAATTTTACTTTTTGAATTTTTGCAATAATTTTTAAAAATTTATATTGCATTTATATAGTTAATAATAGCTATATTTGGTTTAAATTATCAAATTATCAATGATTTTTGGAACCCGATCTCAAATTTAATTCTGATTTCCTGATTCCATTAAAAATTTCAAACTTATAAGCCAAAGTCTTATTTCATTTTGGAAGCCTATGACTTGGAAATAAGGCATATCGCTACATTAAAATTATTGTTTAAGCTTACCATGGAAGCCCCTAATAGCGCTGTACGTCATTCCATTTTTTTTTTTTTGCAAATTTTATCAAAAATTTTCTAAGTCTTTTTGAAAATTGTGTACAAGTGAATAACATATTTAATTGGATGTAATCATATATTACTATATGTTAGATCAATTTGATATAATTAGATACGATCAATTTATTTAAAACTTAGTCTTTTAAAGTTGTTATTTGCTAACAACGTCCGCTGGTCTAGAGGGTAGAGATTGCGATTACAAAACGGAAGACTTGTGGTTCTAATCCCCGTCCGTTCGAAGTTTTTTTTTTTTTATTTATTTTCAGTTTGACATTATTATATATAAAAATTAATCTAAAAACAGAAACATTTTTTGGATAAAAATGTATCCAATAATTTTTTTATAAAATCAAGATATCAGATATTATAAGATAACTTTGGCGCGGCCAAATTTCGGATGAAATTACATTATATAATATCCAATTTAATATAAAATCATGATATTGGATATTTTAAGATAACTTTGGCGCGGCCAATTTCCGGATGAAATTACATCATATTATATCATATTTAATACAAAATCATGATAATAGATAATTTGGGATAACTTTGGCGCGGCCAATTTCCGGATGAAATCACATACAATCAAATATTAAACTGTAACTTCATATATTATAAGATGTTATGAGATAACTTTGGCGCGGCCAATTTTCGGATGAAATTTAGCAAAATCAGATCCAATAAATTATATATAATTTTATAAGATAACATGTTTTACCATACAATTTTTTTTTACTCGGGATGTCAAATTTTAAGCTGAGCAAATATTTAATTGTTTTTTTCCATTGAATATTTTTTTCTGTGTAGATTTAGTTACATACTTGAATGCGGGATCGGTTCTTTATCCCGAACGTAGTTCGTATTGTTGTAGATGTAGATTTATTTACATGCTTGAATGCGGGATCGGTTATTTATCCCGAACGTAGTTAAAATTTGTGTACTTCTAAATTTATTTTCGTATTTGAATGCGGGATCGGTTATTTATCCCGAACGTAGTTAGAATTAGCATAATTCTAGATTAATTTCGTATTTGAATGCGGGATCGGTTATTTATTCCGAGCGTAGTTAGAATTAGTGTAGTTCTAGATTTATTTTCGTATTTGAATGCGGGATCGGGTATTTATCCCGAACGTAGTTAGAATTAGTGTAATTCTAGATTGAATGCGGGATCGGTTACTTATCCCGAACGTAGTTAGAATTAGCATAATTCTAGATTTATCTTCGTATTTGAATGCGGGATCGGTTATTTATCCCGAACGTAGTTGGAATTAGTGTAGTCTAGATTTATTTTCGTAATTGAATGCGGGATCGGTTGTTTATCCCGAGCGTAGTTAGAATTAGCATAATTCTAGATTTATTTTCGTATTTAAATGCGGGATCGGTTATTTATCCCGAACGTAGTTGGAATTAGCATCGGGATCGGTTATTTAACCCGAACATAGTTAGAATTAGTGTTATTCTAGATTCAATGCGGGATCGGTTATTTATCCCGACCGTTGTTAGAATTAGCGTAGTTCTAGATTTATTTTCGTATTTGAATGCGGGATCGGTTATTTATCCCGAACGTAGTTAGAATTAGCATAATTCTAGATTTATTTCGTATTTGAATGCGGGATCGGTTATTTATCCCGAGCGTAGTTAGAATTAGTGTAGTTCAAGATTTATTTTCGTATTGGAATGCGGGATCGGTTATTTATCCCGAACATAGTTCGTATTATTGTAGCCATAGTTTTTTTAAATATTTGTATGCGGGATCGGTTATTTATCCCAAACAATATCTTGCAGTTAAGGCAATTTCATTATAAGTATATGGGTTTTGGTAAATAAAGTTGTGTGCGTTAAAGATCGTACTTTTGTTATAAACCCACAAGAGAATCATCTTTTTATTTATTCAAAGGAAGCAGACCTTTGACGAACCTGGACAGATTGAGTTTCAACCCCAGCTGGAAAATAAACTGCATCACAAATTCCGTTCGGATTTAAAAAAAAAAAGGGGTATGCTCGTAAAACGCAAAACGAATATTATTTTTTTCGGAATGAAATCACTTTCAAAAACCAAAGTGGAATTGAATTGCATAAAAGTAGTTTCATTCCGAAAAAAAATATTCGCTTTGCGTTTAACGAGTAAACCACTTATTCCACTTTCAAACGGAATGCCCCAATGATCGATCCTACGCACTGGAGTTTTGAATTTTGGATCCTTTAATTAAACAAATTTTCCAGAAAAATAACTTTTCAGAATTTCCTTTTCAAAGGGTCGTAAAACAGTAGAAAAGTGTACATTTGGTACTTTTTATATTTCTTGAAATAATGGTCCTAAAAACCTGGAACGAAATGGAATATAACGGGAAATGAAATGGAGCGAAGCAGTGAGTTTAGTTTTATTAAGATTCATTTTTTCACCGAAATTTTGTTTCACTTAAAATATTTTTCAGTCAATTTCAAAGGAGAACCCCTATATAAATCTCTAAAATTGTCAATATAATTTTTTCACCGCCACTGACATCGTAACATGTCAGTATCATATGAAAAAGGCCCTGCCAAAATCACATAATTCCTTAACCAAAAATATTACCAGATTCTCACCTTTCTTTCCAGATATAACACAGACAATAAGCCTACACACATACAAACACACCCACCCATACGCATACACACAATTACCCATCATTGTAGTATATGTGAATTTAAACAGAGTTACTGCTACCGAAGTCCTTGTTATACAGTTAAGTTTAATATAACATCATCTAAAAGTTTAGTCCATTACCCATGAAAACATTAAGAAGAAAACGAAGTAGAAAAAGATGTTGATGATGACGACGATGTGAGAAAACCGTTTTCAACGCTTTGAGTCTCTTTGTAGAAATCTTAATGCCGTGAAAAGTATTTATTTCCGTTATTACTAGGATGAATATATTCCATATTCTAAGAATATTTTTTTTTTCTTACTTACTTGTGCATAAATGTAACGTGTTTTAGATTTTTTTTATCACTTTTATATTCATTTTTCTATACATTTTTTTTTTCATCTTCTACCTACTTTGTTGAAATATTTTATTGCATAAACTTAGGCTTATAAATGTTATGAAAGAAAAAAAACGTGTTTATTCTCATATCGTTGCTATTACAACTAAAACACCTAAGTGTGTTTTAAATATTATTAAAGGCAACATAATTTTGGACTTTCGCGTTATAAAAATTGCATATATTTTCTTTTTAAAGAATTTATAAAAAAAAAATATTTATCAAAATTTCTGCGTAAGGATATTTTAAAGCATATTTCAAAACCTTTTCGAATATTTTTCAAAAACACTTAGTTGCTTTTGTCGATATAACGGCTATAACGGTGTTTCTAATG
Organism: Pegoplata infirma; assembly: GCA_963921195.1. Lineage (NCBI taxonomy): Eukaryota > Metazoa > Arthropoda > Insecta > Diptera > Anthomyiidae > Pegoplata > Pegoplata infirma. The sequence goes on along the minus strand of OY992536.1, from coordinate 283,302,324 downwards.
TTAGTACTTCTGTATATGTGATTGTGTTTTATGTTTGTTACTGTTTGTGTTTCTGTGTGTGTTTCTGTGTGTTATATCTGTTTATGTGTGTGTGCATAAACACACTGTGTAGCTTGTGGCGGTTTAAATCTTAAATTGTATTTTGCTTATCATCAAAAGGATTTATTTTAACTCAACCACTGTCATTTAACTTCTACTGGATGTTTAAAATGTCTGTTTAAATGCTAAATTCAAAATACTTTGTAAGTAAACTTAAAGCAATGTTATGAAACTTCGCTCAAAATAAACAAAAATAAGGATCATTTCGTGATCCTGTTTCCTTTCAAAAGGACTTCAAAGTTTTAAAGGATACCTTTTGTAAAATATTTTTGAAATATTTGTACATGTCCTAGGATGACTCTGGTGATGGCAAATGAAAAAGGAGGATCTAACCTAATTTTTGAATTTTTTAATTTGCCATATCAGGATAAAAGGATATGAAAAAAAGTCATTTGAAAAAGTTATAAAAATATTTTGTGGAAAATTTTGAATGATATTGGAGGATACATTTTTGAATGGACTTAACTTACCTCCTTTTTCCTGATATTTAAAAATAATCAAATAGAAAAAATAGGGGAGGTAATCCTATTTGATTTTCTATCGCTAGTGGCATGCTAGGACACGTACAAATATAAAAAAAAATATTTTGTAAAATTTAGTTCTTTAAAACCTTGAAGTCCTCTTAAAAGGAAATGGGATCACGAAAAGAAAAACCATTAATGCAGTTTTACTACATTTAGTCTCTATTTCCAAACGTATATTATCCAGTTCGTATTCAAAGTGTTTTTTTTTTTTTTAATTTTTGTAGGACGGTGTTATCATTTGAAAAGAAAATTATATTTAAAAGTAAACCCAACTAAGCATTTAATTCTCATTTAGTTTATACAATTACATAAATAAGAAGTTGAGTTTAATAAACATTTGGGGCGATTCACACAAGACACGAATTTCTATGTTTGTTACTATATCTGACGAACACATACTTTCGAGACGATAAACTTAGGTTGGTTGTCACATAAATTCATTGTGGTAACCTATTACAGACTTTTCGGTCTGTTCCTTTACTACAGCCTTCGCGGTCTGTTTCTTTACTACAGCCTTCGTGGTCTGTTTCTGACTACAGCCTTCACGATCTGTTCTTTTACCACAGCCTTCGCGGTCTGTTATTTTACAACAGCCTTCGTAGAATGTTCGTGTACTAGACCCTTCGCGGACTGTTCGCTAACTATAGCCTTCGCAAGCTATTCGTTTGCTACAGCTTTCGAGGTCTGTTCGTTTACTACAGTAATATGTTTAACACATTTCGATCATCTGTTCGATTTTTCGATCAGTAGAGATCAGCTTTTTCAGAAAAATATTTATGTATGAATGCCCCAACCCTTCCAACCCAAATTTAAAAAAGAAAGAAAAAAGCCTAAGAATTTTTCAATAGAAAACACGCCAAAGAATCTGAGACTTTTTCTTTAGGAAAAAGATTCTCAGATCCTTTGAATTTCAGACTTATTTTATAGGAAAAAGTATCAAAACCTGAGACTTCAAATTCTGAAAATTTTTCTGCTGGAAAAAGTCTCAGAAGTTGAGACTTATTCTATTGTAGGAAGCTTTCAGAATTTGAGACTTTTTCGATAGTAATATGGTCTTCGAATCTTAGAGTTTTCAATAGGAATAAGATATCAGAATCTCATAATTTGAGACTTGTTCTAAAGGAAAAAAGTCTCAGAGTCTGAGACATTTTCTATAGGAAGCAGGTCCCAAAATTAAGACTTTATCTGTAGGGAAAAAGGTGTCAGAATCTGACACATTTTCTTTAGGAAAAAGTGCCAGAATCTTTATAAGAAAAAGGTCTCAGAATCTGCGACTTTCTAATTTTCCACAGAAAAAAGCCTCAGATTCTGATACTTTTTTTTTTAAGAAAAAGTTTCAGATTCTGAGTAAAAGCATTTATTTATGAAAAATGTCTCAGAATCTCATATTTTTATGTAGATAGAGTTTCTTCAATTAAAACATTCTCAGATCTAGACTTTTTCATACGACAAATGTGTGAGAGTCTCTGACTTTCGTCTACTATAGATACATAGAAAAAGAGAAATTTTCTTTTAAAACAAATTAAGAAATTTTGATCTAAACGGAAATATGATCAGAAGTAACAAAGCTCCTTTTAAGAAGGGGTCTGATTTTTTGATAAAAAAATAATTTTTTGCAAAATTAAATAAATTGTCTTTTATTTAAATAAAAATACAGACCTTATAAGCCTAATTAGAAAATTCTAAAACATAAAAACTGTGAATTAATGAGTTTTTTTTTGAATTTTAAGTAAAAAAAGAAAAAGAAGAATAATGGAACATTGCAATTTTTTTTATAAGATTTTCAAGGTCAGCGGGTGCTTATAACTCCAAAAAAGTTTCTTTTCCCAAGAAAGAAAAATTAAACTAAATCTTGGTCCAAAATGGGTTAAATGTTAACAAATTAATGCTTAATATAGAAAACAGCTACATTACTTTTCATTTATGCACGGTGAGCCTCAGCGATGTTTAGGTTGAACTTTAGTGTCGACGAAAAGTGTAAATGCAGTTCGATTTCTACATGATTAGTTGTCACAAAACTGTTTTCAGCGAAATCGTAGCTGATCGCATTCGCGAGATATCGCGAAATTATTGATTTTATAATTTAAAAAATTTTGATATTGAAGTTTTTTAAATATTTTCAAAAACTGAGTATACAGTTTTCATTGTACTTATTTTAAGGTCACAAACCAGTAAACATCGAAATCCTATCTTCTTTAGTTCGCGAGAAATCGCAAAATAACTTTTTTGTCAATTTTTGTTTTACAACTTTTTCTAGGTTTTTTTCAAATGTTGTGGAAAGCTGATATGCACTTTAATGTGTACGTGATCGAAGGTCATAAGGGTGTTGACATCAAAGTTGTAGGTGTACATCGCGGAATTATTTATATATTTTTTATTTTTTTTTTATTTTTCAATTTTGCATGTTCTTGTACATGATAAAAAGACATTAAACTGCTAACACAAAAGTCCTATGTGGTCAATTCTTTAAGGAATCGCAAAGTTAATATAATTAATAATATTACAATACAAAATAAATTAAAAAAAAAATGAAAATTTTTTCGCGATTTTTCGCGAAAATTAGCGTCAATATATAGATTTCAGCAGTTTTACCACCTTCAGTTACGGGCAATTTAAACTGCATACCATATACTTGTCGTTACTTAATTTTTTTTTTTTTTGATACCAAAGAAAAAAAAGTAATTTATTATAAAAGCTCGTACAGTAATTTTGCGATTTCTCGGGAAATTGATCGTCTATAATTTTTATGCTTGCAGTTTTGTCACCTCTAATAACCTCGAATTCAAACTGCATACCACATTTTTGTCGTTAATTGAAGTATATGTTTTTGCAGACCACAAATAACACAAATTAATGAATAAATAGTAGATAAGCGAGTTTTTTTGCGATATCTCGAAGAATTAAGCAGCTAGAATTTAAATGTTAACAGCCTTATGACCTTTGATCAATAGCAAGTCAAACTGCATTTCGTGTTTTTCAACAATGTTAAAGAAACTTCTTTTATTAATCAAAACAAGAAATACACCCAAAAAGCTGTTTTTCGCTATTTCTCGCGAAAGTGAGCAGCTATAATTTTTTTGGGGGCAGTTTTAATTTCTTCCAGCATGTTCAAATCAAACTGCTTACCACTTTTTTTTATCATTTCTAAAGAACCGAGTTTAAAATATAATAAAAAAAAAAAAATATATATATAATTACGCGATATCTCGCGAAATTTAGCACCTACAATTTTGATGTCAACAGCTGTGTGACCTTTGATCAACCACAAGTAAAACTGCATACCATGTTTTCATGAAATTTTAAAAAATCATATGTGAAGATAAAAACAAAAATAAAAACAGCAAAAAAGTAATATCGCGATTTCTAGCGAAATTGAGAAGATATGATTTCTCTGTTAACTGTGTTGTGACATGTAAATAAATACAATTAAAACTGCATACCCAGTTTTTGAAGATATTTAAAAAACTTCATTGTCAAAATTTTAGAAAATACAAAAACACTAATTTCGCGATATCTCGCGAATGCGATCAGCTATGATTTCGCTGTTAACAGTTTTGTGACATTTATGCATGTAGAAATCGAACTGCGCTTACACTTGTCGTCGACACTAAAGTTCAACCTGAACATCGCTGAGGCTCACCGTGTATGATTTTAAAGATATAATTATGAATCATTAAAGAAAATTAAAAAAAATAAACCTGAACCTTATTTCAACCAAAATCAAAAACCTTGCAAAAAACACAAAACCAATATAAAGCAAAAGAAAATTGTATTTCAAAATTGTTTTTTGTTTACCTCAATTGTTGTTTTTTTTTTCATATAAGCAATTGCCTTAATTGCTGTGGGAACCAATGCATTTCCGCTTCAATAAACAAACAACAAATCCACCATCAAAGCTCACAAGTGCATACATTTTTGAGATTTTTCTTTCCACAAACAAAAAAGAATTCTAACCCGTACGTATGTGTGTGTTTTTGGTGAAAATGTGAGTGTGAGTATATGTATATGATCAAAGATGAGTGTTAGTAAGCCATTTTTTTGTTTGTATTTAAGTAAACGTGGAAAAAGCACTTTACTTTTCAATGCTTTTTACAACGGAAGTGTTATTTTCAACGGATTTGGTGGTATGTACCTGTTTTTCTAATATAAGACTTTAGCCAAAATGATGTGGTTTCATAGGGTCATAGATGGAAATAAGGCATTACTATTGAAATTGGAATATGTACTGGCGCTTGCCACAATTTTTTTTTTTTCAAATATATTTGTAAAATTTTATTTAAATTTTTAAATTTTTACATGATTTATTTATGCTGTAAATCATATTTTACACGACTATTAACGCCATCTAAACGTCAAACAAACCCACCACCTTTATTTTAATTATTTGCAATTGTTTTTCTTTATTCTCATTTATGCTTTCAAACATTTTTTGAGTATACATAAAAATCTATTGGTTTTGGAATAAAAGCGTTAGATTGCCAATTATGCAAAATCACGCTCTAAAAACCGAGCTTTCATTTGAGAAACATTAGAATTCTCTGCCATTATTCTGTCAAGTCTTTGGAGCATAAAGTTGCCTCTTTACATAAAGTGAAAGTGTTTTTTTTATTGAAAGTTTTTTTTTAAAGTGTTTTTTTAATTTTTTTTAAGGATTTAATCCTTTTTGAAATATTTAATAATTATCCTGTGGAGTAAGTATTTTTCAACAGAAATTCAAATTAATTTCTACAAGGAATTAATTTAATTAATTTTTACTGACAAACAATTTTTTTTTTGTTTGTATCCTTTTTTTTTATAGAAATTTTATTTAAATTAAAAAAACACTTTTGGACAGAATAAACCCACTTTTATTCAGAGCGATAGCCTTTAATTGGACATTGGGAAAATTATAAATTTATAATTTTAGTCCTTATACAAATTTGGAATTCTGGCCCTGATATTCTGAAACAAAATCTTTGAATCAATAAATTCAAAAACAATTCATTTTATTAGCCGGTTTGGTGTGTGGCAGATTATTTTGTTTAATTTTCAAAGTGCCAAATTAAATGGTAAATATTTTTATATAAATTTTTCTTTTCAAATAAACAAAATCTCATAAAAAAATTCTTTTATGCAGATTTGGCACTTAATGTGCACTATAGAAAAGCAAAACCTTTGTTGCAAAATTCATTGCTGGTGGATGAAAAAGCTTTTTGGTTCTCTTCAACTGGTTATTGCTTGATCGATTTCTCTGCTTCAGTTCAACTCTAAAGTGTGCGGTGGCGGTTTGTTCAACGAAATTCGGTGACAAAATAGTTGGTGAAAAGTGAAAAAAAAAAAAAAAACTATTTAAAAATCCCTCGAAAGTGAACAAAAATTACCGACAGAAAGTTTTGTGAAAATTGATAAAAATTTGTTTGAAAAAAATAGTAATTTTGGTTAGCAATTTCCATAAATTTATCAAAAATAGTGTAAAGTTTAAAGGCACAAATTCTTAAGAAAATTATTCTTTTGACATTCCAAAGAACAACAACACTAATAACGAGAAGAAGAATTTTGCTTAAAACTAAATAAGGAAAAAAGTTACACAGTTCAACAAAATTTTCTAACATCGTGCAAAGACAAATAAATCAAAATTCAATTTTTTTCTGAAACTCGCGAAATTTAATTCCATTCGAATCGATTTATGGAAATTTGTGATTTAAAATGGTTTATTTAAATTTATAATTTGCTCCCAAATTAACTCGAAAACATATTTAAAATCATTCGTGGTAGTGTTAACTTTCCGAAATTATTTTTTTTGTTTTAATAAATTTTGTTTAATTTCTTTTTGCTTTAAAAGTGTTTTAAAAGGATATTAATTTTTATATTTTTTTATTTTCTGAAAACCGAATAATTGTCGGTTAGTGTTAAACACTTGTTTGATTTATTTTAAATTTTTGGTGGTTTAATGTAATTGCATTAAGTACTAGTAAAGCCATACACATTCGTATATACATATTTACATTATAGATCTTGTTTGGCTCTTGTCTATTTGTTAGACATGGCAATGCCTCAAAAAAATCTTTAGTGCAACATGTATATGGATTTACTCTTATAAATGCAGATGCTGTGAATTAATCAAAAATAATCAAAATCATGATTAAAAGTGTTTTTATATAAAATAAAAATTATATCCTTTTCCCTGATTTAATTTTAGACCCCAATACTAGTGTAAAGTGTTTCATGGTATAATTTACCAATATTAAAACGAAATTTAAAAGCACCCATATTAACAAGTTAAAACTCTCTTAATCATTGAAATGTTAAAAATGTTGCTAAACATTTCCTAGCAACATGTCTCTTAAAAACTTTAATTAGCAAGAGTAGTTAAGAGTTATTTAACATCACCAACAACAACAACACTTAATGCAGTAAGTCAGTTTTGTTACATATTTACATACATATTATATTTTTTTTGAGTTTTTTTATGAACATCTGTTCTAGTTTTTTTGTTGAGAATATTTAAATAAAAAAATTAAAGTGACCAGCTTAAAACAATGAAAATTAAATTAAAAAAATAAGTTTTTTTGCTTAAATTAATGATTTACTAATTAAATTTTTGTTTTTAAATAAAGTATTAATAATTTTCAATGAATGCCCTTAATTTTTAATACCGATTTCAAGCTGGTTAAGTTAATTTTCGCGTTATAAAAATTTTGAGTTTCTCCCTTCGGGTCAATGACCGATTTTTACAAAAAATTAACCCATGAAACACTAATGCGTTATATTTCGTCCCCATAGTAAAATAGTTTCGTTTGCTAAATTTCATTTTTTTCGGTTTTAAATAATTTTGTATTTAATTCGGATATTTGTATTTAGGTAAAATTCGGAAATAAGCCTTTTTAACTTTGAATTTTTATTCTTATATAATTTTATTTAGTTAATTTCTTTATTAATTTTTTTTCCGGTTTATTAATGAATCTTACAAACCCAAATATTTTTAAAATAAATTTAATGGTTATTATTAATTTTTATTTTGTTTCTAAATGAATTTTTTTTATATAAATAAATCATAATGATTTGTGAATAATTTTAAATTGATACTGTTTTGATTTAAACTTTTGGGGGAATCGTTGTGGTAGAATGTGGGATCATATTGAATTTTATTTTGCAGGTATTTTTAATTATGATCAAGGCTGGGAGGGCAAAGTGGTTGTGATGATAACACCTAATCATAATCTAACCTTTGCAACTTTTAGAATTCTTTGTAGTCAAGTTTGTTTCCGTTTCCATCTTTTACTTTTTATTTCTTTCCTCTCAAATGCACACTAAATAAATAAATTTGTTGTTGTGGCTAGTTGGCACAGAGGCGGCAAAAGTTTCGAACCTCCCCTCCGACGAGCAATAAGGCTGGTGAAAAAGTGTGCCCTTTTAGCTCTGCTTCACCCTACCATCTGCCAACCAAAAACTACACGTGATATGCTACAATATAAATTTTTGGCTCCCAACGTGTGGGGCCCGAGCAAGTAAAATTCTTCTTTTTTTTATCCAACTTTTAATTTGCCTTCAGCAATTTAGAATAATTTTGCTCGGCTCCTATTCTTTCAGTTATTTTCTATTTCCTATATTTTTTTGTTTTATTTTATTTTTTTTTATTTTCTTTAAATTTCTACTCCTTTTTGCTAAAGTATTTTCTTTAAATTTTCACTTTTAATTTTTCTTTTTTTGTAATATTTTCTTTAACTTTTTACTATTTTGTACTTTTAGTTTTTTTATTTTTTTTTCCGAATAACAGAAAATTTTATGGATTTCGTTTTTGATCTAATGCTACACGCTTTTCAATTACCACCTTTTATTTTTCTGTTATTTATATCTAAATCTCTATCCCAGTTAGTTTGTGAAATCTGCTAATTATTTTTAGGAATACAGATCTTGGATGTAAAAGCTAAGTCTGACCATTGTAATGTGTAGTTAAACAAGTTAACTTATTAATATTGTTGTTGGAATTATAGGTTTTAAATTTCATGAAACCTTACCATAACAATAAAAATCTTTTCTATAATTTTTCAAATTTTTTTCTCGAATTTATTTCCCTCTTGATTTTATAAAGCTTTTTTATTAGTTTTCTTCCCACAACGATTTTAAACCATTAGTAAAAAAATCAAAACAGTTAACATGAAATTGATAGTTAATTTTTCAATTTTAGTTTTTTCTAAAAAATCATTTTTTTTCAAGTGTGTTTTTGCATGATATTTTATTTTTTTTTAATTTTTTTTTACAATTTTTAATTAATAATTTTGATTTTCAGCTTATTCAAATCGGGTTGATCGAGTCGATTTGATTTTTTTTTCTTAGTTAAAGCAAGTTGCTTTACACATTTTTTTTTTAAATTTTTTTTTTCGGTTACAAGCAAAATTTTTCTTTTGAGTTTTTTTTGTCAAGTTGTTTTTAGTTTTGATAGACGGGTTAAGACAACACGAAGTTGTAAATCCACAATATTCTAAAATTCGTTTGAGAACAAAACTATTGCGAAAGAACTAATTTTTATTTATTTCTTTTTAGATAATTTAGAAAAATTTTTGAAATCAATTTCTCATAAATTTTTTTTTGGTATTGTTCTGAAATTTTATTCTAAAAATTCATATTTTTTTTGTAATCAAAATTGTTTTACATTTTTTTTATACAAATTTTTTTTTTTTTTTCGTTTTCCAATTTGTTTGGATTAAAATTAAAAACCTATCTACCAGATACTCGGAATCCTTTTAGCTTATTTTTGAGCTTGTTTTATTTTTTTATCAGTTATATGTCGTGTAGAATACACACATTTAATTTGGAAAAAGAAATAAAGATACAACTTTGTCTCACACTTAATTTTTCATTTTCATAAAAACTCATTTTTTTACGAGAATTTGTCTCTTTGAATATACGAGACATTTAATTTAATTTTTTTTTGAGAATAAAATAGTTCGATATTTGGAAGGTGCATTAAATCTGATTAAAACTAGCGAAGTTTTAATTATCATATTTTTCTACCATTCGTATTCAACATACGATTGGTACTAATAATTCTAAACGATCTGTGTGTCTATTAACAAGCAGACCGAATCGTCTTTTTGTTTTGTATATTTATGTTACTCAATTAACATAGACACCACTGCGTATGATCGATTTTTCTTTTCGAGCATATGTTAATGTTTTAGCAACATAATATTTTGTGCTCAAAATTTTATGTGGTAACACTTTACAAGAAATTTTAAATTTCCTGTTGTTGTAGCTACATACATACCCGGAATTTTTGTTTATTATTTTTTTTGTTATTTCCTTTTCCAAGTGAAATATAACCAATTTTTATTTCACTTAGATTTTATTTTTAAAAATCAATATTTTTGATTTTATCTTTTTATTTTTGAAAATTAGAAGAATAAATTTTTAATTTTCTATAATTTTTATTAATTATAACAAAGGAACAAATCTTTGTTTAATTATTTTTTATATTGGATTTGTAAAAAAAAAAAAGGGAAAACAGTTTTTTTTTACGTCGGTCAATATTACTTTTTTTATTTTTATTTTGCAATTTTTATTAATTGTATAAAATTAATTTTTTTTATTGACTTGGGTCATTATTTTTTTATTTTTTTTTGTTTGCGATTTTTAAATTTAAAATTCCGCATAATTTTGAATTTTTATTTTTTCATTTATTTTTTGTTAAATTTTAATAATTTTTAAACATGACTGGTGACGATGAACTTCAGGCACCTGGTGCAGCTCAGCCTGTCGATAAACATCCATTATGCCGAGCATGTGGAGAATCTATTACCTCGAAGACACTTTTGATTCAAACTTGTTGCAATCACATATTTCACAAGGCTTGTCTTTCGAAGTGTTTAAAAACCAGACCATATTGTCCCCTCTGTAACACACGAATTGTGAATGATCCTCCAGGTCAAGGTGCTACCCCTATTCAGACTCGTTCTGCAAATAGAAGCCAGGCTCAGTCTCAGTCTGTTGACCAACACAATCGATCGTTTGTTGGAAATCCGACATCAGATGGTGCAGGAGCGTCTACTTCAAACCAGGTTATACCTAATACCAATTTGAATACTTCAAATCGTGAAAATTCAAATCGTTCAAATACTGACCAAAATGAGTCTCTTAGAGATATGATTTCAACTATTCTTGCTGCTCAGCAGGCTCAGTTCCTTGCTGGCTTAAATAGTCAAATTGCAGACTTGGTAAAATCTAATTTACAAGCCAGTATGGCAGAATTAAATATTAATCAGCCACCGAATGTTAGCTCGAATTTAAATTTACCACCACCAAATTATCAGACTGTAGATCTGAGACAGCCACCCCCCTCAATTCAGTCAAATTTGACTCTAAGGCAGCCACCACCTGCTGTAGAGCATAATTCGCCACAGATGCCTACTCTACCTGCGGTAGAGCAGCAAACGTTCCGTGAACTACTAGGTATTCAGCCAGCTAGTGACTCTAGCTCGTCCTCACGGGAGCAATATGAAGCTAATGGTGCTGTCCCAGGATATCAGACATCTGCGTCTAATACGTCCTCCTCTTATGACTTTTTCCGTCCAGATAGAGTCATTAACATTATTTCCAATTGGAAAATGAAATATTCGGGCACCCCAAACTGTATGCCCGTTGACAAATTTATTTATCGAATTAAATCATTGACCAAAAGATCTTTGCGGGGTAATTTTGAGGTGTTATGCGATTACGCCAATTTGTTATTTGACGGTAAAGCTAGTGAGTGGTACTGGCGTTATCATAAAAGGGAATACCCTTTTGTGTGGGTAGATTTCTGTGAAGCTCTGCGTGAGCAGTATAGAGATATTCGTTCGGATGAAGATTATCGAGAGTTAATTCGAGCCCGTAAGCAAAAATCTAACGAGCCTTTTGATGCATTTTATGAAGCCATCATGGACTTGGTGGATCGTATGGAGGCTCCACTGCATGGTGATGATTTAGTTGAGGCATTGCGTCGCAATTTACTACCTGAGACTAAGTCGAGGTATTTAGATACCAAATTTGATTCGGTTCAACAGCTTCGAAAAGTTTTGCGTCGTCGTGAACAATTCTTGGCTGATAACCAGCCCAAATCAAGCTATGGTTTTTCGAAATCGCAGCCGACTCAGAAACGAATTTCTGAAGTTGAACAAGATTTCAAAAACGATAGTGAGGAAATGTTAGAATTTGACGTAGACGAAATAGCTGCTTTAAATATCACTTGTTGGAACTGCCGTGAAGCTGGTCATACTTATCAGCATTGTTTCAAAAATAGAAACATATTTTGTTATGGTTGCGGTAAACCTGACACATACTTACCAAATTGTGAATCTTGTTCAAAAAACGGGAAATTGGGTGCACAGAAAAGTGCACGCAAACCAATAAAGAACAAGGTAACAGAGACCAATGTGTAATTTCAGTTCTTAAACGCGATACTGTAAATAACACTAATTTAACTGGCAATACAAATTCTACCGGACATACTTTTAATTTATCAAAACCCAATGTTTCTGATAACAAACCAGATTTTTCTAATACTCCTCAGAGATTCAAACCCTTTCACATTCGGTTGAAGGAGTATAACGAAGCTCGTGATAGGATTTTTAATGAAACCCCTAATTCTTCTCGCTCTACTCTACGTATGCGAAGCTTTTGGCAAAAGGTTAAGCAGTTTAGGAAAAAGTTCGTTTGCTCTGTCTTAGATAAACCCTGTGACGTGAGACCATATGCTGAGGTCACTCTCTTTGGTAAAAACTTCTTAGGTTTACTGGATACTGGAGCTTCAATCAGCTGCATTGGATCGGAAGCAGCTCAAAACTTTTTAGTTTCTGGTATGCCATACCGGAAGTTGAAATCATCTGTGAAAACTGCTGACGGAAGGAGTCAAAACGTAGTTGGTTTTGTGGAGACTTCAATTTGTTTTAAGGGGGTTGAAAAAATTATTACGATTTTTATTATACCCAGTTTAGAGAGAAATTTGTTTTTAGGCGTGTATTTTTGGGACTTGTATAATTTACTTCCTTCTGGTTTAGAACGTTTTGGTAGCTCGGAAAATTCTTCAATTTGTGAAATTGTTAATCAAATTCCTTTGACTCAAATTCAGCGACAGCGGTTACAGCAGGTGATCACCTTGTTCCCATCATTTGCTAAGGAGGGTCTAGGGAAGACAAGTGTGCTGTGTCATGTGATTGATACGGGTGATGCTAAGCCCATTAAACAGAGGCACTTTCCTGTTTCTCCAGCTGTGGAAAAACTCATTTATGATGAGCTGGACAGAATGTTGGCGTTAGGCGTTATCGAGGAATCAAACAGTGCGTGGTCTTCACCGGTTGTTTTGCATAGGAAGCCAGGGAAAAATAGACTCTGTTTGGATAGCCGCAAATTGAACTCTGTCACGATAGGTGATGCTTATCCCCTTCCACAAATTGATGGTATTCTCAGCAGACTCCCTAAGGCGGAATTTATAACTAGCTTGGACCTCAAAGATGCTTTTTGGCAGATTCCGTTGGATGTAGGATCTAGAGATAAAACAGCATTCACCGTTCCTGGGAGGCCGTTATATCATTATAACGTTATGCCTTTTGGGCTTTGTAATGCTCCTCAAACCATGTCCCGGTTAATGGACAAGGTTATACCACCGGCTCTCAGGGCGGAAGTGTTTGTTTATCTCGATGATCTGTTGATCATTTCTGAATCTTTCGAAAAACATCTTGACGTCTTAAGAATTGTTGCTCAAAAGATTAAGGACTCTGGACTGACCATTAATGTTGAAAAAAGTCATTTCTGTGTCCCTGAAGTAAAATATTTAGGACACTTGGTTGGTAATGGGGTTATTCAGACAGATCCGGAAAAAGTGTCTGCTATTACTGACTTCCCAGTTCCGCGATCTGTAAAACAAGTTAGAAGATTTCTGGGAATGACGGGTTGGTACCGGAAGTTTATACGGAATTATGCTGCTGTTACTACCCCTATAACTGATTTGCTGAAAGGTAAAAAGAAGTTTGTGTGGACTGATGAAGCCCAAAAAGCTTTTGATATTTTAAAGTCCTATTTGAGCACTGCACCCGTTTTACATAGTCCTGATTTCTCACAACCGTTCTATATACATTGTGATGCAAGTAAAACTGGGATAGGAAGCGTCTTGGTGCAAAAGAATGCGGAGGGTGAAGAGGTTCCTATAGCATTTATGTCTAAGAAACTCAACCAAGCCCAACGTAACTATACAGTCACCGAACAAGAGTGCTTGGCAGCTTTGCTTAGTATAAAAAAATTCAGAGCTTATGTTGAAGGGCATGAGTTCACTGTCATCACTGACCATGCGTCATTGAAGTGGCTCATGTCCCAGACTGACCTCAGTACGCGGCTTGCTCGATGGGCGTTAAAACTTCAAGGTTATAAATTCAGCATTCAGCATAGGCGTGGTACCCAGAACATAGTTCCGGATACTCTTTCTAGGGCCAATACCGAGGACTTGTCCGAATTAGGTGTTTTAAGTCTGTCTGGTTTAGAAAATGACAGCGGGGTCTTCGTGGATCTTAAGTCCACACATTTTCAATCGGACAATTATAAAAACTTACTTGAAAATATAGGGAAAAATATCGATAAAATGCCTGACTTAAAGATTGTTGACGGTTACCTTTACAGACGAACAGAACATGCCACGGGAGAACAAGTGCATGACGATCTTGCGTGGAAATTATGGATACCAAAAGAGATGGTACCAGAAGTACTTAGAAAAGCCCATGATGACACTTTGTCAGCTCATGGCGGTATTAACAAAACATTAGAGAAAATTCGTAGATTTTACTTCTGGCCAAATCTTGCGGTAGACGTAAAAAATTATATAAATTCTTGTGAAATTTGTAAGGCGTCCAAACATCCTAATCAGATTTTAAGACCACCTATGGGAAAGACGACTGGGACCCAGCGTTTTTTCCAAAAGCTCTATGTAGATTTTTTAGGACCATACCCTAGGTCTAGGTCAGGGCACATTGGTATTTTCATAGTGTTAGATCATTATTCAAAATTCCCTTTTCTCAAGGCTGTAAAAAAATTTACCTCAGATGTCGTCGTCAAGTATATGGAACAGGAACTTTTCCATACTTTCGGTGTCCCTGAAATAATCGTATCTGACAATGGTTCGCAATTTAAATCTAACCAATTTAATGATTTTCTAAAACGTTATGGTGTTCACCATACATACACTGCTGTACATGCCCCTCAAGCTAATGCTTCTGAGCGGGTCAACCGTTCTGTTTTATCGGCAATAAAATCATATGTGAAACCAGATCAAAAGAACTGGGATGAACTGCTCAGCAATATTTGTTGTGCCCTACGGTCGGCAGTCCACTCAGCCATTGGGACATCCCCGTATTATCTTGCATTTGGTCAACATATGATTACCAATGGTACTACATATCCCCTTCTACGACAGCTTGAGATGTTGGAAGATAGATCGGTACGTTTTGATCGTGAGGACTCTATTCAAATTATGGGTAAAAGAGCTGCTGAAAAGATGCAAAAGCAGTTTGAGAGAAACGAAAGATCCTATAACCTAAGAGCTAGAGAGGTGTCCTATGATGTAGGTCAAGAGGTTTTCCGTAGGAATTTTAAGCAGAGTAATTTTGAACAGGGTTACAATGCTAAACTTGCTCCAACTTTTGTCAAGGCTCGTGTACGTAGCAAGCTAGGTAATAGTTACTATGAGCTTGAAGATTTACGGGGAAATTTATTGGGAAACTACCATGCTAAAGATATAAAACAATGATTTTTTTTTTGTAATTTTAATTTTGCAAGCGGGATCAGCCTTGTGTGTTGATTCTTCAACCCCCAAAGTCTGATTTTGGCGGGGGGGATTTGTACTGGCGCTTGCCACAATTTTTTTTTTTCAAATATATTTGTAAAATTTTATTTAAATTTTTAAATTTTTACATGATTTATTTATGCTGTAAATCATATTTTACACGACTATTAACGCCATCTAAACGTCAAACAAACCCACCACCTTTATTTTAATTATTTGCAATTGTTTTTCTTTATTCTCATTTATGCTTTCAAACATTTTTTGAGTATACATAAAAATCTATTGGTTTTGGAATAAAAGCGTTAGATTGCCAATTATGCAAAATCACGCTCTAAAAACCGAGCTTTCATTTGAGAAACATTAGAATTCTCTGCCATTATTCTGTCAAGTCTTTGGAGCATAAAGTTGCCTCTTTACATAAAGTGAAAGTGTTTTTTTTATTGAAAGTTTTTTTTTAAAGTGTTTTTTTAATTTTTTTTAAGGATTTAATCCTTTTTGAAATATTTAATAATTATCCTGTGGAGTAAGTATTTTTCAACAGAAATTCAAATTAATTTCTACAAGGAATTAATTTAATTAATTTTTACTGACAAACAATTTTTTTTTTTGTTTGTATCCTTTTTTTTTATAGAAATTTTATTTAAATTAAAAAAACACTTTTGGACAGAATAAACCCACTTTTATTCAGAGCGATAGCCTTTAATTGGACATTGGGAAAATTATAAATTTATAATTTTAGTCCTTATACAAATTTGGAATTCTGGCCCTGATATTCTGAAACAAAATCTTTGAATCAATAAATTCAAAAACAATTCATTTTATTAGCCGGTTTGGTGTGTGGCAGATTATTTTGTTTAATTTTCAAAGTGCCAAATTAAATGGTAAATATTTTTATATAAATTTTTCTTTTCAAATAAACAAAATCTCATAAAAAAATTCTTTTATGCAGATTTGGCACTTAATGTGCACTATAGAAAAGCAAAACCTTTGTTGCAAAATTCATTGCTGGTGGATGAAAAAGCTTTTTGGTTCTCTTCAACTGGTTATTGCTTGATCGATTTCTCTGCTTCAGTTCAACTCTAAAGTGTGCGGTGGCGGTTTGTTCAACGAAATTCGGTGACAAAATAGTTGGTGAAAAGTGAAAAAAAAAAAAAAAACTATTTAAAAATCCCTCGAAAGTGAACAAAAATTACCGACAGAAAGTTTTGTGAAAATTGATAAAAATTTGTTTGAAAAAAATAGTAATTTTGGTTAGCAATTTCCATAAATTTATCAAAAATAGTGTAAAGTTTAAAGGCACAAATTCTTAAGAAAATTATTCTTTTGACATTCCAAAGAACAACAACACTAATAACGAGAAGAAGAATTTTGCTTAAAACTAAATAAGGAAAAAAGTTACACAGTTCAACAAAATTTTCTAACATCGTGCAAAGACAAATAAATCAAAATTCAATTTTTTTCTGAAACTCGCGAAATTTAATTCCATTCGAATCGATTTATGGAAATTTGTGATTTAAAATGGTTTATTTAAATTTATAATTTGCTCCCAAATTAACTCGAAAACATATTTAAAATCATTCGTGGTAGTGTTAACTTTCCGAAATTATTTTTTTTGTTTTAATAAATTTTGTTTAATTTCTTTTTGCTTTAAAAGTGTTTTAAAAGGATATTAATTTTTATATTTTTTTATTTTCTGAAAACCGAATAATTGTCGGTTAGTGTTAAACACTTGTTTGATTTATTTTAAATTTTTGGTGGTTTAATGTAATTGCATTAAGTACTAGTAAAGCCATACACATTCGTATATACATATTTACATTATAGATCTTGTTTGGCTCTTGTCTATTTGTTAGACATGGCAATGCCTCAAAAAAATCTTTAGTGCAACATGTATATGGATTTACTCTTATAAATGCAGATGCTGTGAATTAATCAAAAATAATCAAAATCATGATTAAAAGTGTTTTTATATAAAATAAAAATTATATCCTTTTCCCTGATTTAATTTTAGACCCCAATACTAGTGTAAAGTGTTTCATGGTATAATTTACCAATATTAAAACGAAATTTAAAAGCACCCATATTAACAAGTTAAAACTCTCTTAATCATTGAAATGTTAAAAATGTTGCTAAACATTTCCTAGCAACATGTCTCTTAAAAACTTTAATTAGCAAGAGTAGTTAAGAGTTATTTAACATCACCAACAACAACAACACTTAATGCAGTAAGTCAGTTTTGTTACATATTTACATACATATTATATTTTTTTTGAGTTTTTTTATGAACATCTGTTCTAGTTTTTTTGTTGAGAATATTTAAATAAAAAAATTAAAGTGACCAGCTTAAAACAATGAAAATTAAATTAAAAAAATAAGTTTTTTTGCTTAAATTAATGATTTACTAATTAAATTTTTGTTTTTAAATAAAGTATTAATAATTTTCAATGAATGCCCTTAATTTTTAATACCGATTTCAAGCTGGTTAAGTTAATTTTCGCGTTATAAAAATTTTGAGTTTCTCCCTTCGGGTCAATGACCGATTTTTACAAAAAATTAACCCATGAAACACTAATGCGTTATATTTCGTCCCCATAGTAAAATAGTTTCGTTTGCTAAATTTCATTTTTTTCGGTTTTAAATAATTTTGTATTTAATTCGGATATTTGTATTTAGGTAAAATTCGGAAATAAGCCTTTTTAACTTTGAATTTTTATTCTTATATAATTTTATTTAGTTAATTTCTTTATTAATTTTTTTTCCGGTTTATTAATGAATCTTACAAACCCAAATATTTTTAAAATAAATTTAATGGTTATTATTAATTTTTATTTTGTTTCTAAATGAATTTTTTTTATATAAATAAATCATAATGATTTGTGAATAATTTTAAATTGATACTGTTTTGATTTAAACTTTTGGGGGAATCGTTGTGGTAGAATGTGGGATCATATTGAATTTTATTTTGCAGGTATTTTTAATTATGATCAAGGCTGGGAGGGCAAAGTGGTTGTGATGATAACACCTAATCATAATCTAACCTTTGCAACTTTTAGAATTCTTTGTAGTCAAGTTTGTTTCCGTTTCCATCTTTTACTTTTTATTTCTTTCCTCTCAAATGCACACTAAATAAATAAATTTGTTGTTGTGGCTAGTTGGCACAGAGGCGGCAAAAGTTTCGAACCTCCCCTCCGACGAGCAATAAGGCTGGTGAAAAAGTGTGCCCTTTTAGCTCTGCTTCACCCTACCATCTGCCAACCAAAAACTACACGTGATATGCTACAAATATCATTTCTTGGTTTCAAAGGTAATGAAAAAAAAATATCCAATTAATGGTAGTAAAGGTTTATGATTTAAAAAAAAAAAAAATATTAACGAAAATTGTAAGCAATTTTTAAAAAAATATCAATTATAAACAGGGTTGGTAAACGTAAGATGGTATTTCATAAACATATGAGGCATTCCACACCAAATGTCCAGCGAAAAAACATGTATTCCGCAAACTTCTGAATAGGTTTTAAGGATAGCCCTATATGGAACTTAGAATATTGCGCATTTGGTTTTTAAATTTTTCAAAAACTGGTCTTAGAAGGCGCGGTCAAATATTGGAAAAATGGTCAAATTTGTGGCGAGTTGCCTTAATTAAATATTTATCACATTATAACGGAATGTACCACAATCTTAAAAATTTAAATTCTTATATTGTTTTTATTGGCTATCGATTAAATTTTTTTTTTTGGAAAATTTTCAGAACCCGTTCTGAAATTAACCATTTTTCAAAAAAGTCAATTTGTCAAATATTGGCCATTTTTTTTATTTTTTTAAGTTTAGATGTTTGTCCATCCACACACAAAAATTCAGACACGCGTTTTTGTTTTTTTTTTTTCAAGAAAATCGCATTTTAATTTTAAATTTCATAACAATTTAGTAATTTGCTTGTATTTTCTTGTTTCAACAGAGCGTATGAGCTATATTTATGCAATTAATAATACTCATTCGCAACGTTAAAACAAGAAATACAAGCAAATTACAAAATTGTTATGAAATTTAAAATTCAAATGCGATTTTCTAGAAAAAAAAAGAATAACGCGTGTTTTTTTTTTGTGTGGATGGATAAACCTCTAAGCTTTAAAAAAAATTAAAAAAAAAAAAAAGTGGCCGAATTTTTGATAAATTGACTTTTTTTAAAAAATTGAAATTTTCAGAACGGGTTCTGAAAATTTTCAAAAAAAAAAATTTAATCGATAGCACATACAAAACTAAATAAGAATGTAAATTTTTGAGATTGTGGTGCATTCCGTTTTAATGTGATAAATAGTTAATCAAGGCAACTCGACACAAATTTGGCCAATTTTGCAATATTTGACCACGCCTCCTAAGCCCAGTTATTAAAAATTAGAAAAACCAAAAACTCAATTTTCTTAGTTCCATATAGGACTATCCGAACAACCTATTCAGAAATTTACGGGACACATGTTTTTCTGTAGCGGGACATTTGGTGTGGAATGCCTCCTATATAATAGGATGGAACAAATTTAGATTTTTTTGAATTTCGAAAACGATGCGCCTTTCAAGGTCAATACACACAAAATATTTTTGTTGAAAAAATTTCAATTAAATCTAACTGATTAAAAAAAAATATTTTTTTAATCAGTTGTTTGATGAAAATGTATTGCAATATTATCACAGTACAGAATACTTATGTGGGGCATCCCATGCCAAATCGAACACTTTCGGAGCCGACCCCATTTGATTTCGCTCATTTTAGGATTTGATTTAGTCCGTATTAAGTGCAACTTGCATAACAATTTTCAGCCTTTTAGTCCAAGTCAGTTTGAAGTAAAAATTTTTACAATGGGTATTTAAAAAAAAAAAAAATTAAAAAATTACAATATGCAATTAATTTTTACCAGTAAAAATTTCGATATCTGAAAAAAAAACTGGACAACATTTTATTTGTATTTAAGTTTATTTTTAGAAAACAAATATAAAAAAGTTATTCGAAGTAATTATCACTTAATTTTTAACATTAAAAATTAAATTCCAATTTTTGAAAAAGTCCGAAATTTTCGTTTTTTTATTTAAAATTTCTACTCTAAATTCTATTTGCCTTGATTTACTGTGAACCCCCTTAACATTTAGACAATTTATGTGTTCATATAAACACTTGCAAACAAGTGTTAATTTTTTGTGTATGTATGTTTGTGTGTGTTAAAACCAATATCTATTTAATAAAATCAAATTACATACTTTAACATATATTGTACAAAAATATTGTATAGAATATAATGCCATTTACTCTACTATATGTAGTAATCAATGAGCTGTTAACTTGTTAAAGTGTAATAAAATTTTATATTTTCCCATATGTACTAGTATATTTTACATACATGTATCTACGGATGTCAGTAATACATATGTATACCTAGTATCTAGGACCTAGATAATAGTTAAATGTAATAAAAGGTCAATAAGGGTCATTAAGAGGGGTTAAAAATAAGTTAGCATACATAAGCGTCAAAGTTAAAGAAATGGAAAAATGTTTGTAGAGATTAGCAAAGTAAAATAGTTTAATTTGACTTGACTAAATTCAGGAATACCCGGAAAAATATTTAAATGAATATAAAAAAATTTTAATTTTATTAATTTTAAGATTTTGTTATATTTAGGGTGACCATTATTTCCTGAACTCAAATTAGTTTGTTCTAGTATTATGTTCTTTTTTTCTAGAAAGAACTATTTCCTATTAGAAACAAAGAACTATATTTTTCAACACTTACATAGAGATTAGGGTGGTCCTTAAAGAAATTTTGGATTTCTTCACGGAACGCCACCTCAGTTTATACACTCAAAATAAATTCTCTGTCCAATCAGAAGAAAAGTCTGCTGAAAATACACCCATTTTGAGCCATATGAGAAATCTGCTGATTTTAGCAGACACGGTTTGCTAAATATCTGTCATAAGAGGTGAATAAATATAACAAGAAAAAAAAAAAACATACGGCGCCCGCCAGCATCGAACTCGCCACCTTCCGATTTGAAAGTACACTTCTTAACCACTACGCTACGGAAGCTTATACTTTTATCTGGCGTTTTAGTTATTAAACATGTGTGTTTTTCGACAGCAGAGAAATCTGATTTTAGCAGAAATATCTGCTGATTTTAGCAGAAAAATCTGCTGATTTTAGCAGAACAATCTGCTGATTTTAGCAGAACAATCTGCTGATTTCAGCAGAATAATCTGATGATTTCAGCAGAACAATCTGCTGATTTCAGCAGAACAATATGCTGATTTCAGCAGAGCAATCTGCTGACAATCTGTTCTGCTTTTTTTTTTATATAAAAAAATTTCTTGAAAAAATAATGAAATTCAGCAAACAAAATCAGTATAAACATAGTAAAATGTCTGTTATTTTCTTAAACTGAATGACAGAGATTTTAGTAAAAATATCCTTCTCAGCAGAACAATCTGCTAAAAGATTGCTAACTCAAATTGAAAGTCGTTTTACAGATTTTTTGACAGAGTTTTTCTTTTGAGTGTAAAATTCATAAAAAAATCATACCAAAAATTTTTCAAAATTTTCGAAATTTTGCTAAGGCCGCGACAGGCTCTTTTAGTTGGGTTTTAGGGACAAAACAGTCGTAAATGGCTGTAGGCAAAATCGCCCAAAAAATGTTATGAAAAATCGCCCAAATGCAAAATCGCAAAAAAATATGAAAAATTTCCCAAAAATAAAAATACGAAACTTCAACCAAAATTAACGTAAAAAAGCCCAAGAATGAAATGACCCAAAAATAAAAAAAAAAATCCAAAAAAAACACGTTTTCCCCAAAACACATATTACCCAACAAACTTTTATTTTGTGGAGAGGGTGGGTTTAAGGCATGGAGTTTTTAATCCCTAAGCCCGGCCGAAGGCCGGCTATAAAGAACTACTTTTTAAAAAAGAAAAAAAATTTAAGGCAAGACTTTTTGTTACGTTTCCTTATTAATATTTTTGACATATCGTCTTCTTGATAATATGGTCTGAAAAAGCTATAAGTAGTTCATTGATGTAAAAAATATAATGTGTGTAACATTAATTATGAAGAGATTAAAAAAAGTCCTTGGCGGTGCGATTTTGGATTTTGGCTCGATTTTGGGTAACTTTTCATATGAAATATGCCCTAAATTTGTATGAAAAATTTTTGGGCGAAATTTCATTTTCTTTTTTGGGCGATTTTGCCTACAGCCGTCGTAAATACATGGTTTTTTAAATTTTATTCACTTATATTTAAAAATCTCCAAATTTTATTGATCAATTTCATTGAATATATCTTGGATAATAATATTTTTCGCTCTTTTGATTTAGCAAATATAGCGAGTTATTTTAGCGAATTTCAAGAAAATGCAATTTGTAACCAATATTGCTTAATTATTTTGTTGTGACCTACATTTTGGAAAAAATTAAACAAAGTTTAAGTGAATACACTACTCTTCAAAAATCATTTTTTTTTGCACAGACTTCAAAAGTACAATTTCCAACGTATTTTGGCCTCCTAAACACGAATCTGTCATCAGAAAAGTTATATCAAATCGCCTTCTCGAGATATAGGAATTTTCATTTTTTGCGGACCAAATTACCTAACTTTTGCAAAAAATCCGGACTCGATACGATCAAGGATACCATTAGGACATTAAAAGGAAGTTAAAAATGTCCTTTTTTTGGTTATGTCCTTATAAGGATCCGAATTTTGCAAAAAAAAAAACTTCCTGTTCAAAGCCGATATGTAAAATAGACACTCCAATGAAGAGAACCTGGCGTAAAAATACAAAATGAGTATATCTAGAAATATTTGTAAAAGAAGTCAAAATTTCGAACCATATCCGCATATTTTTTTTTTCATACATTTGATCGTACCAATTTTTGTGGTTTTTTGTTAAAATTAAAAAAAAAACAAGTAGAAAAATTAAGTTCGACTTGGTCGAATCTATGAATACCCTCCACAATGTCATCTGATAGTAATTTTCTAAAAAAATTTAAAAAAATTGCATCACAAATTTTTTATTAGAAATATACCTATTATTTTGAGTAAAACGTTTTTATAATCAATCAAATTTTTTTGAGTGTAAAATTTTTTTTGACTCAGCATTTTTTTGAGTGTGACATTTCATTAAAAAAAAATTATGTATACATTTTTTTTGAGTGTAAATATTTTTTTTAGTGTACAATTTCTTTGAGTACCAAAATTACTTTGTAAAATATTTTTATTGTTTTATGCCTATATGCAATACAAAAAAAAATATTTCACATATTTCCTACTTTTTATTTTACTTCATTTGATTTTTTTTTTCCAAAAATTCTTACTATACACCGTTACATACAGTTACAAAAACAATAACAAATATTTACTTGTCTAACAACTAAACTGCACCCCACGACAAGACAACAAACAACAACAAGTTTTAAAAAACTGGTATTTCACCATGCTTTCACAACTTGTTTAACGAGTTTTCAACAGTTTAAGGTGAAACAAATGTGAAATTCAGTGCTTTGCTTATAACTTTTGAACCACTGAACCGATTTTGCTGAAATTTCAAACCAAACAGCCTTGGGGAACGACAAATATATATGCTAAGCTTCAGCCCCCTCAGAGTTGTCTTTCGAAAGTTATAGTAGTTTTAATCTTGTAAATTCGAAAAATACCCTTGCCGAGATTTACTCTTTTCCTCATAACTTTTGAACCACTTGACCGATTTCGCTGGATTGCAATACCAACCTGACCCGGTAAATGGAGAACATATATGTCAAACTTCAGGAGCCTCCGTAAAGTCTTTCAAAAGTTAGCGTGTTTTCAACGGACAGACAGACGGACGGATGGACGGACGGACGGACGGACATCGCTAGATCGACTTAAAATCGATCAAGGATCATGAATATATATACTTTATGGGGTCCTAGAACAATATTTCGATGTGTTACAAACGGAATGACAAACTTATATATACCCTCTAACACTAGAGTGGAGGGTATAAAAATAAAACAGATTTCTTAAAGTATTTTGGCCTCCTTAACACGAATCTGTCACCAGAAAATTTTTATCGAATCATCTTCTCGAGATATAGGCATTTAAATTTTTTGCGGATTAAGCCCTCAAAACCAATAAAGTTGGCTTCTTTTGCAAATATTTCTGGATATACTCAACGGATTTTAGATTTTAACCCCACGTTCACTTTATTGGAGTGCCTTCTTTACACATCAGCATTAAACGGGAAATTTCTTTCGACTTCCTTACACGTCCTGATGGTATCCCTGATCGTATCGAGTCCGGTTTTTTTTTTACAAAAGTTAGGTAATTTTATTGGGAGTTCGAATAAAAAAAAATATGAATAACTTTAAGATACACTTTTGCAATTTTGGATTTTAGCCCCGGGTTCTCTTTAATGGAGTGTCTTCTTTACATACCTGCTATGAACAGGAAGTTTCTTGCAAAATTCGGATACTTATAAGGACATAACCAAAAAAGGACATTTTAAACTTCCTTTCGTATCGCATCCGGATTTCTTGCAAAAGTTAGTTAATTTTATTGGGAATTCGAATAAAAAAAATATAAAGAACTTAAACATATACTTTTCCAATATTGAAAAAATTGTCTGTTTTGAGGGCTTGGTCCAAAAAAAAAATTAAAATGCCCATATCTCGAAAAGGCAATTTGATACAACTTTGTTGATGACAGATTCGTGTTTAGGAGGCCAAAATACTTTAGAAAATGTTTTCAAAATGTCTGTGCAAAAACCTTGTTGGGTAGTGATATTGTACCATTCGAGCATAACCACCCAGTTTCCAAATCTTACTAGTCCAGAAAATGTTGAACCCATGATGACCGACGGCCAAAAGCTTTTAAAACGCGACTTTTGATTTTATTACAAAAAATAATTAAAAGTAATTGCTACAAAGATTTATTTAATCATAAAGGCTCAGAATTAAGTTATTTTTACTCAGAAAACCATTGACCCGTGTTGAAAACCTAAAAGATCCATTTATCGCCAAGCCAGATAAGCTTAACTTTTGTTTAATTTTGTTTTGACCTGCATTAAGAAAAAAAAAATTAAGCAAAGATTTATTGAATATTGTTTCATTCGACCATAACCACCCAGTTTCAAATCTTTCTAGTCCAGAAAATTTTTAGCCCATTTTGACCGACAGTCAAAAGTTACCAATCTCAAACTAAAAAATGGGTTGTCACCTTATTAAAAATTATGGGCTCTCGGGGAAATTCGTATAAAAGCCGAACTAGCAGGAATTTCGCCAAACGCAGAATTACGGATCAGCTTATTTTTAATAGAGATTATTATATATGATTTTGGGGGTCGTACGTATATACATCTCTATATAAACTACCTCAAATATTTTACATTTTTGGAAATAAGTACTTTACAAAGCCAAATTTCGATCTGTATAAAATGTTCACATAATTTCTTCGAAAAAATTTTAAAAAGCCTAAAAAAAAATAAAACCCCTTTTTCTCCTTCCACTTTAACACGCTAAATTAGAGATTGGACAGCTAAGAAAAAACAGGTTACTATTATTTTCCTCCCTTCTTCCCCTTATGCAAGTTTCAGAACAATCGGTGGGTGCCCTCTGAAAGACCTACCTTGTTGGTCTAAGTAGAATAGACTATCGCAGACTTACTGGTCTAATTACGGGACACAATGCCTGTGCTCGTCATATGACGAGATTGCGTGTCTTATCAGACCCCTTGTGAGCACAACAGAATATTAAGTCTGTTGTTTTGCAGCGTTCTCAAGAGCTAGACTGCTGATAATGGGTTCTGATATTCTGTCAATGGTCATGGTCCATGGACTTCCCTTGTCTGATTTTTTAAGTTTGTAAAAGTAACTGAGAAATTCTGAACAATTACTCTCTGTTTTTCTTAAACTCTCGTCTTACCCTTTACTAACTTCCTTTTCCGGGTAAGGAACAATGGACTCCTCCAAATTGGCCATACTTAAATGATCGACAAAATCATGTCGCCAACTACCGGACTATAATTTTTTCTCTAAATTTTTCTTAATTATTTCACTTCCGTATAAATAAAAAAATCATATAACTTTAATGCAACTATTTAAACTAATTGTTTACTAACTATTTTCTAAATGTAGACATAACCAAAGTATTTTTGGATGTTCTCAAACTCAGGTGGTTTTCAGCAATTCCATGTTTGTTTTTACCCAACCAAAACTTTTGTTGGCTACTTTATATAATTTTGTTTAATTTTGTGATATTTTTTTTTTTTGTGAAAGTAGAAAATGATGTTAAATAAAGCCTTAACTTTAATATTATGCAAAATTTTCATATAATATGGTTTAAGTTAGGAGAAAACCTGGTAATGCTGTTTTATGTTTGTTGGATGTTAAAACAAAAGCTAAACACATAAATTACCACAACCACTTGTATAACTCATTGTCTACCTAAAGTACTTTCACTCCATATAGAAACATATAAACCTCGGCAAATATTTAAAGGGGTTGGACAATTTAAAAAGGATTTTAAGATATTTAAAACAAAATTTTAAAAATTGTGTTTATTTCAAAAATGTTGCTTTCTTCTATTATCCCCTTGTCTCTAAAATGTTGTTTAACCCCGTTATTTTTAACTATATGCTATTATTATGTAGGTGTTTTACTCGTATTTTAGAAATGGCTTGTTTATACCTGTCCTTTCCTTTCCTTAACACAAACCAATGATATATGTATGTTGTATGTCGAAATACAACACATACACATACATACATTTAATAAAAACCTGCTTTTTGTTGTCTACTTCTAGGCGCTAAAGCTATTTTGATAGGTGTTAATATTGAGAGCCAGCTACAACAACAGTAAAAGCATGAACAAAAAAAATGTTTAATAACAGCATGAGGCATTGCAACCCATAATTATGGCAATAATCGTAAATAATAGTCAACACAAAATTAAAATGAGTAGTCACCATTTTCTTAAATATGCACCATTGCGATATTGAGTTTAGGTATAGCATACATTTAAAAGGAAATAACATAAAACATATGTATAATAAAATATACATAAAAACCATATTATATATCACAAAAATATCCATCTAAATAAGGTAAAATTTGATATTAAAGCCATATGTAAACATAACAACAATTAACCTTAATTTTATATTAACATTAAAAAATGGTGTTTTTATCACAACCAAATGTATTCTATTGTTACACTGGCCAACAGTCAATATTAATCACGAACCGAATGATATACGTCCGAAAGTAGAGATCAAATGAAGTAAAACTGCATTTACAGTTTTTCATTTCCTGATACTATTCCCTTTTAAAACGGCTTCAAAGTTTTTAAGGATTACATTTTTTTTTTAATATTTGTGCTTGTCCTAGGATGCGACTGGTGATGGCAAATGAAAGAGGAGGATATCCAATAATTTTTTCGTTTTCTTATTTGGCCATATCAGGATAAATGGATGTGAATAACTTTCTTTGAAAACTTAATCAAAATATGTTGTTGAAAATTTTGAATTATATTGAAGGATAAAGTGTTGAAAGGACGTACTTATTAAGAATGGTCCTTCAGGGTGGACATGGGATAGCTCTCATCGATCAGACCCACTTCTACGCCCACTTTTGGCCAAAAAACGTAAAATTTCGGAAAAATACCGAAGTTACTCATTTAAAAAATGTTTTCTCCAATATTAAGAATGGTACTTCAGGTTAGACATAGGCTACGCTTCATATACCTAAAATTTGTAAATATACCAAACTTATTATGAGATTTCAAAAATGTTTTCAGAAATATTTAGAATTCTCCTTTAGATGAATTAGGGTAGGTTTCATTGACCACACCCATTTTAAAGATCACTTTGGGTCAAAAGACGTAAAATTTTAAAATCTCCGAAAAAACTCATCGAATTTCAAAACATTCTGAAAATTTCCTTTTTGGAAACTCCTATTTTACTGGGGCAAATACGTGCAAAGTCGTGAACTTTGTAACTATATCCTGAAAAATTTATCATAGTAACTTGATACTTGAAATGTGGGATCCTCAAACCCAAAAAATTATTTCTGAAAAAGTACCTTCTGGAAATTTAGATTTTAATGGGGTTATAAGGCTTAATTATTGCACTGTGGTACTTTTACTATCCCCTAAAATCCATCAGCAGAATTAACAGTGAAGAGAAGTACATATTTTGAAATTTAAATTTTTAAAGATTACAAGGAGGAAACAATTGGTTAAGTTAGGTAATATAGTACTTTTTATATCAATTGAGATAACGACCCTAAAATGTTTTTATTTCTTTAACACATGTTTTATAGAAAGGAATGAAGCCTCCATGGAACGAAATAAATTGAAGTTCAGAACAAAATTGAATTAAATGGCGAACGAATGAATAGAAAAGGGAACGAAATGAAACAGAACGGGGAACCAAATGGAGAGAAACGGTGAATGAAGTGGTTTAAATAATTACGATATAAGGGCTCGAAAATGTTCAATTATTTACCGAAACGAACATGATTCCAAGGGCTGTTTAAATTTTATTATTTATTCTAAATAGTTTTTATGAAAGACTTCAACGATAAAAATTAAACAAAATAAAAATTCTGTAGGGGAGAATTTTAGAAATGGAGACTCTAATCCTGATTCTTCTTTAATAATGTATTTAATATTACCGGGGGCGAAGTTCCGGGCGGGCCTGCTAGTCATTAATAAATCACGTTAAAAATTTACCGATGTCGTAAATGAAATCATAATAATTAATTTTTATTAATATGCAAAACCCTCTATCTGATCATTTTCATTCATGTACTTAATATTTTTGAGAAACAAAACCCTCTATCTTTCATAATATCCCCAATAGTGCAAAATTTTGAAAACGAATTATATGTGAGATTCAGTAGTTGATTTATAAAAATATTGTAGAATATCGAATTTTAATACCTCTAACAATACGCGAAATAAACAGTTTTTTGGCTCTCCTGAAAAGTTGTGTTTTTTAAGATAGAGGGTTTTGAATATAGACCCTCGATATATTTTTTTTATTTTTGATATAAATATGGAAATGGTGTAAATGACTTAATTAGTTTCAGAAAAGCTTTTGGAAATGGTGACGACAAATTATTCACTTTTTTTCTTTATTTTGGAAATCCAATAAAAACTCTTCGAATGTAATTGGAAACGGTGTAACTGATATTTTCTATAATTCTACAAAAAACCAGAAATGTAAATAATTTTTTTCTCCTACACTTAAGACACTCTCTGACGAGAGTGCCATTTATCATTTCGAGCAAGTTTGGGAAACTTTTTTCGAAAGATATGGATCCATTCTATATCAAAAAAATATAGACCGATTGTATCGAACTGAGGATCGCTGAGGATTTTTTCGGCGCGAAGTAAATAGCTAAAAAATTATAATTTTTTCATAAAAAACGCGAATTGTTGCCAGGCAAATGTGTTATATTTGTCCATGTTATTTTCGTTACAAAGGCTTATATATAAGGTTGAACCACGCAAACAAAAAGTTAAACATTAGCAATAGAAGTTTGGAAAACAAATTTAAAAGTATCTCATCTTTTAAACATTTTTTACCAACTCTTTTAACATTGAAGACCTGTCAAAGGAAAGGGTGTAATTGGATCATAAAGATAATTTCAGAAAATCTGCTTCTATATATGCCCAACAAACTGGTAAACATTTTTTTGAGAATTTGCAAATAAGGACTTTTGGCCGGAAATCGATCTGTCTGGCCCTCTGTGCGTTCGTCTGTGGAAGACATGATACAGTCTATAGTAAAAGCACTAGACTTCTGAAGATTGGCACAAATGTGTCTTATGGTCTTGGGCTGGTTAATTTCGGAAATGGGCAAAATCCCCCTTTATGAACTAAACTAACCTTTGAAAAAACGTAATTTTTCACTGGTTTTTTTTTAATTTTGCTAAGCAAATGAAACATTTTTATGTCACGAGAAGTTCAAATTCCTGCGGGGGACTAAAAACCTTATTTATTTTGGTACGCCCCTTTTGTGATAAAAATAAAAATAAAATAAAAAATTTAATGATTTTAAAAAGATTCAGAACAGCTGAATTTAACATTCTCATTTGTTTCGTAAATTAAGAAAAAATAATTCGTATATTTTACGAAAAAAAAAATCGTGCATTTCGTAAATTGTACACAAGCATTTCGTGGTGCGAAACAACGAAAACTTTCGCACAAAGTACAAACGTTTTCGTACGTAGGCAGGACTTTTTTCAGTTTAGGGTACTTACATTTTTTTTTTGTCTCAAGTCAGCGACGTATCCAGGAATTTGAAAACGGTGGGGCACAACCCGCAAATTTTTTTTAGTCATCTTTTTAACTAGGTCTACCCGCTTCCCTTCCCTAAA
The DNA here is from genome assembly GCA_963921195.1 of Pegoplata infirma. Taxonomy (NCBI): domain Eukaryota; kingdom Metazoa; phylum Arthropoda; class Insecta; order Diptera; family Anthomyiidae; genus Pegoplata; species Pegoplata infirma. The sequence goes on along the minus strand of OY992536.1, from coordinate 283,271,530 downwards.
CACGATTTTGTCTTTATTTTTATACAAAAATGTCTTGGAACATCAGATTTTTTTATAAAATAATTCTGGAACATTCCGTTATCGAGATATTTGCGTTTTCAAAAATTAAAATGTCGATGGCCTATATTCAAAACCCTCTATCTTAAAAAACCAGAGACCAAATATAACAGTTATATGTGTCTTTTTGTTTTAAAAAAATCATGAAACGAATGTTGTCCAAACTTAGTATTTTATATATGAAAAGACTTCTAAAGATGTCCCGTGTTAAAATTTGCAATAACATTTATTTTTTTGATTTTTTCAATAACACAGTGATGCAAAATCGAACTTTCGGAATCGGAATGGGATGAAACCAAAAGCAAATGAAAGCTGACGTTTTCCATAACAAAACCCTCAAGGCCTTTTTTTTAGGTCAGAGCTAGATTTTATTTTAAACGCATTTAAAGTTGGTGATTTTAAAGCATTTAAAGTTTTTGTGTACTAAACGTGTCCAACTTTAAAGACCCCTGGTGGTGCCCTTATTGGACATGTAGGGTCCAGTTTCCAAACTTTAGCTCAAAATTACTTCAGCTATGACTGGTATGAATTTTGCTGCAATCGGTCCAGTACCTATTTACTGAATAGCCAAATTATTAAAATAAACCATGTACACCGTTGCGTATGATTGTTATTTAAAGGCAATTATTAATATAAATCACTGGACACCGTTGCGTATGATTGTTATTTAAAGGCAATTACAATATTAATCATTCGCCACTAATACAGTTTTCAAGCATTTATTATTGTGATTATAATAAAAGTGCACTAACTTCAAATGCGTGTAAAACAAAATCTAGCTCTGAACTAGAAAAAAGCCTTGAGGGGTTTGTTATGAAATATGTCAACTTTCATTTGCTCTTGGTTTCATCCCATTCCGATTTTGGGTGTTGCACTGTGTAACAGTAAAAAATAACAGTTATTAAAAACTTTTTGTTCAAACAATCTAAAATAACTTTTATTTTATATTTATTTGAGTAAATAACTGTTATAACAGTTATTTTTAAAAAAATCAATCAAAGTTTATATCTTTAAATCTATAATTGAAGTATTAGATATCAATAGGATTCTTCTGCATGCGTTTATTGTTGTTTTATTTTAATAACTCGAGTTTTTTAAGGCTCAAAGAGTTTTTAATAACAGTTATAAAAAATAAAAGTTTTTTATTTCTGTTATTTTGAACAGAAAATTCGATGTTCTACAATATTTTTATAAATCAACTCCTGAAACTCACATATAATTCCTTCTTAAAATTTTGCACTCAGGTTTGATTTTTGAGGAAAAAAATATTTTTTTATCGAAGTCATCTTAAAAGATGACAAACTGTTATGTAAAAAATTAAAAACGTGATTTTTGTCCACAGATGGTGATCAGCAACGCGATTTTCAAGATTAAAATTTTTGTTTCATAATGTACACAAGACATCTAAATTTTGAGCCATATTTTTCAAAAAAGTCAAACAAGAATTTTGAGTAAAAATTTGCATCAGTGGACCGAAATCGTGATTCTGGAATTTGGTTGACAAATTCATGTTTAGAATGCAAAAATTATTATGAAAATATGTATTGCATGATGAAATTATTCCAAAAAAATATTTATTAAATTCTACACTCAGTTACCAAAATATACATACGGTAAATAAAATGATGTTTTCTTTGACAATCGTGTCAATTTTTGACATTTTTACAGATGAAATTAATTAGTAGCCATGTAAATAGAATTTCGACTACATTAAACAAAATATTTTTCGAATTGCATCCAAAGAACATCGAAAAAACCACTAAAATGCACATAAGCAAAGTTACATAAATATACATACGCCGATTTTATTTCAATGTACTGTCATTGCAATCGCTCGGAGTTTGATGAAATCACATATTCTAATATAGCTGTATTGCAAGCTTCTAAAAATTTCGCAGATACGCAATTTGTGTGCTAAAACTAGCCACCAATTGGCCAAAACGAATATTATTTTAAGGCTGCTTACAGATTAGTCTTAAAATCGCCTTATAATGTCTAATATCTGACAGAAATTGTTCATACAGTATATTAAAACAAAAAACAACTCAAATTATCATCAAAAACTTTAATGATAATGGTTATTGCACGCCCAAACCACTAAAAGATCATCCTTCAGAGCATAGCATCAGGATGAAAAAGGCTGATATTTGGACCACAAACAAAAATCAATAAAAATGTATGGTCCGTATTATTAAGGGAATATTGCCTGATCATGTTGTGGTGGTACGCTATCCAAAAGCTTACTGGCGTCTTCACAAAATGAGTGCAAAGTTAGACTTGCTAAAAGTAGGGTATTTTAACACTGAAAAAGAGTGCTTTTTAGTAACTCTAACTTTGCACTCGTTTTGTGAAGACGCCTGTAAACTTTTTGGTACCGTACCACCACAACATTATCTGGTCTTATTCCCTTAATAATAAGGACCATGCATTTTCATTGATTTTTGCTCGTGGTCCAAGTAACAGTCATTTTCATTCTGCTGCTATGCTCTAAAGGATGATCTTTTAGTGGTTTGCGTTTAAAATAACCATTCTCATTAAAGTTTTTGATGATAATTTGAGTTGTTTGTTGTTTTAACATACTGTTTAAACAATTTCTGTAAGATACTGGACATTATAAGGGGATTCTAAGACTAATCTCTAAGCATCTTTAAAATTATATTCGTTTTGGCCAATTGAGGGCTAGTTTTAGCACACAAATTGCATATCTGAGAAATTTTTAGAAGCTAGCAATACAGCTATATTAGAATATGTGATTTCATCAAACTCCGAGCGATTGCAAAGACGGTACATTGAAATAAAATCGGCGTATGTATATTTATGTAACTTTGCTTATTTGCATTTTAGAGGTTTTTTCGATGTTCTTTGGATGCAACTGCAAAAAGATTTTATTAAATGTAGTCGAAATGCTATTTACATGGCTACTAATTAATTTCACCTGTAAAAATGTCAAAAACTGGCACGTATGGCAAAGAAAACATCATATTATTGACCGTATGTATACTTTGGTAACTGTGTGTATATACATTCGTCGTTAATTTTTTTTAATATTTTGGTATATTTATATGCCAGAATCTAACAATTTTTTAATAAGAAATAAAAGATATCCAAAATATAACAAATTTCCTGATAAAACAGTCTATGAGAATCTGAAAATTTTTTATAGGAAAAACTTTTCAGAATCTGAGAATTTTCTATAGAAAAATATCTCAGATTTTTATATAGAAAAAGTGTCTTAGAATCTTAAAGTTTGAAAATTTTTTTAGAAAATTATTTTCATTACTCAATTTATTAGAAAAAACAAAATTATGTGTTTTGTAAACATATTTTACAGATATTTCGATATAAATGACTTTTTATAAATGAAGTTATCTCAAACTCTAGAGTTTTTATAACAAAAAACTAACATCTTTTGGTTTAAATTTTGAAAAATTTTAAATCGAAAAGGGGGGGGGGGGGGGGCACGTGCCCCCTGTGCCCACCCCCTGTATACGTCCATGTCTCAAGTTAAATACATTTTTGTGTTGAACAGTTTTAAAAAAGGCAAACTTATTTAAAATTGAACTTTCACACTGAAGGTCTTGGCAACTTTGATCTAACTCACATTGTGAAAATAACAAATACTGGAACAGTCTCATTATATATGACCTCTTTTGACTTATTGTAAAGAAAATGTAGGTTTTTTTTCTACCAACTTAAATTTCAATTTTTATATCCTTTGTGTGTAGAGTACTTTAATGAAATTTTACCTCTTTTTTTTGCAGGGCCTTCATTTCTATTGTTGAAATTTAATTTATGCAAATTCTTATTCATTTTTTTCGTGAGCTTTCAAATGTTTGCCTTTGTTTTTTGTTTTTGTGAATTTTGTTTGGTTTTTTATTCGCGTAAGATTTATGTTTTCCCATTTTAAAGGTCATGTCCACAGACGAAAAACCATGAACAGTTTGAAAAAAACACACACACAGAAAAAAGCCAGGGAGTTTGGTACATTGGGTAAGTAAATAGTAAATGAAATAAGAACCCAGCTGTTACTATGTTACTGGCCATGTTTTACACTAACCACAAAACCATTTCCATTATACTTTTTTTTCTTTCGTTCATTTGTTCGTTTACAAATAGCATTACTGGGTTACTTTAACAAAACAGAGTAGAAAAAAAATAAATGGTTAAAAGGGACTGCCTTATCCTGTGCTTTGGAGTTTTTTTTTTGCATTTAAACAAATTCATATTGGCCTCCTAGTTTTTTTTTTTGTAGTTTTTATACAATTTGTTTCGTTTAGTGAAGTTTTTTAAAAAATAAAAAAATTAAACTCTTTCAAATCTGTACACGTCTTTTACAAAACACAAGATGTGTTTTTTTTGGTTTAACCCTAACTTAAGCCTTTTTCCATATTATTGTATTTTTTTTTTGGTGTTGCAAACCAAAATTAAATATTCATTTATTAAAAAGTCATACTGCAAAAAGAAAATGTTTTTTTTTCTGGCCGTTTCGGTCAGAAAAATTATTTTTTTCCCGTTGTTTCGCAATGAGTTTTGTAAATTTTTTTAGTTGGTTTTCAAGTGCATATGTGTTCCTTATTTACTGTTATTGTATTATTTATGAGTGTTTTACGTTTTGTGGAGTTTATAAATAATTCATGTTGCATACTACGTTTTCTTGAAGGTTTACCATGGAAGGAGTTTAGCTAAACGAGGAAACATTTTTGAGACAAAACACCATTTAAAAAAACTAAAAAAAAGATATGCCGAATGTTTTGAGTAGGTTTATTCTAGCTCGAGGTCATTATTTCCTTTACTAATTAAAACTATAATATTCTTATAGAATAATTTTAAAGAAAATTATTTTTCTGTTTAAAATTTATTTATGTTGGTAATTTTTTGCAAGACTTAATCGACACGTGTTTAATAAACTCGCTGTGTCTTATATTATTTCGTGGTTTTACTCATGTATTAAAAGTAAATATTATAGTAAAATTTTGTGTGAGCAAATTGATTGTGAGTGAAATCTACAGATAAAATAAAAAATATGTGAAAGTGTTTTTTTAACTTGGTTATTTTGTGATTTTTTTAAATTTTTTTTTTTAATTTAACATAAAAAGTAAATTATTAATTTTAAATTTACTAAATTCGCGCTGTTTTATAGTACTTCGTAGTTTAAATAATGTACTACAATTCAAGGTTGGAGTAAAACTTTGTGCGAGAAAACCAAACGAAAACCATGTTTTATTATTTTTAATTCTATAAAAAGATTTTGGCAATTTCATACATATATTTCATTTTAAAAATAAAAGTAGAATTTACTCAATGAAAATATTTCATTTCAAAAATAATAAGTAGGATTTATTCAATTAAAGTGTCTCATAAGAATTAAATACTTTTTTCATTGAAGTAATGATAAATTTTCATAAAATACAATTTATATTTTGTATGAACAATTTTCATTAATTTAATGAAACTTGTTCTTGAAATTACATCTTATGATAACTATTTTATTATGTCAATGAAACCCTACATAGGTTCCTTTTTAACGTCATTTTTCATAACATTAATGTAGATTTTTATTATTGTCATGTACAAATTTCTATCAGTGTAGCTCTTTTGGATTAAACTGTATCGTGCTTCTCACAGACGGACGTAAAGACGGACATCGCTAGAATGTCTCCGATTCAATCAAGGATCAATAAAATATGTATGGGGCATTCCAGGTAGTGTTTATAAAAAACCGACATTTTTTCGGTTAACCGGTTTTCTCGGTTAAACCGGAATAAAAAACCGGTTAACCGGGATTTTTTTCTTTAACTGACAAAATCAAAAAATACTTTAAAATTTTTATTAAATAAAAAAGAGAATATAACTTATGTTAACATATTTGTTTCTTTCAGCAAAGTTGGCAACTGTTACCCTTTAAAAGTAGTGGTATTTAAATACTGTGATTTATTTTCCCATATTCACCGAAGCTTTAATTTAATTTTTATTAGCTTTATTTAAAAAAATAAAATACATCAATTCGTTGTAAATTGCAGTACAGGTTTTTTGGTGTTCTTTTATTGACATTTTATCCATTAACAGGAATTTTAGTATCTGGTTAACACTCACTTATTAAAATTTCAATGAAGTGTCAAAAAAAACGCTTACAACAGTGAGTAATTTAAATATGTGCCAGATTCTGAATAAATTTCCTACTTGAAAAATTGTTTATTGAAGACAAAAAATATTTTAGACTTTCTCTCACGGATTTTCAAGGTGTTTTTAACAAAATTTTGAAAATATCATAAAAAATTAGTGAAAATCCTTAATATTTGCAAAAATATTCCGATTTGAATGTTTTTAAAAAAACCGGTTAACCGACAGAAAAAACCGGTTTTCGGAGCACCGGAAATTTTCAATTCCGGTTAACCGGTTTGCAAAAAAACCGAAATTTTAGGAATAAACCAGTTTTTCGGTTAACCGGTTAACCGGTTTATAAACACTAATTCCAGGTCAAATCACTCACTTTTAGACCCGACCCCCCTTCGATAAAATTTTTTTTGGATATGTTTTAGTACATATTAAATGCAACTTACTCTCAATTTTATACCAAGTTGGTGCTGTGTAATCAATTTTTCACAATGGCTATTTTTTCCAAAAAAATTAAAAAATTAAAATTTTCAATTAATTTTGACCAGTAAAAAATATAGATATCTTAAAAAAAGTTGGACAACATTTTGTTGGTATTCAAATGCAGTTATAGAAAAAAATATGAAATAATTATTTGAAGTAATTATCACTTATTTTTTAAAGTTTTAAAATTAAAATCGAATTTTTGAAAAAGTCCGAAACCTTCGATTTTTTTAAGATGTCTAAAAATTCTACTCTAAATTACGCAACTTTTTAGCTATAATTCGAGATATGATCACAATTCTTTCTATTTTTTTTTTTTTTTCAAATTTTTAAAATGGCACCTTTTATTTTTTGACTCTGATTTATTTTATATGGTGCTCCGAAAAAATAAAACTGGTAGATACTGACCCTATCTTACCCTAAGTATATTCATTTGGAGGTAAAAATTAGCCTCACACAAATTAAGGACGATCGGACAAGGCGTTCCGCATGGGCCTTGAAGTTTAAAACACGAATCCGATTTTTGTAATTAATTGAAATTTTCTCTACTGTAATAACATTTGCTAACATAGTTTAAATTAGAGATGGGCACATGAGCATATTAGAGCGTGATTCACGTGATGAATTCAATTTTACACACGTGATTGTGAGTGAGTGTGAGTGGAGAAAAAAATTGCGTGAGTGAGTATGCGTGAGTAGGATTTTTGCGTGAGTGAGTTTGCGTAAACCGATTTTTTTGCGTGAGTTTGCCTGAGCAACAAAAAATTGTAAAATTTGGCTCAATTTAATATTTCGTCCCAAAAACAGGAAAAACAAGTAAGAAAATTATAGTCGGTCAAGACCGACCATATAATACCCTACACCAAGGTTTCCCGGAAAATGGGTCCCATGGATCGATTAGATCTATATGTTGTAAAACCTTTAATAAGTGAAGAAAACACTCACAAATCAAATTTGAGTGAAATAGGCTTCTATTTGTTGACAATAAACCGCTTTAACTGAATATCGGGCGAAATTTTCACAAGGGGCCTGAGTCCAAAACTGGTCCGATGATTATCAGATTTGATAAGGTTATTTAAGTACGCGTTTAACATGCACAAACAAAATTTTAATTAAATATTTTCTATTTTCATGAAATTTGAGACATTTATGTGAAAATCGGGAAGGTGGTTTGTATGGGGGCTACAAGAAGAACTGGTCCGATTTCTTTGAAATTCGGAATGATGATATGTGAAGACAAAACATGTTTACCATCCAAATTTCAAAGCGATACCTTCTATAATACGGTTATTAGAGTCATTTGAGCCAAAACTAAAGAGGACCTTTGTATGGGGGCTAGGTCTAAATATGGACCGATTTTTTCCAATTTCAATAGGCTTCGTCCTTGGGCCAAGAGAGACTTAAGTTTCAAATTTCAAGTCAATTGATTAAAAATTGCGACCTGTATCGTGTTTACACCGTTTACATGGACAGACAGACGGACGGACGGACGGACGGATATCGCTAAATCGACTCAAAAATTGATTCTGAGTCGATCGGTATACTTAAAGGTGGGTCTAGGACCAATATTTCGGGTAGTTACAAACATCAGCACAAACTCATTATACCCTGTACCACAGTGTGGTGTAGGGTATAAAAATGTAAAATTTCGCTGAGCTTTAAATTTTGCTGAAAATTTTTAAAGATTTTTCAACTTTTAGTTTTTGAAATTTTTTTTTTTGTATAAATAAGTGTTTCGTGAGCGTGAGTCAACGAGAGTGTGAGTGAAACTTGCGTGAGTGCACGTGAGTGTGAGTTGTATTAAATTTACTCACGTGATTGTGAGTGAGTGTGAGTAGAAAAATATGCTCGTGAGTGAGTGTGCGTGATTCAAAAATTCCTGTCGTGAGCGTAAGTGAGTGTGAGTCGAAAATCTCTCATGCGCCCATCTCTTATTTAAATTAATGCTAAAAATGCCTCCATTTTTCAACACTATTTTGAAATATGCATCTTAAAATTTTTATTTTTTTAAATTTGGAAAAACCAAAAAAATATTACACTGAAAAAATAATAATAAAAATATAGGGGGCCCCTGTAGGTTAGTTGGTAGCGTGCTAGCCTATGAAAGAGGGGGTCGTGGGTTCGATTCCCACAAAAACCCTTGGTCGATTTTGCTACAACGAGACGACGGTCATTGTTACCAGTTCTCGTTTAGGTTTAAAATAAATAAAAATGATTTGTAATTAAATTGGAAAAATAAATAAAAACCCGATCATTGGATCAAATTATTATAATATTTATAATATATATATAATAATTAAAATATGTTATAAAAGTAGATAATTTCAATAATTTTGAAAATGGGACTCGAATTCATCACACGTTAGATGTCTGGGGAAGTTGTAATAACTTACCTGATTTTTAACCGATTTTAGTTTTTGGTACCTTAATAGAGGAGTATTTTACTCCTTATCATAATTCTGTAACCATTTAAATTCATACCATTGAATTCAAATTGAGAAAATTAACAAAATGACATAAGTATTTTCCCAGTTTAATTCGTTTTTAAAATTCATGACTGACTTAACACATCTTAGACATGTCCGATTATCCTGAAATTTCGTGAGACGTATTTCTACATCTAAATAAATACATCTAATTGTAAGTGGAGTTGCGGTAAATATCTAACAACTTAATTTTTTTGAAGCACCATAAAAAAAAACCAGACACAATAAAAAAAATGTAATTTTTAAAATTTGAACAAAATAAAACAAATTGTGATCACATCTCAAATTATGGCTTAAAAGTTGTGTAATTTGGAGTAGAATTTTTAGACTTTAAAAAAAAAAATCGAAGGTCTCGGACTTTTTCAATAAGTCGATTTTAATTTTAAAACGTTAAAAAATAAGTTATAGTTACTCGAATAATTTGTTTATATTTTTTTTCTGAAACTTCATTTAAATACCAACAAAACGTTGTCCAACTTTTTTTAAGATACCTATATTTTGTTCTGGTCAAAATTAATTGAAAATTTTATTTTTTGTTTTTTTTTGAAAAAATCGCCATTTTGAAAAATTGATTACTAAACACCAACTTGTTATAAAAAGCTTAAAATTTTAGTCCAAGTTGCATTTAATACGTTCTAAAATATATCCAAAATTAATGGAAGGGGGTCGGGTCTAAAAGTAAGTGACTTGGCCTGTAATGCCCCATATACACTTTAGGGGTCTTATACCGACATTTCGATGACTTACAAACAGAATACAAAGTTATATATATTTTAAAAATTTTATAAAACGAAATTTGGTAGGAATTCATTTGTAGGAACTCATTTGTGTGATTCTTTTTTCAAAGGAAAAAATTAGCTGCAGTTGTACACTGAAATGATTTTGTTGTTTGGAGCGGGCTTTGTTCGTAAGGACTAAGCAAAGTGACATGTCACAAGTGATGTAGCCATGGTGAGACAAAAGTTACAGACGCTATTATCTGGAAGGTCTTAAGTTTCTGAAAGGCCATTTGGATCTGTGAAGCATGTCAAGTGACCTTTTGCAAAAATGGCAGCCAAAATATTTTGAAGTCTTTTAAAAACTTAATACAAATGATTTTTTTTAAGCGATGAAAACCATTTTTAACAATACGTTGCGATATCGAGGCAAAATCACCCAATAATCACAAAAAAAGTCATTTTAGAGAATTTGTCGAAAACCTATCGTTATTCAAGGTGATACCGATATCGTTTCGATATGAAAATGTGATATGGTTTTCACTATCAAAATTTCCAGGAATCACGATATCAAAATCGGCTGAAATACGGAAATGGTACACTCAAAAAAAAACCTTTTAATATTACAAGAAAAACTTGTATCTTTTTTTAGTTCGCTACCTCATATTTGACAAAAATTCTTAGTAATTTTAAAAGATTTTAACCAATAATTTGGTAATTTTACAAGATTTCAACAATAAAATTGTAAAATTACAAATTTTTTTTCGAAAAAATTTACAAAGAGGTTTCGTAATTTTACTAGATTTTTTGCTGCCTCTTTTTTTACGAGAATTCCTTGTAATTTTACAAGCTTTTTACCAATAATTTTGTAAATTTACAGTTTTTTGGCGCAATTAAAATTACAAGGAATTCTCGTAAAAAAAGAGGCAGCAAAAAATCTAGTAAAATTACGAAACCTCTTTGTAAATTTTTTCGAAAAAAAATTTGTAATTTTACAATTTTATTGTTGAAATCTTGTAAAATTACCAAATTATTGGTTAAAATCTTTTAAAATTACTAAGAATTTTTGTCAAATATGAGGTAGCGAACTAAAAAAAGATACAAGTTTTTCTTGTAATATTAAAAGGTTTTTTTTTGAGTGTACCATTTCCGTATTTCAGCCGATTTTGATATCGTGATTTTTTGTAAAATCGAAATGTGAATTTCGATTTGTTAAAAAACAAGGAAAACTGTCAAATATTGGTAAAATGGGATTTCGAGACTTTTCCTAGTAATTTGACAAAGTTTTTTTTTTGTGTATTTTTATATTACTTTGATGTGATACCGTACACGATATCATACTGTTGATACTATTTTCGCTATCACTAGTCCGTTATTTGGTTTATTGGGATAGTACTATTTTTAATATCCGTAATTTTTTACTTGTATAAAACTTAAAAATAAAAATTTAAAATTTCTACAAAATTAAGAAATAAAGATTTTCTTTTAACAATAATACATTTTAATACGTTGGCAAATTATTATTAAAATTTAGTGTAGTTGCATTAATTCTGTTGAATTTAAACAAGCAGCAAAGTGCACATTAAAACTGGTAAATAAAAGATTCAGATGACAAAATCGCATACAACGGAACACAAAAAAAAAAGTATAATAATACAAAATGTCCATAAACGGAACATCGTTAAAGCACAAAAAAAAAAATAAAAATACTGAATGAATGAATATAAAAGGTAAATGCAAGTTGAAAATAAAAAAATAAATAAAGAGATATAAAAACAAATTCAAACAACGGAGGTCTTAAAAAAAAGACACTCAAGACAAATGTCTACAAGACAACAACAACAAAAAGTAAAGAAAAAAAAATAATCAAAATAGATAAAAGTGCATGACGGTTTCTATTTTAATATCATTGTCTGTCTGTCTGGTAAGGCAAAGCGCGGTGCTTTTATGAATTTTTTTTTCACGCTGCCTTTTTACACAGGATAGTTAAAGGAGTAGACGGATTAAATAGAATGAACAACAGCGAACTTACATTTTTTTACTTCAAAGGATATAAAACAGGACGGAGCATGAATCATACACACACAGCAACACAAAATCAACAAGAACAAGTTCTACTAGAACTAAGACATCCGGTTGGTATTGCAACAATTGTCTTTCAACAAAATGCATTTTAGCTTATGCCAGCACTGACTGACTGTGTTATACAAACATTAGGATGAAAAAATAAATAAAATAATAAGGTGCATCATCATGAATTTTTATTTTTTTTTCTTAAAATTTTTGGTAAAAATGGATATTGCAAAAAAAAATAAAAAACAAGTAAAAAAGTTAAATTCGGCCTTGAGGAATGTAGTGATACCCTCCACAATTTTAAAAAGATTATTCCAAAAAACTTTTTTTAAGAGGAAATTACTTTAAAAAAAAAAAAAAAAAAACATTTTTGAAAACAAAATTTTCGGCGAAATAAAAATTTTTGGTAAAAAAAAAAATCCGCTATTTTTTTCGTTTTTTGTCAAAAAATATGTTCGTACTTGTTTAAATACCATTTGGTGTTAAATTATGTTCACATATGTTAACCAGCAGCCTAATTAAAGAATTTTGTATTTTTAGGTTATGTTGAATGTACTAAAATTTTTGAGGTGTCCTTACATTTTCGTTCATAACTTTTGAACCGCTTAACCGATATCGCTCAAATGCAATACCAAAATTCTCGGGAGAACTTCCAATAAATATATTAAGTTTCAATCATATCCGTGTAGTATTTTGGTCATGATCACCATTTCCACAAACATACAGACGGACAGACGGACATCGCTAAAATGTCCAGACCGACATTTCGATGAGTTACAAACGGAATGACAAACTTATATATACCCTCTATCACTAAGTGGAGGGTATAATAAATGGATACTAAAAAAACATCTTTCTTATATATTTGAAAAGAAATTCTTTCATTCCTGGTTTTTCTTTTGTTTTTTATGAAGAAGTTTAAAAAGAAATTTATTAAGGAAAACAATTTAATCATCTTATGGTGCTACCATTTCTGTAACCTTCACTATAATTGTTATTACTAGGGCTACGATTTCCATGCAAATGTATGTTTTTCGTCGAGGGTTTAAAAACGATATCGACCATTTATAGTTGGTAACAAGAACAATGAGCCTCAATGGCTTCAAAGCCATATGGAAGAAGACCATCAAATAGATAAAATCACCAAAGGGTTTTGCAAAATCAGTTCGGATTTCTTTTTTATACCCCACTGAAGTTTTAAATTTTTAACGTGATAATGTTTTTAGGCTGGTGTCTTATTTTAAAAAAGTTGCAGAACACCACCGATTAACAAAAAAGAAAATAAGAATTACGGTTTTCATTTTCTTAAAACCAAAAATTTTAGCAACTTGGGATTTTAACTTGGATAATAACTCACCTCGTGGTAAATAAAACGTAACATAATTATTTTTCATCTCTTTTTTTTCCTCAATATTTTTTTTATCAATATTTTTTTTATAAATTTTTTTTTTGTCAATATTTTTTTTTTTTTAATTATGTTTTTTCATAACTTTTTTTTTTCATCAATATTTTTTTTTTCATCAACCTTTTTTTTCATCAATATTTTTTTTCATCAATATTTTTTTTCATCAATATTTTTTTTACCAATCGTTTTTTTCACTAATAAATTTTTTTATCAATATTTTTTTCATCAATATTATTTTTCATCAATATTTTTTTTTTTCATCAATATTTTATTTGTTTTTCATCAATATTTTTTTCACAATTTTTTTTTTTTTTCATCAAACATTTTTTTTCAATAATGTTTTTTTCATTTAAAAATGTTTGTCATCAAAAACTTGTTTATGACAAATTAATATAGCGTTATTTTTTCTAGAAAAATTTTTTTTTGGAAAAAACACATACGAAACATTATCATGATTCAATGGCTTGGGCAAGAGTACAAATTTAGCAGACATTTGGAGACGTCAAAAAAACGATAATAAAAATATATCTGAGCTTTAAAATATGATATCCCGGCTAAAAATGTTGTATATCATCATATATGATATCATATATGAGACCATATGCAGTATCATATATAGTATCAAATATTGTCTCATATATGAACATATTCCAAAATTGGCGCTTATATAAGACACGATCATATATGATGCAATATATGTGATCATATATTAGATCATATATTGAATCATATATTGGATCATATATTGAATCATATATTGGATAATATATGATGTTTCTAATTTGTTTTACATTCTTTTTTATATTTTTTATTTATTTTTTCATCTTAAACTATATGTAATAGGTTATTATGTATATATTCACCAGAATTGCAAACGATGTACGCAAGTATAATTAAAAATGAAAAATATTGTTTTATTCATTACTGGTGTTTTTGATATTTATATTTAAATGAACACCTTTAGTTTGATGATTTTGATTTTTTAGTTACTATTGTTTGCATTTTTGGTAACCATATAAAAATATATAATTAAACTTATAGATACGAGAATACATTTTACATATTAAAAAAAATAAATTGAACATAAAAGATCTTGAGTTGAGTTGAGTAAAAGATCTAATATATCAAGTTTTTCAATTGATATCAATTACGAAAGATGCGAACAAAGGGCTTGTTACAGGAACGATGATTTCCTTTGTGTTTTCTTGTTTTAGTGTTAATTTCGATTATCTTCGGACTTAGCGTTTTTGTTAAAAAAGTCAAAATCTAAAAAAATTGATAGAAAATAATATTAGTATGCATACAAGATATTTCTAGAATTTTTATTGTATTGAATTATTACCAACAACAGCATTTGGTGCTAATGGGCTAATGATAACACGAATATCTTTTAAAGATTGGCTTGATACTGCTAGACACATACATACATGTTAATGGAGTGTATTTTGTAAGGACCATGGGTTGCTTAAGACCATGAATGCTTTTTACGGAAAGGTATATTGTCTTTCAGAACTCCATCTGATAAAATATTAAAATTACTCCATATTCCTTTTTTTATTCCAGAAAAAAAGAACTTGCTACTACTAAATGCATGTTTTTTACTCAAAATTTTTAGTAGGTACATAATTACTTAAGACTTCGATTAAAAGCAATATATTAGTAGTACGTATTTTATCTTTTTGGGTTATGTGTGTAACGATGTTTGAAGGATAGGGATAAGAAACTATTTTTACTTACATCATGGCGACAATGTGCCAGGTTGTCACTTTCGCTAATTGACAGCTTTCGTGTGATTGTAAGTAAAAACGTTGTCTTTTCGAAATCGTTACTCAACCTTAAAAGTGATGATACGTTTTTTTCATTTCAATTTTCTATGGCGACAGTAAGCGATTTTAAAATATTTTGTAGTGTTGGAACCGTAGTGATAACGTTATGGTGGTGCATATGCCCTCTCCTCCATCTTGAGCGAGCTTAACGTAGCTCCTCATGGTTGAATTTTCTTTAAATAGTAACTCGGCCTCCAAACTTATACGTTCTTTCCATTTCCAATTTGCTATTGCGACAGTATGGGATTTCAAAATAATTTATAGTGTTGGAATCGTATTGATAACATTTTTGGTGGTGCATATGTCCTCTTCTCCAAGTTGAGTGAGCTTAACTTAACTCGGCCTTAAAACTGCTTATACGATCTTTCCATTTCCAATTTGCTATGGCGACATTAATGGTTTTTAAAATAGTTTGCAGTATTGCAATCGTAGTGACAACATTATGGTAGTCTCTCCACCAAGTTGCACGAGATTAACGAAGCTGCGTAGTTTAATTTTCTTCAACATCAAATTACTAAATAATATTGTATTTGCGACATTTACTCATTTTGAATATGATCTTGTTTTGGAATAAAATGTCCACGCTTAAACTTGTTATGACGATGAACTGGAAAAAATTAAAACATGATTTTAAAATTCAAATACATATTAATGAAAGCTTACCTTTTCCAACATTTTTTTCATGTAAATTTACATCATGGCGACAATGTGCCAGGTTGTCGATTTCGCTTATTGACAGATTTCTTGTAATTGCAAGTAAAAACGTTGTCCTTCCCAATTCGTTACTCAACATTAAAACTGATCAAACCTTCTTTTCATTTCGATTTGCTATGGCGAAAGTAAGCGTTTTCAAAATAG
Source organism: Pegoplata infirma (assembly GCA_963921195.1). Taxonomy (NCBI): domain Eukaryota; kingdom Metazoa; phylum Arthropoda; class Insecta; order Diptera; family Anthomyiidae; genus Pegoplata; species Pegoplata infirma. The sequence continues at coordinate 283,255,512 of OY992536.1, read as the reverse complement.
TTTGTAGTGTTGGAACCGTAGTGATAGCGTTAGGGTGGTGTATATGCGCTCTCCTCCAAGTTAAGCGAGCTTAACGTAGCTCCGCATGGTTAAATTTTCTTCAACTAGTAATTCGGCCTCCAAACTTCTTATACCTTCTTTCCATTTCCAATTTTCTATTGTGACAGTAAGGGACTTCAAAATAATTTATAGTGTAGTAATAACAGTTCTGGTGGTGCAAATGTCCTCTTCTCCAAGTTGAGCAAGCTTAACGTAACTCGGCCTCAAAACTGCCTATACGGTCTTTTCATTTCCAATTTGCTATGGCAACATTAAGGGATTTCAAAATAGTTTGCAGTATTGCAATCGTAGTGAAAACATATTGGTGGTGCATATGCCCTCTCCACATAGTTGTACGAGATTAACGAAGCTGCGTAGTTTAATTTTATTCAATATCAAAGTACTCAATAATATTGTATTTGCGACACACATTTACTTAATTTAAATAGGATCTTGTTTTGGATAAAAAAAAGTCCACGCTTTTACTTGGTATGACGATGAACTGGAAAAAATTAATACATATGATTTTAAAATTCTAAATACATATTAATGAAAACTTACCTTTTCTAAAATTTTTTTATGCAGAATATTTTGCAATATTTGTCAAATTATTGATATATATTAAGGTATGTCAATCGATGGTAAAGTAATAATATAATTTTAACCTAAAAAACTTTTATTTTGTAATTCTGGTTCAAATTTAACATTTCATGATAGCATATATGGTTCCATATATGATATCATATATGGCACATATTTTAAATACGACCACATATATGGGATCGTTTCTTGCATATATGATCACATATATGTTTCCATATAAGTCATATATGATCATATAAAGATCTTTATATAAGCATATATGAACATACACATTTATTTTTAGCCGGGATAATCTCTATAGTGAAATTGAATGGCGGTTCTTTTCTTTGAAAATATTAACCCTCTAACTCTCATTTTAATCCTTTTTTAAAAAACAAAAGTCTAATAAAACGTGCATTTAAAGGCTTAAAATGTTGTATAAATATTTTTCTCATAGAACTTCACTAGGGGTTGTCAAATGTTGAAAGTTTGTGTGACATGTGACAATGGAAAAATATAAAGAATCATATTTTTACCGTATTTTTTTAACATAGCAGTGTAAAATATGCCTGTGAATTTTGCACTCTTACCCAAAACATTAAATCACGATAATATTTTGCTGAAAATTTGGGTGTACTTGCAAGCAAATTTAAATAAAAACAAGTGAGAGTGTTACATTCGGCTGTGCGGAATCTTTTATACCCTCCAAAATGTAAAAAAAAAAACAATATAAAAATAATCCAGGGGCGCCTTTTTTTTTTTGGGGGGGGGGGGTTGGTTGAAAACGTTAGGGAGCACCTTCCCTTTGCGATTTTGAGCTTCATCTGAGGTAAGTATGTTGCATTTGCTTAGCAAAAGTACAAAACCCCTGCAAAAAATGCGGTTTTTCTTTTTATCGTGTCTTCTAAAGACGGACAGACGGACATACGGATGGACGTACATACGGACGGAAGGACGGAAGGACGGACGGACGGAAATCGTTAGAATGTCTTAGAATCGATCACTGATCAATAAAATATATACTTTATGGGGTCCTAGACCGATATTTCGATGCGTTACACACGGAATGACAAAGTGAGGATACCCCAATACTGTGGTTGGTGGGTATAAAAATAATGTTATATGTATTAATTTGCCGTTCCATGCAAAACGAATTGAAATATCGGTCGAGGACCCCATTAAGGTTGTATATTGTTGATCCATTTCTAAGACACTCTAGCTATATACATCCCTCAATCTGTTTGTGGAAAGTAAGTTGCAGTCCAAACCAATAGATCTGTAAATTTTGCTAAACTGGCAGCAGCTTTTGGAAAGGAAACTCAAGGAGCGCATCCAAATCTGCTGAATTCCTGCATGATTCTCTAAGGTGATGCCACACTTTAGAGCGCTAGTTGGATATACCGAAAAGGCGCTCTTAAGATGCTCTGAATTCACATCTCTTTAGAGCGCTGAAAAAATCGCTATAAAGATGCAGTGAATTCATGTATCTTTTTAGAGCTGATTTAAGCAGAATAAAGATGAAGCACATTTGACTATTTCTGAAATACAAATTACAAAATCTGAAATACAATTGACTATTTCTGAATACCATTGGAAAATCTTAAATAGAATTGACTAATTCTGAAAATCAGTTGACTCCCTGCAAGCATTTAGAAGAAATATCGCCTAAGAGATCCAATTATATTTAAAAAATTACGAATTATATTTCGAAAATTTAAAATTATATATAAAAGTTGTTTTTACTCGACCTATCCAATATAATCATAAAAATAATCGAGCTCAAATATTTTATTTTTATAATTTCAAATTATGTTTTAGAAACTTCCATTTCTATTTCAGATATTACCATTTATAACCAACAAATTTTTAATTACATTTCAAAAATTTTCAATTATATTGGAAATTTTTAAAATATTATTGGACATTTTTAAATTTAATTGGAGATTCTAAAATATTATTGGACATTTTTTGTAATATAATTTGTACTTTCTGAAACTAAAGAAGATGGTGTACTATTTTTTTTTTTTTCTTTCAAAATGTGTTAAAGATGTTATGATTGAAGCACTTTTTGTAGCGCTGATTAAGGCGCAATAATGATGCAGTTAAATCATATGTCTTTGTACAAGACTCATGGTTTTTTATTCAAAAAGTGTCAAATATATTTCAAAGGAAAGCATGTTTAAAATTTTATCAAAATATAATTTTATATTTTGAGTTTTATATAAAAATTCCTAAACAAAAAATTAAAAAATTTTCCCCTTACTTTAACTGCATCCTCAAGAGCGCTTTTTGGATGCGCTTCGGTATGCTATAAAAACATGCTGTGTCGCCAAAATATCTATTTATTTTTGCTGGGAAATTAGTGTATTACTTAAGTACAAAAATGTGTTTTTACATTTTGAAGAGTATAAAAGATTCGGCACCGAAGAATTTAACACTTTAACTTATTTTTTGTACATTTGTTAAACAAATGGAACATTTTTATGTCCAAAGCTTAGACTTGGGGAAAAAGTAGTTTTGGTAAAAATAAATAGAAAAAACAAATTTCACGAAAACAAAATTATTATAAAAAAATTTTATGAATAAAAAAGTTATGATAAAAAAAAAAAATTTTTAAAAAAAAAATTAAGAAAAAAAATTTTTAAATGAAAAATAAATTTTTTAGTGAAAAAAAAAAAATTAATGCAAAAAAAAAAATTTTTTGGTTTAAAAAAAAAATTAAATAAAAAAAAATTGATGAAAATTATTAAAAAAAAAATTGACAAAAAAAAAAATAAAATACGAAAATAATGGATGTAATAAAAAATTTGATAAAAAAAATAAATTTTGAAAAGAGATGAAAAAAAAAATGATTTCAAATTGATGAAAAAAAAAATTATGAAAAAATGTTTGATAAACAAAAAAACATTTGAAGAAAAAAAAATTTGATGGAAAAAAAATTAATGAAAACATTAAAAAAATTATGTCATTAACTGTTTGTAGTTTATTTAAAAAGTTTTACGTTTAGTTGTTTTTAAAAGTAAAAAACATTTGTTGGATGGTAAGTTTTTATTAATGACTACTTCTGTCATTTGTTTTAAAAATAACACACTAAAAAATAAAGACTTTCATTAACATTTAATTTTTAAAGACATTTACACAAATTCAACAACATTTATTTTGTTCTGTAAGTAAAAACTACTGATTATTCTTTAAATTTTTAAAGATTTGTGTAAGTAATTTTTTTTTTAATTGTTTGTTTTTTTAATGAGATATCATTAGTTTTTGTCTGCACAAGTAGGTTATTTTTTTGTAGAAAAATCATACGAAATCAATAATTTTTTATGATTTTGTGTGTTATTTTTTTTTTTGAATTCGTTGGTAAAAATAACAACGAATTCCAAAAAAAAGAATGAAAAAAAAAACATTTTTTAATGTTTAATGTTATTTATTTTAGAAAATTTTTTCAACAGTAAAAAATAAATGTTGATGTTTGTTAAAACAAATGAATAATTACTGGGATGATTTTTAATTGTTTATTTGAGTGTAAATACAAAATATTTTGAGTGTAAATATTGGTAAAATGGGATTACTAGACTTTTTCTAGTAATTTGATAAGGTTTCATTTTAGTGTATTACACTGTGCAACAAGAAAAATGAGCCTCAATGGCTTCAACTCCACATGAAAGTAGACCATCAAGTGAACAAAATCACCAAAGGGTTTTGCAAAGTCAGTTCGGATTTCTTTTTTATAGCCCACTGAAGTTTTTATATTTTTATCAAAGGCGTTTGGAAAACGTCAAAAATACTATAATAAGAACACATCTGAGCTTCAAAATATGATTTGATGTCTCCAGTGAAATTTTATGGCGGTTCTTTTCTTAGAACATTTTAACCCTCTGACTGCCATTTTAAGGGGTCATTTTAGTCCTTTTTAAAAAACTAAACACAGAAGTCTAAAAAAACGTCCATTTAGAGGGTTAAAATGTTCTACAAATATTTTCCTCATAAAATTTCACTAGGGGTTGTCAAATGGTAAAAGTTTGTGCGACATGCACAAAGTGCTTAAAAAGGGTCAAGTATAAATAATCAATGTTTGTTATTTTTTTTTACCAAAGCAGTGTTTAAAAATATCGACAAAAAACAGTGCAAATATACATTTGAGCTAAAAATGATGTTCTGATGTGTTTTATAAAATTTTATGATGATTCTTTTCTTTGACCAAATTAACCCTCTAGCTCCCGTTTTAAAGGGTAATTTTTGTCCTTTTTTAAAAGAAATACAAAAAAGTCTATAAAAAAAAGCAGTTAGAGGGTTAAAATGTTTTACAAATATTTTCTGCATCAAATTTTTCTAGGGCACGCATAAGACAGAAAGTTCGTCCTGCATATAGAAAGTGCTTAAAAATTTTTAAGTATTAAAATTTTTTTTTTATTATTTTTTTGGGCCGAAATAAAAAAAACACAAATAAAAAAGTTAAAATCGACTTTGTCGAATCTATTGATACCCTCCACAATGTAAAAAAGTTTACTTGCTAAAAAACAAAACAAACTTTTAAAAAAAAAATCGACAAAAAAAAATTTTTGGTAAAAAAAAAGTCGACGAAAATATTTTTTTTTTTTTAAATATGTTTGTACTTGTTTAAATACCATTCGGTGACTCTCTGAGTTAGATGGGTCGAAATTTGACATTTTGGCCAAGAAGTGTTTATTCTCATCCATATAACTTCTTACCAATTGATTTTAGCAAAGTGTGTCCCAAACAGTTTAGATAGCTATTTCTTCAATCTTGCGAAAAAAATAGTTTGATTTTTTTTTTTTTTAATCCAAAACTTGTTTGACTTTTTTGTCAAATCGGGCCCTTTTTTTGACTCAAAAGAAAGCTTAGGTGTTTTCCCCACCTAATTCTTCTTCGCCTCAAATATATTTTTGCTCCACCAACAAATTTCCGCTATAACGGCATCACGCGACTTTTTCCTTTGATATCTGATATGGTGATCACGGCCAAAGTATACACTCAAAAAATTATGTAGGTAAATTCCAGTGAATATTCACTTAAAACAAATGAAATTTTATTTAAAAACCATTCCACTGTTTTTTCATTTAAAATAAAAACACATTGCAGTCAATTTTAAATGTTATTATAATGACTAACCAAAACATTAAAAAATTACTGAATATTCACTTATTTTGTATTGAAAAACAGTAAAACTATAGAAGAAATTTTTTACTGACGAAAATGAATGTAAGAGGAAATTCGTTTTTAAAAAAAAAATTTGAATACTTTAAAATTTTTAAGCATTTTCTATATGCTGGACGAACTTTCTGTCTTAGACGTGCCCTAGTAAAATTTGATGCAGAAAATATTTTTAAAACATTTTAACCCTAACTGCCTTTTTTTTATAGACTTTTTTGTATTTCTTTTAAAAAAGGACAAAAATTACCCTTTAAAACGGGAGCTAGAGGGTTAATTTGGTCAAAGAAAAGAATCATCATAAAATTTTATAAAACATATCAGAACATCATTTTTAGATCAAAAGTATATTTGCACTGTTTTTTGTCGATATTTTTTAACACTGCTTTGGTAAAAAAAAAATAACAAACATTGATTATTTTTCCTTGACCCTTTTTAAGCACTTTGCGTATGTCGCACAAACTTTTACCATTTGACAACCCCTAGTGAAATTTTATGAGGAAAATATTTGTAGAACATTTTAACCCTCTAAATGGACGTTTTATTAGACTTCTGTGTTTAGTTTTTGAAAAAGGACTAAAATGACCCCTTAAAATGGCAGTTAGAGGGTTAAAATGTTCTAAGAAAAGAACCGCCATAAAATTTCACTGAAGACATTAAATCATATTTTGAAGCTCAGATGTGTTCTTATTATAGTATTTTTGACGTTTTCCAAACGCCTTTGATAAAAAAATGAAAACTTCAGTGGGCTATAAAAAAGAAATCCGAACTGACTTTGCAAAACCCTTTGGTGATTTTGTCCACTGTATGGTCTTCTTTTATATGGCGTTGAAGGCATTGAGGCTCAATGCGATGACCCAAAATTTGTTGCACAGTGTTATTTATCTACAACTTTATTATGGTTTCTATTGTATGTTTCGTTCATTTTATATCATTTGTAGTAGAAATTTACATATGTCGTAATTATCTTTGAAAATATCATTTATTCAATTTACTGTAATTTATGACATGAATCAAATGTCAATTTGCCAATGTCATTTATCTGTAGATTTGTTATATGTTTTTGTATATGAAGTATAAATACTATGCTCAACAATAGGTAGCTGTAATTGGAAAAGTTTACAACGACATATTGTCATTTAGAATTCAGGTTAAACTGAAAATTAAATCAGTTTTTATATGTGTATTTTTTTTTTTGTAATTGCTAATGAGATGAATATAAATGTAGGTATTGAAATAAAAAAAAAATACATACCTAGTAATTAAAATGAAAAACTACAAAAGAGTTTAATTGGAAGTAATCCAATAATTCTACAAAATTAATTTAATCATGAGTAAAAAAAAAATTATCAAAATTCAAAATAAATATAAAATTATGTTATTTCAATATTTTTGCAACTCACTTAATCAACAACATATTTTGTTAAAACTTTTAGATTGAAAAATAAATTTTGTTAGTTAAAGAAAATTTATTATTTAGTTTTGTTCCTCCAAAAAAATATGGTAAAGCAGCAAACATATCTTTCAAAAAAACTTGTCGATTTCCTAACAGATTTCATTACATTTACTTTGTTGCTAACTTTAAAACAAATTATAACTATGAAAATGTATAAAAGTTTAAATAAAAATATAAGAAAAACTATTAACTATAAAGTAAGAAGGGAAGTTATCCTAACATAAAACATATTAAAAAAATTAATATAATTTGTTAGAAACTGCTCAATCTACACACAAAAAACAAATTTGCTAATGTCCAACTGAAATTCAGTTGTTGCAACAAAAAATCGGTGGATGCATTTGAATTAAGGTTAAAACAACTAAATATCGGAAGTTACAACAAAATTTTGTTATTACAACTGTCATTTAATTGAAACAACTATAAAATTCGTCAGCTACATCAAAATGTAGTAGCAGCAACCGAATTTTGAGTCAATACAACTGATGAATTCAGTTGGAAATTTATTTTTCTCTGTGTAAGCAACACTGTTTGAGTTTCTAGAACAGGTTAAATAAAACATTAGACAAAAAATTATTTTAACGTACACCATTACGTATGAGTACTATTTAATTAAGGTAATTATATATTTCTCATACGCTATGGAGTACAGAGATTAATAGTGTACTAAAAAAAAAACCTTGTCAAATTACTAGAAAAAGTCTCGTAATCCAATTTTACAAATATTCCTTGTTTTTATACAAATACTTGTGTGTGTTTAGTCTATTGAAATTTTATTTTTTTTGTAATTTTACAACATTTTTCTTAAATGCCCAAATTTTCAAGGTAATTTTACAAAAAAAAAAATCTAGTAAAATCACGAGAATTCCTTATAAGTTTTATATCGTTGTAAATTTAGAATTTTATTGGTAAAGCTTGTAAAATTACAAAAAAAAAAAAAAAACTCGTAATTTTTACTACCAATTCTCGTATAATAGTTACATGCTTTTTTTGTCATTTTACAATTTTTTTCTTTTGAGTGTGGCATGCAGTGATGACAACTTAGTGTTTTTCCTTTTTTTTTTGGCCTTTGTCCCAAACTTAAAAAGAGGCAGTAAGTAAGTAAGTGCTTTTGCAATTTTTCGTAAGGGCTTTTTACAAATTTTTATAATGTGATTAAATAAGACCCTTTAAAACAAAAATTTTAACATGAATTATGTACCATTTTTGAGACAATTGTGTATGAAAATGGATTTTTTTTTTTTTTACTTTTTAAAATGATAATTGCTATGTTTTTCAATGATTGGATTTATTTTCTGATTAATATTATTTTGTTTAAAACAAATATTTTAACATATCAAAACAAATTTGGAATACTTTTTTCCGTAATATACAATAAATTTGCAATTATATTCCGAAAAAATAATAATAAAAAAAATTGGAAAAGGAAAAAAGTTATAAATAAATCAAAATTAATCCAAAATGGACTTAATTAATCCTAAAATTTAGTTGGATTAATTTTAGTTTATTTATAAATTTTTTAATTTTCCATATTGTTTTACTATTTTTTCGGATTATAATTCCTTATTTATCGTAGATTACGGAAAAAAATATTTCAGATTTATTTTGGCATTTTAAAATATTTATTTTAAACTAAGTAAATAAGATTAATCCGAAAATAAATCCACTTATTGGAAAACAGAGCAAATGTTTTTAGGCTGGTGCCTAATTTTAAAAATTGCAGGACGCCACCACATTTTGACTATATAACCTAATGATTATCACAAATGAAAATGAGAATTACTGTTTTCACTTTCCAAAAATTGTAGTAACTTGGGTTTGTAACTTGGATAACAATACACCTCGCACAGTGAATCGTGTAGAGAAAACATCCCGTCATTTTATTTTCGCTGCATTTTATTAATAATTGAGTCTTTTTATATGTTGAATGGGCCATTGACTCGGAATTTGACAAGAACCAAAAAAAAAATTTTTCAAAAAAATCAAAAATGGCGATTTTTTTTTTGCAATTTTGCAACATTCGCGTTTATTAAAGCCATAGCTTTATAATTTTCTTTTAGTACTGCTTCAAATCCATAAGTTAAACAAAAAAAATGTATATCAATACGTGCATGTAATAAAAATTATACACTGAAAAAAAAAAGAAATTTTCAGGTTAGGAAAAAAATTGCCCAAGTTAATTTAAAAAAGTATGAACAGGAAACTAAAATGGTCATCTTTGTCCCATAGTGGTTTTTTACCCATTTTCTTTAACACCGCCGAAATATTTGACGGTTAAAATTTTATTGTAATTTTTCTCAGTGTATTATTTGCCGAATTTGAAAAAAGTCTTTGTCAAATTATTAAGACAGATGATATTTATAATTTATTTAAAGCGGTATTACCATCCCTTTATATTTTTCGCGTTATATCGCGAATTGTAAATTTTGCTTTCCACGCAATTTTTTGCAAACCAAGCACGTAATGTTTTTAAACAAGTTCTTGTTATCATATTAGCATGAAAAATAAAATTAAATTACACATCTACTGTGAAAAATTATATTAAAACTGAAAAAATACAAAAATAAAAATGTTTGCATCCCAATATCTCGTATACCATTACAAGTTTTAAAATTTTAAGAGTACACATGAATTCAGCGACCCTAAATCTATATACGAATTTCGATCCACTGTGCCTCGTTGTAACTTTATTATTTTTCATAATATTTTTTTCATCATTATTTTTTTATTCATCAATATTTTGTACCAATATTTTTTTTCATCATTTTTTTTCCATATTTTTTTTTCATCAATATTTTTTTTTTCATCAATATATTTTTTTTTTTTCATCAATATTTTTTTAACAATATATTTTAGCAAAATTTTTTTTCATCAATATTTTTTTTTGTCATCAATTTTTTTGTCATCAATTATTTTTTTTCTTCAATATTTTTGTCATCAACAATTTTTTTCATCAAATTTTTTTTCATCAATATTGTTTTTCATTAATACTTTTTTTCATTAATATTCTTTTTAATCAATATTTTTTTTCATCAATATTTTTTTTATCAATATTTTTTTTTCATCAATAATTTTTTTCATCAATTTTTTTTTCATAAATATTTTTCTTCATTAATATTTTTTTTTTGAATTTTCATCAATATTTTTTTTTCATCAATTTTTTTTTCATCAATAATTTTTTTCATCAATATTTTTTATATATATATATATATTTTTTCAGCAATATTTTTTTGTCATCAATTATTTTTTTTTTTATCAATATTTTTTCATCAATATTTTTTTTTATCAATATTTTTTTTCATCAATATTTTTTTTTGTTAAATCAATATTTGTTTCAGCAATATTTTTTTTTCATCAATAATTTTTTTCATCAATATTTTTTTCATCAATATTTTTTTTCATCAATATTTTTTTCATTAATATTTTTTTTTTTTTCAATTTTCATCAATATTTTTTTTCATCGATTTTATTTTAATCAGTATTTTTTTATCAATATTATATTCAACAAAATTTGTTCATCAATTTTTTTTTTTTCATAATTTTTTTTTTATTCATCAATATTTTTTTTCATCAATTTTATTTCACAATATATTAGTGAAATGCAAAATAGTACATTGTTTTTTACCGAGGCACTAAACATATCTATGAATATAAGTGCATTTGACGTACCTTCGGGATCATCATTGAATCCAAAAGCGGCAAACGAACATTTTGTCGAAAATGTTGAATCAATAGTTATAACAACAGCACCACGTTCCACATTCGAAGAGGCAGCAACATCAACAGCTGCAACAAAACCAGCGAAAAGACCCCGTTCTCCTTTACCATTAATGGAACGAACTGGTCCAGCAAATGTACCCTCTAATGGTGGTTTCATTGGTGCAGGTAAGAATTGAGAGTTACCAGTTGGTTTCAAATATGTGATATGTTGTTTTACAGGAATCGAATCAATAAAAAAGGACGCGAAAGAATTTTCGCAAATAACTTGGAGGCAACGATCAATGAAACTACATGTAAATGAAGTAGCTTTTCGAGGAGATTCAACGCTGACATCAAAAATCAAAGAACTACAAACAATCGAAATAATGGAAATAATTGCCACTGAAACAAATCGAGCAGCTGTCTTCGAAAATATCAATACCAATTTTAATGTGGACGAACTTTACCATTACATTGGAATTTTGTTGTACATGTCGGTTTACCGTTATCCAAATTTGGAGAGTTACTGGGGTAAAAATGCTTTCGCCCCCATTCAAAATACAATGAGTCGCAAACAATTTGAGGCAATAAAAAAGTATTTATCTTTTCGAGATGAAAGAGAGCGTGTCAAGGAAGGGGAACCTGGTTACGACTCATTGTTTCGAGTTCGAACTTTGGCCAACGAACTCAACAAACGTTTTGATTCAGTGCCAAAACATTCTAGACTTTGTGTCGACGAGCAAATGTGCAGCACCAAAATGAAACATCATCATCGGCAATACATGCCAAGCAAGCCACACAAGTGGGGAATAAAATTATTCGTTTTATGCGATTCTTTCGGTTTTGCTAATCCTTTTGAAGTCTACAACGGTGCAGGCGATAACGTAGTGTTACCCGGAGACCCCGATCTTGGTGCAACTTCAAATGTTGTTGTGCGCTTGACACAAACAGTTACCAACTTTGTGCACCACATTGTTTATTTCGATAATTTCTATACGTCGCTTCCATTGTTGGTTTATTTGCGCGCAAAGGGAATATACGGTCTGGGCACGATTCAAGTCAATCGTATTCAAAACTGCAAGCTTCCAACGGATAACGCCGTCAAAAACGAACCAAGAGTTTTCTAGGCTGAATTTGTGGGCTCTGCCTTCGGTGTTGATATCAGCACTGTTATGTGGAAAGACAACAAGTGTGTGCGATTGGCTTCAACATATGTTGGGACTGAGCCATTTGCAAGAACAAATCCCGAATTACAAGAAGCAAAGGTACCTCGTTACGACCGAAAAGCAAAGAAATATGTGGAAGTCGATTGCCCACAAATTATACGAGAATATAGCAGCCATATGAGAGGCGTAGACTTGATGGATGGACTTATGGGTGGTTACCATGTTCGAGCAAAGACTCGCGATGCGATGGTCCGACTTTTTTATCATTTTATCGACATGGCTACCACGAAGCTTACATTTTGTATCGACGGATTCATTCTGAAAAATGTAACGACTCCAGCAATGTTTCGGCTGATGATAAGCTTTTGCTTCAATTGCCTGAATTTCGAGAAGAAATTGCTGCTGGTCTTGTGTCATACACAAAAAAACGTGCAGCTGGTCGTCCAGGTAGTGGGCCAAGAACACCAAGAACACCGCGTCCAGAAACTCCGACACATGATCCACAACCAGGAAGTTCAAAATTTGGTGAAAAAGTGAAACATCCCGTTGATGACATCCGTTATGACAATATTGACCACTTTCCAAACTGGTTAGGTAAAGAAGGTGGGAAAAAATGGTGCAAACTATGCAAAAATGCGCAAACACAGTGTGTTTGCTCAAATGCAATCTTCATTTATGCTGCTCTAATGTCAAAAATTGTTTTTATGAGTATCATCACAGAAAGTAAAACATATTTTGTTATTTTTTGTATCCTTTTTATTCGTTTTTATATCCATTGTTTTTTTACACCTAAACCGGCAACAGTGCCCTGAGGCACTCTTCACCTTTTTGGACATGGCTTCGAAATTTAATTTCGAAATGAATTTCTGATGTTATTTTTGAGTTTATTGGGTTATAATTACCCTTAAAAAAATTAATTGACAATTTTTTAAAAGCTTTTAAAAGTTTGTGGGTTAGAGGGATAATTCACATAGTGGGGACTATGACTGAAAATAATTTCGACATTATTAATTAAAATCGATCTCAGGATTATGAATATATGATCAAGCCCATGTGAAATTTCACTGGCGGATCAATTTTGTAAATTTTTGGTTATTTGATAGAGATTTGTTAATGGTTAAAAACGATATTTTTTAGATCAATCCTTTTATCCTGTAATAAACTTTGACTTTATTAAATAAAACAATTCGAGTTTATTTTATTTTAAATGATTTAATTTTTTTTTTATTTTTATTAATTTCAACTTACTATTATGTCTTGCACTTTAGTTGTTGTACAAATCGGGAAGGAGCTCAAAGATAAAATGTAATAAGAAGGGAGACAGCAAAAGGTTTTTAGTACTCCCTTTACTGTTGTTGTTATTATGTTCCATTGTGTGCGTTTAGTTAATGACAAAAGCTTTTTATAAGGCTTTGCTCATGTTAAGATAGATTTAATGATCTATATAATAAACTAAATACCCTATGGGTCCAAAATTTTTTTTTTTTTTTTTTTGGAAATATTGACTTTTAGACAGTTTTTTTTTTCATTTTTGTTCTCGAAAACCGTATTTTTGAACAATATTTTGAATTTTTAACAAAATTTTTTGATATTTTTCACATAAATACATAAAACAGTGTTTTTTCTGATGGTATTTTGTGTTTTTTTTTTCTTTTGAAAAAAATGAGTCTTAAAATTTTGTTCAAGCCGTTTTTAAAAAATCTTTCGATGTGCAGATTTTTTAAATTAAATTGTTCTGCTGAAATCAGCAAAAATTTGCTGTGAAATCAGCATACAGATTTTTCTGCTGATTCGACCTAGATTATCTAGACAGAAATTAAGCAATTCGCGTCTGCTAAAATCACCAGATATCTTATATAGATCAAAATAGGTGTATTTTAAGCAGATGTTTTAGCTTATTGGACAGAGGTTTTATTTTGTGTGATATCTGTGGCAAAAAGGAAAAAGTGCATAAGTCGAGTTATGTTAAACTTGTTTAGTTACTTATACTTGATTTCTCTTTAAATTTTTACAACTATCATGATGTAGAAATAATCAACAGAACATTTTTTTATTAAAAATGTTAATTATCTGTGATTTGGTATTAAAATTTATATCTTAAAAGTGCTCTCGAAACAAATTATTTAAAAACACTTATGCAGTTCTTCCTTTTTACCACAGATATATGCAAGATACTTGATTAGTTTTTAGACAATCTAAAAATGTCTGTCCGCAAAAAACTCATCAACATTTGAATTACTACTCTAAGGAACAAAATTGGATAACTCTTAATCAGGATACCTTTCTTAAAAATAGCATTATAAAAATACCAAAAAAAAAATCATTCATTCATATTACTTAAGTAAAGGTAAAGAAAGTTTTTGAGTTAAAAAAAAAAAAATCATTAAATGTAACATATGCCCTTAAAATATGAAAGAAAAAGAAAATATCAGAAACAAAAATGATTGATTATAAAGAAATACTACATATTACTTATGCGAGAATATGAAAAAAAAAATATTCCAGATTTTTCTATAAGCTACAGAATACTTTTTTACAAAAACAAAGTTTTGCACAAAAATATATTTATAAAAATTGGCAAAAGTAAAACAAAGTTTAAATTAACTCGGATGCAGTTTATGGTTCAAGAAGAAAAAATTGAAAAAATGAAAAATAAGTGCATATTAAATGCTTAAGGGTCATACACATAAGTCAGAGTTAATCAATTGATGATCATAATGATGTCAGTCAAAGTTAAACAAATTTGTAATAAAATGTTAAAGTTTACAAAAATTTTGTAAGAAAAGTGTGTTTGCAGTTTTAAACAATAAAGTTTTTAATTTAATTTAGTATTTTTTTGGTTTAGAAGAGAAATCATTTTTACTATTGTATAATTTGAAATATTTGTTTTTTTTTTGCCTTTCTTTAATATTTTTTTTGGGGGCGAAAATTTTTGATTGAACTTTTACAAACTATTAAATGAAAATTGCTTATAAAACGCACATGCACACCAAGTAATTTTTCTTCGTTTTGTTAAGAAATGTCAAAAAACTTTACACATAAATCGCCACAATTTGACAGCTCAGTTTACTATACTAACGACAGAGAAAAAAATAGGAAAACTTTAATTTTTTGTTTTCTTAAATGTCATTAGTTTAACTTTTGAAGTAAAAAAAAAACAAAAAAAAAAGAACAATATAATCTGTAGTAGCCACTTACAGATACTTTTAACGCACCTATAACAATACACATAAAGAAAATTTGGCTAGATTTTATATTAAAAAAAAACAACATCTTATTCTGATAAATTTTAAATACAAAAAAAGTTTTTGATGAAAAGAAAAATTTTTTGATGTAAAAAAAATTGATGACAAAAAATATGAAAAAAAAAATTTTTGGTGAGAAAAAAATTGATAATAAAAAATTTGATAGAAAAATTTTATGAAAAAAAATGGATGAAAAAAATATGATAAAAAAAAATTATGAAAAAAAAATTTGATGAAAAAAAATTTATGAAAAAAAATTGATGAAAAAGCAAAAAAAAATATGAACAAAAAATTTTAATGAAACAAAAAAAAAAAATGATTTAAAAGAAAAATTAAAGAAAAAAATAAAACAAAATTTGATGAAAAAAATTGCTGAAAAAAATTTGATGAAAAAAAAAATTGATGAAAAAAAATTTGATAAAAAAAAAATTTATATAAAAAAATAAAGAAAAAAAAAAGAGTGATGAAAAAACAATTTTATAAAAAAAATGTTTGATGAAAAAAAAAAAATTATGAAAAAAAATATGAAAAAAAATTTGATGGAAAAAAAACTGATGAAAAAACAAAAATTTATGAAAAAAAAAAAAAATTAAAAAAAAAATTTGCTGAAAAACAAAAAAATTTTTGTTGAAAAATAATTATGTTACTTTTTATTCACCAGCTGGTGAAAAACGGGGTTATTCACCACGAGGTGAATTATTATCCAAGTTACAAACCCAAGTTATTAAAATTTTTGGTTTTAAGAAAATGAAAACAGTAATTCTTGTTTTCGTTAATTGTTAGCTTATATAGTCAAACTGAGGTGGCGTCCTGCAACTTTTTTAAAATTAGACACCAGCCTAAAAATATTATCATGTTAAAAATAAATTTTGGTAACGCGAGGAATTATATTGAAATTGTAAAAAAAATTTTCACGCATTTTTATTATACAAGACAATTTAAATTGCCGTGAAAAAGTGACATTTTAGTTTTGTTGTGATCGTTTCTTTCTTATAATTGTCAAAAGTGGTTGAGTTTTAAATGTTTTATTGCGATTTGAGGCGTTTAAAGTTTAAGTGAAATTTTCGCCATAAAAAAACGGAGTACTTAACAATAAGGGCGGACTTTAACGACATAGCGGTCCGAAAGTTTTTAAGAAAATTTTCAATTAAACATGATTCTGGAATATTGGGTTACATCAGTTTCGTTATTTAAGGGGTACTTATTAAACAAAAAGACACATTAATGTGAAAAATTTTTAAACTGCTTTTGCAGTATTTTTTAATTTTGTTTTTTATTTGAAAGTTAATTTATTTGAATGTTTTTAAAAAAAAATTATAATTTACAATTCAAAAAAAAAAAAAATCAAAATCGGATCTGTAGTTTTTGTTGTAGAACTTCAGCAGATTTTGTCCTTTAAAAAAATCATTCTTAAATAACGAAAATAAAATAATCCAATATCCCTGAATAATTTTTTAGTGAAAAATTTTCTGACCGTTATGTTGTAAAAATCCTACGATATTAATTTTCAAACAAATTTAGGTTGTGTTAAAATGGTGACAAAATCGGGTAATGGCATTTCACTCCTCCTTATTTTGAACTTTAAAAATCGTTAACACGAAAATCCTAGCTGATCCTATTTTCGAGTCATTTTTAATAATTACACTGTTCGACAACAAAAATCTGATTCTTATAGATTTTGCTTTCCTAAATCCAATTCTGCCATCCAATTTTTTCTAGCAGATACCGTGTTTGAGAAATTTGCTGTTAAAAATTCAAAAAACCAATAATTTCGCACTTTTGGTGGTCCTCTGTTACACATACTTCCAAAAATAGGACTTGATTTCATTTAAAATAAACTGAAATGAACTGAAATCCGAATTTTTCTAACATGTCCTGTTTTCGAGTTAGTCGCGTTTAAAAATTTTCCACTTGAAAATCTCCAACGCGATTACATGGAAAACAGAACATGCTAGAAAAATTAGGATTGCTGTTTTGGAATCAGAAAGCAATGTTGGAAGCAACATAACAGTGGAGCCCCAAAAGGTCGAAATTGTTCGTTGTTTGACTATTTAAGACCGAACATCTCAAAAACGGTTCGTGCTAAAAAAAAAAAAATGGATGGCAGATTTGAATTCAGGAAAGCAAAATCTATAAGAATCAGTTGGATATTTTACTGGGAAGTTACTCGAAAACTGGATCAGCTAGGATTTTCATGTTAACGATTTTAAAGTTCAAAATTAAGAGGAGTGAAATGCCGTTACCCGTTTTGGTCACCATATGGAATTTTCTGGATTTCGGGATATCTGCCAACTGTAATTGACTACACTCAAAATAATTCTACAGTAAAAGGTTTAGTAAGTGATTTTGTACCAAAATCTACTAATAATTTACTAATTTTAGTAGCTTCAAATTACTAAAATTAGTAATTTTTACTGGTTTTCAATAATTTTAGTAAAAAATTTTAGTATTGGTTACCAATTTCTGCAATAGGTCCTTTTTTACTAAAATTTAGTTAAATTTTTAGTATTGAATACCCTCTTTTTTTTTTGGTGTAGGAACCTAGAAAAAAAAATTTATTCCAAAATGCTTTCTGATAGTGAAAGCAAAAAAATTCGAGTAAAAAATTTTGAATTAGTGTTTTTCTGTAAGTACAGATCGAGCTCGGGCTCTAGTTATATTTGTTATAAGGGTTCAAGTTGAAAAAAAAGAAGAAAAATTTAATTTCTATAAATTATAGACATTTCTGGTATTCACATACCGGTTTCAGACACCCCAGTTAGTGTTATCATCAGTAGGATTTTTAATGTCGGTTTGTCTTGTTAATGATAATTGTTTTAAAATTTGAAGATGAAAAAAATATTGATATTAAGTGCAAAACTATTTTGAGTGAAAAACATATTGAGTGTGTTCAGCAACTTTGTAGAAAATATTATGGAAAATATTTTTGTGAAACATACTAACCCTCTAACTCCCTCTCATAACGGTATTTTTTGGCTCTATTCTAACAAATCGTAAAAAGCGCCCCGAATGAGGGGAGGACGGGAACGAAATGCTCTACAAAAACGTTGGCTATAAAATTTTACTTTATATATCATGACACACCAAAGCGCAGAACTTAACACAAACACCAAAAACCAGTCAAATTCAAGGTTGATACTTAATTACCATAGTGTTTTTTGTGTGTGTTTTCAAATAATTAGTCATAACTTCGGTGATAACCCATAGATTTTAATTAACCCGACTTTGTTATCGTTTTTAAGGTTCAGGCTTATAAGACAACCATAAAAAAATTATTTGTTACAATTTCTATTTTTGCAGATCACTCAAATTTTGATTTTCTTACTCAAACAAAGTATTTTTAACAAATGTATCTGATTCCACGTAATATAATGAGCTGATTGGAAACAATGGTTTACCGATTTGTAGTAAAGATGATTTTCTTAAACATGGTTTTTATCGCGAGTAGATCCGATGAATACAACGCAAGATATAAGGAGAATAGTAAAAAATCCTCCAAAAAACATTTTTTTTTTTAAATTACTGAATCCGTGAAAATTTTTTTTGATACTACCTCCGTCCCAAAATAATCTTAACATTTCTATATTTTGGCTGGGATTATGGAGGATTTTTTGAAAAAGCTTTGTTTTTTTTGTTAATACATATCGGGACATATCAATAATTTAAAAATTCTTTATAGCTTTGCAATTTTTCAATTCACATGCAAAATGGATGCAATAAACTGCATCCAGATAAATGAGACAACTTGTTTTCGACGTTACAAACAGGCATGGTGTCTACTATGGTCGAAAAGATGAAAATTATTACAAAATGCGGCGTATGAAATAAGAAATTTTTCGCTAGAGACCCTTTTAACGGTTTTTAATAAATGCATTATGGATGCAATAGGGACATCTTGCTAATATTTTTAATTAATTTTGTTACAGTTTTAGTACACGACATTAGTATAAGATTGTTTTTTAACTTTATCTTGTATTATTTCAACTAAAACACTGCTTAATAAAATGTAAAGTTTATTTTGGGACAAAAAAATCTATAGAAATGTTAAAAATATTTCGGGACGGAGGTAGTAATTTTTTTTGGGTTTAGAGGTCTATAATATATAAAAAAAATATATAGTCACGTTTCGTGCACAGATAATTTTTTTTATTTTGTATTTTATGCTGAATTTCAAGTTTATTTTTTCATTATTTGAAGAAAAAGCTCCAATATAAACTATTTTACACTTTCTTGTTTCATTAAAATCGAAAATTTCCAAAAATTACTTTTTTCGGTATCTTTTTTTCTGCATGATGATCCTACATTCCAAATTTTTAGAACCAACTTTATAAACACAATTTCTTTCTTTTTAGTGTATTCACATACTTACACTCCTTCATTTCCAAGAAATTTTCCATTTCCTCCTGTAAGTCATCAATAATAATATTAAACGTGCAAAAATATCAACATTAAAGTTTTTGGCTCTCGTTAAGAAGATTTTTGTATTTTTTGTTTATACAATATGCCATTTGTCATCTAATCCAATACAATACGCACTTTTCTGTCACCAGACACACTTATATTTACAATATAAAGCTGCTGGCACACACTTATTGCTGTTATTGGTCAACAAAATCCACTTGGACAAAACGTCTGTCCTCCACAAAACGTTAGCCAACAAATAATCCATACCAACCAAACAAAAAAAAAAAAAAGAATCATTCATGCTCTAGTAACTCTTGGTATTCGTTCATTCATGTATGACTCTAAAAGTTGTAAAGTTTATTTGTTGGCTATTTCGTCCATTTGACATTAAATCAAATTGAATGGTTATTGCGGACTACAGCAGCACACACACACAGTTATTGAGGAAATAGTACCATGATTAATAAAATTAACTTTAGTACATAAAATTTTTAAAAATAAAATACTGCTATTTTAAAAACTTTTTGAAAATTAAAAAAAAAAAAATTAAAATCGATCTAGCGTTCATGCACACCGATGAAAAAATGAACAACTTTGCTGAATAAATTGTCTAGTACCGAATTTAAAGCCACAGAAAAAATATTCTTATTCTAAAAACAATTTCTGAATTAAAGACATTTATCCTGCGACACAAATTTTCCTATAGAAATTTTTCTTTTAGAATCTCAATTTCTTTTTTACTAGAAAAATATAACAGAAACTGGTTATTTCTTTCTAAAAAAACTTATGTACTTATCACATTCCGGGTCTTTTTCTTTAAGAAAACCACTGGAAATTTTATATTAGAGAAATGGAAATTTTCTTCAAGAAACTAATAGCATCAACTAATCCGCTTTAAAAGCTGCCATTAGATTAATTTCAGCCTTTAGTTTTTTTTTTTTATTCTGACAAAATGCTAAAAAAAAATCCGATACATAATAAATATCAATAAAAATTTATTCGTACTTTTCTATATTGACATAAATCCTTATCACCCTTTTTTAAGATTAAACAAACCTTAACAATCTAATAAATTTGCATAAACATTTTACTGGCGAATGTTAAATATGTGGTTGTATATTTTGTTATATAAAGGAAAACATGATATAATGATATGAATACGACAAATATCAAGAAAGAAATGCGTAAAGAAAATGAACAAGTGAAGAGCGACTACATGATCCCCTACAAAACACGGACTAACGCGTTTTATCCTCATCGCTGAAGGAACATGTGGTTTTGCTATGGACCAGCCGGTCTATGCGAGGAGTTCAATATTTTGAACTCCACCAACCGTAACATAACCATCCCCTACGAATTTTAGTTAATTTAATTTGATTGATATGGTCATTTTGCAAGACTTACGCGACACGTATTTTAATCGTGTCGGCTTTTTGTCAAGAGTTTTTTTTTGCAAATTCAGAAACGATAGTGGCAACAAATTAAAACAGACTTTTAATAAAAGGACAGCATGCTTCTTTCTCTATTCATATTATGAATTAGTGGGAATACAACAAAAACAGGAAACATCTTACTCGCGTAATGAGGCATTTACACTTGCGAACTTAAACAAGTTGTATAAAAAACAACAGTAACAGAATAAAAACATAAAACAAAGACTTTTTTACACACGTATCTCTTAAACACTTCAAAACAGCAAGTGTGAATGCCACATAAGAGAACTACTGTATGTACAAATGTTCAGTAATACTGAACTTTGTTATACCCTCCACTCTAGTGATAGAGGGTATATATAAGTTTATCATTCCGTTTGTAACACATCGAAATATTGGTCTAGAGGGATTTGGTGTCGGCCATTATTGAGGTTCCAACGGAGAAGGGAACGAGGGAAGTAGTCTGTGCCTCAGCATACTTTGCAGGTGAGGGACCGATACCTCCGGTGGAGGTCACAAAGCTGGTAAGTTATTGTCAGAAAAACAACTTTCAGTTTATAATTGGGTGTGATGCCAACGCACATCATACCATATGGGGGAGTAGCAACATAAATGATAGGGGTAGGGATCTTCTTGATTATTTAGGTTTTAATCAGATAGATATTTTGAACAAGGGATCCAAACCTACTTTTATTAATGTTATTAGGGAGGAGGTATTAGATCTCACTTTAGCTAGTCCTTTCATATCCACTTATATAAACAATTGGAGGGTGTCAGATGAAGTCTCAATGTCTGATCATCAGCACAGTCGATTTGACATTCCGGGCAATCTGTCACTCACTCAAGAGTTTATATCAAGGAAAAATACTAACTGGATTTCTTATAGGGAATCTATCGCTTCTAAAGCTGACCTGCTGATCACCGATATTGGTTCCATAGGGGACCTAGAAGTGGCAGCAGGACAGCTTGATCAAGTGATTAAATGCTCGTATCATGAAAGCAGCACAATACGTCAACAAAAGGTACGACGTAAGGTCCCATGGTGGAGTGGTGCTCTTGATGATATGCGGAAGAAAGTTAGAAAACTTTTTAATGAGGCCAAACGTACTGGGAACTGGGATACTTATAGAAGTTCTCTGACTGAGTACAACAAGGAAATTAGAAGATCCAAAAGGGCATCTTGGAGGAAATTCTGTGAAAGCATAGAAGATACTCCTACAGTCGCAAGACTACATAAAACGATAGTAAAATTCTCTACGAACGAAATGGGTCTCTTAAGGGGAAATAACGGTATATATACCAAGGACCGAAAGGAGACTTTGGAGTTGTTATTATATATTCACTTTTTTGATTCGATCATTTGTGATCCTTCAGGAAATAATATTATACACGACCCCATACGATTTTGTAGGAGAACATTTAATCTTTCAGAAGTCATCTTCGACACGGATAAGGTTAGATGGACCATTAAGTCCTTTGATCCGTTTAAATCCCCTGGGGGGGACGAAATCTTCCCCGCTCTTTTGCAGAATGGGTTAGACTTTCTTTTAGATACATTAGTATCTGTTTTTAGATCCAGCTTTATATTTGGACACATCCCTTCTCTTTGGAGGAAGGTAAATGTTGTATTCATACCTAAAGCTGGAAATAGACCGGCTGAATTGCCAAAATCGTATAGACCCATAAGTCTTACATCCTTCCTACTGAAGACTATGGAAAGATTACTGGATCTTCACTTAAGATCCACATACTTGGATCAATATCCTTTACACAGGAATCAGTATGCATATGCAAAAGGCAAATCTACTGATTCGGCTTTACATCATCTGGTGACGGTTATAGAAAAAGCCCATAAGGACAAGGAAATAGCTCTTTGTGCCTTTCTGGATATTGAGGGAGCTTTTGATAATACTGGTTATGACTTCATTGAATCTGCACTTCGGTGTAGAGGTGTAGATCAGGGTACATGTAGATGGATTAAGAACATGCTAGAGAGCAGGGAAATAACCGCATCTATGGGTTGCACTCGAGTCACAGTGAATGCCGTTAAAGGCTGTCCTCAGGGCGGCGTCCTATCTCCACTACTTTGGTCCTTGGTGATAGACGACTTGCTTCAGAGGCTAGATAATATGGGTTATCAGGCAATAGGTTACGCGGACGATTTAGTAGTCATAGTAACTGGTAAATTCGATAATATCATCTCGGATATTATGTGCAACGCTCTACGTTTGGTAATGGGCTGGTGCACTGAACAGGGTCTTTCCATTAACCCTAACAAGACTATTATAGTCCCGTTTACTAGGAGAAGAAATCTCAATTTAGGTATAATTTCCGTAGGGAATACTATTATCCAACTCTCTAAGGAGGTTAAGTATCTGGGAGTTATCTTGGATACGAAACTTACTTGGAATTCACATTTAGACGGCACTATCAGAAAGGCTATTGCGGCATTATGGGCAGCGAATAGGATTGTTGGTAGGACCTGGGGATTGAGCCCCAAAATGGTCATGTGGATCTACAAGATGATTGTAAGACCGATCATGACGTACGCTGCCATAGTCTGGTGGCCGAAGACTATACAGGGGGATGCCACCGTAAGACTAGGCAAGGTACAGCGTCTGGCCTGCACTCTAATCACGGGTGCTATGAGAACCTGCCCAACTTTGGCCCAAGAAGCCATTTTGGGTCTCACACCTCTCGACATATTTATTAGATCTACGGCAACTATGGCTGCGCGTAGAATGAATATCGATTACTCTGACCCCCGCAACTTGAGCGGTCACTCCAATATTCTTTCTTCAATAGGAATTAGGGAAAACCTGGATATGCCGACGGATAGAGTAAACACTGTGCTTCGCTTTGGAAGGAAATTTGAGATCGTGATACCGAGTAGACCAGAGTGGGATGAAGGTGGTCCATATGTGGATACTAGAAGCCTAAACTGGTATACTGACGGATCCAAAATGTCCTCTGGAGTTGGCGCTGGTGTCTACGGTCCAAACACGCGGATCTCCGAACCAATGGGTAGGTGGCCTACAGTTTTTCAGGCTGAAATTCAGGCTATTACAATATGCGCTAGGGTTAATATTGCAAAGGGTATGAAGGGTACTCATATTTCAATCTTCTCTGATAGCCAGGCAGCACTTCAAGCACTGTCT
Source organism: Pegoplata infirma (assembly GCA_963921195.1). NCBI lineage: Eukaryota > Metazoa > Arthropoda > Insecta > Diptera > Anthomyiidae > Pegoplata > Pegoplata infirma. The sequence goes on along the minus strand of OY992536.1, from coordinate 283,231,158 downwards.
TCTTGGGAATTCAAATCCAAAATGACACTGGAATGTTTTGATACCCTTCAGCAGCTGGCCGGGAGAAACAAAATTACTCTATTTTGGATCCCTGGTCATAGAGGTTTTGAGGGTAATGAGATAGCGGATGAGCTTGCTAGAAATGCCTCCGCTACTCCTATGACCGGACCCGAACCCTATTGTGGGGTAAACTGGTCAACCTTCTCGAACATGATTAGGGGTTTGGAAAGAACCGACTTCTTAAACTTGTGGGAAAATTCAGGAGGTCTACGACAATCCAAGGCACTAATCACTCCATTATCATATGGAAGTATACTTAATCACACTAAAAGTGACATTAGGTTACTGACAGGTTTTCTCACCGGGCATTATAAGGTAAATTATCACTTGCATAATTTAAACCTTTGTGCATCGTCTTTGTGTCGACTTTGTCTTGAGGAAGTGGAGACAACGCAACACATATTATGTGAATGCATCGCAATATGTAGGATCAGAAGACGGTTCTTAGACAGGGAATTGCTTAATTCTGAGGATATAAGGCTAGCTTCTCCATCCTCTGTTATAATGTTCATTAGGAACATTGAACAGAGTTTGAATTAGATTAATGGATCTTGGCACAAAAGACCCATAAGGGTCGCAGTGCCGGCCGTTAGGGCTAGATCACCCCTTGAAAAAAAAAATAAAAAAATTGGTCTAGGACCCCATAAAGTATATATATTCATGATCCTTGATCGATTTTAAGTCGATCTAGCGATGTCCGTCCGTCCGTCCGTCCGTCCGTCCGTCCGTCCGTCCGTCCGTCCGTCCGTCCGTCCGTCCGTCTGTCTGACTGTCTGTCTCTCTGTCTGTCTGTCTGTCTGTCTGTCTGTCCGTTGAAAACACGCTAACTTTTGAAAGACTTTACGGAGGCTTCTGAAGTTTGACATATATGTTGGCCATTTACCGGGTCAGGTTGGTATTGCAATCCAGCGAAATCGGTCCAGTGGTTCAAAAGTTATGAGCAAAAGAGTAAATTTCGGCAAGGGTATTTTGCGAATTTGCGAGATTAAAACCACTCTAACTTTCGAAAGACAATTCTAAGGGTGCTGAAGCTTAGCATATATATTTGTCGCTCCACAAGTCTGTTTGGTTTTGAATTTCAGCAAATTCGGTTCAGTGGTTCAAAAGTTATAAGCAACGCTCTGAATTTCGGATTTGTTTCACCTTAAACTGTTGAAAACTCGTTAAACAAGTTTTATAAGCATGGTGAAATACCAGTTTTTTTAAAACTTGTTGTTTGTTTTCCTACCGTGCACAGTGCCACATTTGGCCAATCTAGGACGACAAAAATCCAATTTTAATTATATTGACTTGAAATTCGGTATAAATGTTCGTTTTGACTTCGAAAATAACATTATGAAAAATGTGGGAGGCCGGTTAAGGGCCACGCCCACTTATTTTAAAACTTGTAATTTTGGTTATAATTTCTTTAAATTTGGTATATATACTCTCAATGACTGTAGAAATAATATCACAAAAAAAGGGGGCGGTCAGACAACTGCCACGCCCACTTTTTTAAAATATGTTTAAAAAATATGTAAAAACAAGGTTAACATATCGCCCCACTGTAGTCGGCGTCGCAGACGGTCGCAAAAGTTAGCCGTTGAAATAAGTACTATGGATATTGGTCAATATATCTGAAAAAGTCCGGCGACAAATACGGACCAAACACAAAAGTTCTATTCCATCAAAAAAAATAAATACATAATTTTCTTTTAAAAAATTTGAATTTTGTTAAAAATTAAAAAAAAAAATAGAAAAATTTGTTTTAAGAAAAAAGAAAAGATATGACTTAAAGCATTTAAATATCCTTTAAAATTACCAAAAAAGAGTGGACAAATATCTCTTTTTGTTCAAAAGTTACAACAGTTTAAACTCGACTTAATTTATGCGAAATAATGTGCAGTAGTTACAGGATTTTACAAGATGCAACTTTATGCACCCACCTGTTAGTAACGAACAGAATTATCGATCTTATATGATTATTTCCGTGCTATTAGGAATGTTCTATAATACATACAAACATATCATGAAAATCGGGGAACTTTTTTTTTTTGAATTTGTCGTGCTAGATTGGCCAAATGTGGCACTGTGCCGTGGGGTATAAGTTGTTAGACAAGTAAATATTTATTATTGTTTTGTTATTGTTAAGTGTAACTGTATGTAACGGTGTATAGTAAGTATTTTTGGAAAAAAATCAAATAAAGTATGTGTATGATTGAATGATAGTTGTTTTTTTTTTTTTATTTTTTAAAGAAGAGATAAAATAAAAAGAGGGAAAGATGTGAAATAGTTTTTTTTTTTTTGTATTTTACATATGAAGGGTTCTATTTCAAACGTACCACGAAAAAAAAAATGTTGTTGGATCAAAGTCAAACTTTGAGAGCTTATTGCCCTATATGAAAGTAACAAATCGTGGAACAAAAGTTTTCGTTTTTATGAAAAATGGGCGAGATGGGCGTGGTCAAACATGGTAAAATTGAGCAATTTTAGCATGATGTCGCTTTATATTTAATTTTTTCTACAGTAACTCAACGATTCTGAAATTTTCGAAACACATCTAATTTATAGTGTTTTGTATGGGCTATCGATTGGCATTATTAGTTTTTGGAAAAAATTCAGAACTATGTCTGAATTTTTCAAATGAAAAATAAAAATCGATGTAGCAAAAAACACGCCATTTTTAATTTTTTTTAAAAAAATTTTAAATTAAAGTTCTTTTCATTTTCTACATCATATCAAATTTTCAGAGAGCAGTTATTTTTGGTTTTCGAGAAAATTGGCTTTAAAGTTTGAATGTCTTATTTTATTATCCATATCACTCATACGCCACGATACATTCATTTTTGCACTTACCAAAAACTTGTTTAATTCTATTTAGATAATTGATTTAGAGCTGATTTGTAGAGTCCAACCGAATATTCGGTCTCGACTTCGGCCGAATAATGGGGTTTCGGCCTCTATTCAGTATTCGGCAAAATTTTAGTATTTTAAAAAATATATAAAAAAAGTTGCTGAATTTTTCAATTTCGAGTATTATTACACTTCATTCATTTCATTTTTAAAATGTAACAAGGATTTCCAACTAACGTGTTACTGTAACAGTTCAAATAATTTTTTTTTCTTAATCTACAGATTTAATGAACAATTTTTTTTAAGTTTATTTAAATATGATTTTTTTGTAAGTTTTTAAAAATATATATATTTTAAATAAATACAACAATTCCGATGGTTTAAAAACATTAAGTGCTGTATATTTATTTTAAAAAAGAAATAAATAAAAATTTTATTCAGCCAGGCATTCGTTTTTTTAGTTTCGGTTTTGGTTCGGTTTCGGTTTGGCCTCGAAAAACTGGTTTCGGCCGGACTCTATTGATTTGTCATATTTATAATAAGAATTCGACTGTTTTTCAAGATTCTTCGTATCAAGGTTGCATTCAATATCAATAAAATGACAATATTTCAGAAGTGATCTTTGCCTTATGATTGTTGAAATTCTGGGACGCCGCTTAGCCATTTACTGGAATAAATTCAGGCAACAATATTCACAGTCGTTGTTAATTTTTAAGAATACTCTGATATTAAACACATTGCCTTACAACTAAAAATTTAAAATATATCAGAAGTAGACAAGTTCCAAAAAATATTTTAAAGTCTGCACTTCAAAAATTTTACAAACCTTCTTCATCATTTCAAAGATTTTAAAGTTCAAAAAAATTTTAATTCTTATTACACAGAAGACGAGTAAGCGATGGCACTGTATGTCTCTGGTCAACAAAAAAATAGTCAAATTCCTATAAATAAGACAAATCAGCTCTAAATCTGTTATCTAAACAGAATTAAACAAGTTTTTGGTAAGTGCAAAAATAAATGTATCGTGGCGTATGAGTGATATAGAAAATAAAATAAGACATTTAAACTTTAAAGCCAACTTTCTCGAAAACCAAAAATAACAGCTCTCTGAAAATTTGATATGATGTAGAGAATGAAATGAACTTTAATTTAATTTTTTTTTTAAAAAAATTAAAAATGGCGTGTTTGTTGCTACATCGATTTTTATTTTTCATTTGAAAAATTCAGACATAGTTCTGAATTTTTTCCAAAAACTAATAATGCCAATCGATAGCCCATACAAAATACTATAAAATAAATGTGTTTCGAAAATTTTAGAATCGTTGAGTTACTGTAGAAAAAATTAAATATAAAGCGACATCATGCAAAAATTGCTCAATTTTACCATGTTTGACCACGCCTATCTCGCCCATTTTTCCGAAAAACGAAAACTTTTGTTCCACGATTTGTTACTTTCATATAGGGCAATAAGCTCTCAAAGTTTGACTTTGATCTAACAACATTTTTTTTTTTCGTGGTACGTTTGAAATAGAAACCTTCATATATGTAGGTACAATACAACAAAAATATTTTACAAAGTAATTTTGTTACTCAAAGAAATTGTACACTAAAAAAAATATTTACACTCAAAAAAATGTTACACTCAAAAAAAATGTACACATTAATTTCTTTTTTAAAGAAATATCACACTCAAAAAAATTTGGATAATAATTCACCTCGTGGTGAATAAAACAAATATTCACCAGCTGGTGAACAAAACGTACCATAATTATTTTGCATCAATATTTTTTCATCAATATTTTTTTTTTCATCAATATTTTTTTTTCATCAATATTTTTTTTTTCATCATTATTTTTTTTTCCATCAGTATTTTTGTTTTTTTTTTTCATCAATTATTTTTTTCATCAATATTTTTTTTTTTTCAACAATATTTTTTTTCATCAATATTTTTTTTCATCAATATTTTTTTTCATCAATATTTTTTTCGTCAATATTTTTTTTATCAATATTTTTTTTTTATCAATATTTTTTTGATTGTTTTTTTTCATAAATATTTTTATCACGAGTATATTTTCTTTTTCATAAATTTTTTTGGCAAAAGGGTACTTTACGGGGCACAAACATTTTGTGAAAGAAAAAATTAAAGTTAAAAAAAACGAGATTAAAATTTAAGGGGGTGAGCCCCGGCCCCCCTGGAGCCAAAAAATCCGCTCCACCCACCTCCAGGTTTGGGTGGATATTTTAGTTAAAGGTAATTAAAAAAGAAAAATAAAAGTAAAGGGGGGCTAGGTCCCAATACCCTTCTAGGTCCATAAATCCGTCCTGATTTTTTTTCTCCAGGGGGTCTACCGGGGCCCAGACACCTTAAATTTTAATTTTTTTTTTTTATTTCTAAAAGGGGAGCCATATTTTTTCCGCAAAAAACACTTGTGTCCCGTAATGTGTATTTTAGCCAATTTTTTTCATTAAATATTTTTTTTTTATCGACATACACAGACAAACAGATTGATGGATATCACTAAAATGTCTTATTGTTTAGCAACCTTTACGGATCAATAATATATAAGCATAATGGGTAGGCTGGGTCGTATTCCAACAAAGTGCTCAGATCAACTATTAATAGTGAAAAAAAGTTGGTACAAGTAAATACAAGCAATTTAAAACCAAAATGAACAAAATCGGTCCATGGCTTCCGTTCTCGCATCGCGGGTCAAAATTGCGGTATTTGAAAAAATAGACAAAATTTAAAAAAAAAAATTAAATATTTAAAAAAAAATTATTAAAAAAAAAAATTTTTTTTTTTGTATCGCATTAATTTAAAGATATTTAGAAAAATTTTGTTTGTTTTTTCGGATATCGATAACCCACCCAAACGTGAGGCCAAAAAAAACTCACATTTTTAACACGGAGCTCAAAACTACTTTTTCACTATTTTAAAAATTTAGTGAAACAAAATTTTTTAAATATATTAGTTTATCCACTTGATATCATTGAATACATCTCAGGGATTGTAGAAAAAAATTCTTAGTTAAATTCCTTCGTCCAGTTGGTGTGTGGAGCGATTTGAATTTAGCGGATTTCCAGAACATGTGTTTTTATCGACATTTTAGACTAATGTCAATGTTTTTAGCAACATTTTTCTTAAATTAACCAACTTTTTTTGTTCAAATGGTTGTTTTGGACCATAGTAACTCTGCTTTGAAATAATAGGCTTTTTGGACAACGTTAACCCTTGCCGGCACGAGGTTAAAAAATTCCTCCAATGAAATTTTTCAAAATTCCTCACTCTAAAATCGTGTATGTGTTTAAATGATCAACAATTGCGCACTTAAGCGGAAAATTCTTAAAACTAAATAAAATAAAAAATTGCGGTATTTGAAAAAATAGACAAAATTTAAAAAAAAAAATTAAATATTTAAAAAAAAATTATTAAAAAAAAAAATTTTTTTTTTTGTATCGCATTAATTTAAAGATATTTAGAAAAATTTTGTTTGTTTTTTCGGATATCGATAACCCACCCAAACGTGAGGCCATAAAAAACTCACATTTTTAACACGGAGCTCAAAACTACTTTTTCACTATTTTAAAAATTTAGTGAAACAAAATTTTTTAAATATATTAGTTTATCCACTTGATATCATTGAATACATCTCAGGGATTGTAGAAAAAAATTCTTAGTTAAATTCCTTCGTCCAGTTGGTGTGTGGAGCGATTTGAATTTAGCGGATTTCCAGAACATGTGTTTTTATCGACATTTTAGACTAATGTCAATGTTTTTAGCAACATTTTTCTTAAATTAACCAACTTTTTTTGTTCAAATGGTTGTTTTGGACCATAGTAACTCTGCTTTGAAATAATAGGCTTTTTGGACAACGTTAACCCTTGCCGGCACGAGGTTAAAAAATTCCTCCAATGAAATTTTTCAAAATTCCTCACTCTAAAATCGTGTATGTGTTTAAATGATCAACAATTGCGCACTTAAGCGGAAAATTCTTAAAACTAAATAAAATAAAAAAAATGGCATCCGAAATTTCAATACGTCTTTGTCGTTTTTACTGTGTAAAGCTAAAAGTGAAAAACATATTATTTAATATGTCAAAAAAGTCCATGAGCAAAAAAACAGCTGTTTGAAATTTTTTGGGCGTTCGTTCAACAAGGGTTAAAGATGTCCTTCAAGAAAACTTTGTATAAATTTGTACTTGTTGATTATTTAAACACACACACGATTTTAGAGTGAGGAATTTTCAAAAATTTCATTGGATGAATTTTTTAACCCCGTGCCGGCAAGGGTTAACGTTGTCCAAAAAGCCTATTATTTCAAAGCAGAGTTACTATGGTCCAAAACAACCATTTGAACAAAAAAATCTGGTTAATTTAAGTAAAATGTTGCAAACAACTACAAATTAGTCAAAAATGTCGATAAAAACACATGTTCTGGAAATCCGCTAAATTCAAATCGCTCCACACACCAACTGGACGAAGGAATTTAACTAAGAATTTTTTTCTACAATCCCTGAGATGTATTTAATGATATCAAGTGGATAAACTAATATATTTAAAAATTTTGTTTCACTAAATTTTTAAAATAGTGAAAAAATAGTTTTGAGCTCCATGTTAAAAATGTGAGTTTTTTCGGCCTCACGTTTGGGTGGGTTATCGATATCCGAAAAAAACAAACAAAATTTTTCTAAATATCTTTGAATTAATGCGACACAAAAATTTTTTTTTTTTTTTAATAATTTTTTTTTTAAATATTTAATTTTTTTTTAAATTATGTCCATTTTTTCAAAAACCGCAATTTTGACCCGCGATGCGAGAACGGAAGCCATGGACCGATTTTGTTCATTTTGGTTTTAAATTGCTTGTATTTACTTGTGCCAACTTTTTTTCACTATTAATAGTTGATCTGAGCACTTTGTTGGAATACGACCCAGCCTAATATCCATGTACTAGGTTGAGGAGAGTTTCATTCAAATTTTCAAAATGTCCTCACTCAAAGTCAGCAGTGGTCATGGCTGACCTTCTGGGGACATGTCACCTAAGACTTCTTTGGGGAAATAAATGTCTGACGTAGATCATGCGAAAATACAAAAAAATTTCGTATTTCCTTTAGTTTTTACTTTTATCCATTTTCCTTTATAAATTATCTTTCTCATATTTAGAAAAAACTTTTCGCCTTTTTGAGTCCCAACTGGATTTGAACCTGGAACCTTCAGTTTATTAGTCTCACACCTAACTACTTGTTCCAAACTTTATTTTAAAAATTATTTGTCTACCCGAGTAAAAAAAATGATATGACACAATATATAATTTAATATGGGTTCGTTTCTATTTTGATATAATCTTATACGAAAAATGGTTTCATAAGATTTGATCGAATATTATCTAATAATATCAGTTTATATAACTTAAATACGAGTTTTGGTCTAATCCAATGATATAAAATTTATATCCAATTATATAAAAATTTATACAATTTTATAAATCGGATGTTTTTTTTTGTTTTTAATAAAAAGTTGAAAAATTAAAATAATAAAAATAAGTTCCCTAGTAAAAAAAGAAAAAAAGTTCATGACTAATTATATCCCAAATATGGCGGATACAATTACTTTAAAAATTATCTACGGGTATATTTTATGATCTATCGGGATAACCTTATATATAATGTTATACGTGAATTGGGTCTATATAATTATATCAGTTGGAGAAAACTGATACGATTAAATATAATTTAAACCCATTATAACTCATCATATATTGCTCCTTATAACGTCATATAAGTTGGATAACATTGTATATAATCATATGCACTTTATGTAATGTTATATACAAAAATATGTTCTTTATGTATAGCAATATCTAACCATATATATTTATATCTTATAGTCTCAATTTATTTTATATTGTATCAGTCCGGATCAAACTGATAAAACCAGATAGACCCATTTTACGTATCATATTATATATAAGACTATCTGTTCAGATCTTGTAGGATAACCGAGGATAATATTTGAAACAATTGTGTCCACCATATTTGGGATCTAATTTGTCACGGCTATATATAACTCTTTTTTACTCGGGTTGTTCTTGAAAAAAAATAAAATTTCAAAAAATGGAGTCATATAAAATTTTATATAAAACACTTAGAAAATATTTGCGATAAAAAAAAGGTTCCTTGAAAAAAACTTAAAATTTTATATAAATTGTTAAATTTTATATAAAACACTTAGAAAATATGTTCAAAAAAATTTTACCTTGGAAAAACTTAGAAAAATTTGAAAGATGGAGTCATATAAAATTTTATATAAAACACTTAGAAACTTGGAATGATGCATGGGACCAGATGTTACAACATATAGTTATGTATGGCGATATCTTAAAAAAAATCCCACATCAAAATTTATTATATAAATTTATCTGGAAAGACATAGTGTCACACATGATCATATATGAAATAATATGATTATATGAAAGTATATAAGATCATATTAAATTATTTTTACTCGGGTATTTATTACTTTTATTTTACTTGTTAGATTTTGATTTTATTTTAAATAAATTGATAATATTGTTATCTTTTTCTTGGAAATTGTAGAATTGCCCAGATTTAAAATTCTAATTTAATATACTGCTATTCTGGAGACATCACCTTTTAGACGCCTTAGAGGAATTGTCCACACTCTTAAAGCAAACATTCAGTGACGACAATGTTAGGACATGTCATCAAGGAATACCTATGATTTGTCAGAACCTGAAGACATTTCCTTAAGGAATCACTGTGGAAATTTCCTCAGTGACACATTTTCCAACTGGGATGAAATTAATTTTTTTATAATTTAGAATTATGATGGTCTCTGAAACCAACATTTTTTATTCTCAATATTTGAAAACAAGAGGTAACCTAGAAAAAAGACTAAACTCAACTCAAAAAAAATAATAATTTTTAGTTCGTTTTTTTTTTTAATCTGAAGGTCAACAAAAAGATGTTTTTCCCATTTGTCTCAAACATACCGACTAACTTAAACTCATACCTAGCGTTAAACCAAAGATATGAAAAGAATGTACAAATAGTTAAATATGTGACAAATCAATGACACACATGTATGGAATTTTAATATGTTTGTAAGTTTTTTTTTTTCTATTTCTATTCTAGAAATGCTTACATATAACAATGAGATAAGATACGCAAGAAAAAAAATGAAGAAAAAATATTTAAGAAAAATAAACCACAAACATGCGTGTCAATTGTGCAACATAAAAATTTACCCAAACAAATTTTTAGTTAAAACATTCACATCATGATCATCAACATTATCATCCTTTTACAAAAAGCCCCCTCACAAATGTGGGAGTCATTTTAAGGTGTAATCAGAAAACAAAAAAAAAAAACAACAATGACACCATAAAACATATTGTTATTGTAAACGAGTTAGAAAATATTAGAGTAGGGTGAAAGGGAAATAATAAGAAAATTTTAATATGAAATCTGTCGAAAAATTTAAAATGAATGAGAGAAATGGTGAAGAAATATAAAAAAAAACATTGGGGTCAAGCTCATGCCCATACTTTTGGTTTTCCATATCATCATTGGAACATTTCCTTATGTGTAATAGAGTTTAATGTAATTTATGAAATATTTCATTAAGTGGTTTCATGCTATTTCATTACAATTTCGTAAATAAGTCACAGAACCTTAATATTTATATTTTTAAAAATTTTTTACAATTGCCCCATAAAAAAGTAAAATTTTTAAAGTTTGGTTTCTTTAGTCCAAGTTTTCAATTTGTGTGTCATTCATATTTACCATTTTCGTCCACTCTATTATTCTATATGCGTTGCTCTAGGCATTGTATGTGTAACACCTAAAAGGTGTTTTTGTTGATTTTATAGGTTGAAATTGTGATTTATACAATATGTGTAGGTATATATTTTGTTTTGCCACAAAAAAAATATATATATGGGGGTTTTCGTGTCAACTGACACAACTTTTGAAACCGATGTCTTCCGATCGGGATGAAATTTGCACCAAGGTTAGTCCTATTGAATAGTAGTTCAGACACAATTTTTCAACGAGATCGGTCAAGAACTCTCTGAGTTAGTGGGGGTCGAAATTTGACATTTTGGCCAAAGAGGTGTTTATTCTCATCCATGTAACTTCTTACATATTGTTTTTAGCAAAATGTGTTCCAAAGAGTTTAGATAGCTATTTCTTCAGTCTTTCGAAAAAAAAAATATAAAAAAAATAAAAAAAAAATTTTTGATTTTTTTTCTTAAAAATCCAAAACTTTTTTGACTTTTTCCTCAAATTGGGCCCTTTTTTTTTTTTTTTTTTTTGATTCAAAAGAAAGCTTAGGTGATTTCCTTTAAGAGCTGTGGGGTCGCTTAGTGGGATGCGAGTGGGATATCTATGAAAAATTTTTTTTTTTAACTTTGGAACACAAAAAACCGTTCTTCAATTTGCACTATTAGGCGTGGGATAGCTAACCAGTTTTCGATTTCGATCCGCGATACCCTCTAATTTTTTTAGGTTCGAAAAAGAAAGCACGAGCCAAAAAATGGGGGCTGTGGGGATAGGCCATATGGCCCCTCATTGGGGTCAAAGTTGGACGTAAAGAGGTAAAAATCCTCAAAAAGCCCCAAAACTCCCCTAGAAACGCCCCTGGAGGGGTGCAATGTGAGACCGACCTCCAATAATTTTCTGCCCCCAACATTTTTCTTGAACAAACCTTACCCCTATTTCCACTTCCTAAGGGGGCTCCCATACAAAATGACATTTTATAAAATTTGCTCCTACCGCTCTAACTGTCCGTAGGATGCCCCTAGAGAAGTAAAATGTATGACCGACCCCCAATATTTTTTCAACTCCAACATTTTCTCGGAATATACCTACCCTTTATTTTCAACTCTTAAGGGGGTACCCATACATTTTTTTTTATTTTTTTATTAGTTTTTAAAAATACATGTTTTTATAATGTATGCGAGCCCCTTAGGGAGTGGAGATAGGGTGTTATGATGTTCGGACAAAATGTTGGTAACTAAAAAATAATGGGGGTTAGTCGTAATTTTTGCCTCTCTAGGAGGCACGGTAGGGGCGGTAGGAGCTGGTTTAATAAAACAAGTTTATAAAAAATAAAAGAAATGTATGGGGACCACCTCAAGGGTTAAAGATACATTGTAGGTATGTTTGCAAAAAATGTTGGAATTAATAAAATAATGGAGGTCGGTCATACATTTGGCCCCACTAGGGGCACTTTAGGGTAAGTTAGAATGGTAGGATCAAATTTTTTAGAATTGGTTTGTATGGGAGCCCCCTTAGGAAGTGGAAATAGGGGTAAGGTATGTTCAAGAAAAATATTGGGGGCAGAAAATTATTGGAGGTCGGTCTCACATTGCACCCCTCCAGGGGCGTTTCTAGGGGAGTTTTGGGGCGTTTTGAGGATTTTTACCTCTTTACGCCCAACTTTGATCCCAATGAGGGGCCATATGGCCCCTCCCCACCGCCCCCATTTTTGGCTCGTGCTTTCTTTTTCGAACCAAAAAAAATTAGAGGGCATCGCGGATCGAAATCGAAAACTGGTTAGCTATCCCACGCCTAATAGTGCAAATTGAAGAACGGTTTTTTGTGTTCCAAAGTTAAAAAAATTTTTTTTTCATAGATATCCCACTCGCATCCCACTAAGCGACCCCACAGCTCTTAAAGGAAATCACCTAAGCTTTCTTTTGAATCAAAAAAAAAAAAAAAAAAAAGGGCCCAATTTGAGGAAAAAGTCAAAAAAGTTTTGGATTTTTAAGAAAAAAAATCAAAAAATTTTTTTTTATTTTTTTTATATTTTTTTTTCGAAAGACTGAAGAAATAGCTATCTAAACTCTTTGGGACACATTTTGCTAAAAACAATAGGTAAGAAGTTACATGGATGAGAATAAACACCTCTTTGGCCAAAATGTCAAATTTCGACCCCCTCTAACTCAGAGAGTTCTTGACCGATCTCGTTGAAAAATTGTGTCTGAACTACTATCCAATAGGACTAACCTTGGTGCAAATTTCATCCCGATCGGAAGACATCGGTTTCAAAAGTTGTGTCAGTTGACACGAAAACCCCCATATATAAAATCAGCAAACAATTCGTAACTTGAATGCTGGGTTAAAATTGTAAAAATATTTATTTTTACACTTTGTTTATGCAAATGTTTTTTTTTTTTTTTCTCAAAAAAAATCACGATTTATTTTTAACAAAAATAAAAATATAAAAAAAAATATATTTGTGTGGTATTACAATTTAGCCTAAAGGATTTTGTTGTTATTGCTTATATTGATGTTTTTGTTGTGTATACCTTAATATTTATACAAATTTAGTTTAACCTAACGAAAACAAACTCTTTCATATGATAACAACAGATATATTGTATAAAATGTCAACTTAAGAGTATAGAGAAATTAAACGTACAACTAGAGCATTCCATACCGATTATCCTACCTAAAGTAATATACGAAGGATAAAATATTGCATTAAGTTAATTAAATATTTTATTTATTTATAGGCAGGTTTCTGAAAATTTTTTAAAACTATTTTTAAGCCGATTTTTTCTTAGTTCAAACATTTAAAATTTAAAATATATGTAGTCTAATAGTTTTAAAATACAGTAGCAAAAATACTTATTTTACCACCAAATCGTACTCCATAGCGTATGAGCAATAAATACGATAATTATTTATTCCGATAATTATTTATTTACGGTGAACATAAAGTAATAAGAATGCCACGTTAGAGTGAATTTTTTTTTATCTTTTAATTTTCCCAAGTGGCCGTGCAAGTTTTTATTCTACTAAACCTAAAAGTTATGTGTTACAAATGAGGCCAAGAGGATTAAATGAACCAGTGGCGCCCGACGATCAAATTTTTATTTTTTTTTTTAATTAAAAAAAAAAACAAGTAGAAAACAATGCCCATTTTAAGTGATAGTAAATTTTCTAACGTGAAAAAAATAACAGTTTTGATTAGAAATATTTTATTTTGCGTAAAAAAATTTTTTTTTTGTAATTTTTGAAAAAAAAAAAAATAATTTACTAATTTTTTTTTTTGAGTGTAAAATTTTTTTCGAGTGTATTTTTTTTTTTTTTGTTTTGGTATAAAAATATTTTTGAGTGACAAAAATACGTTTTAAAATATTTTTGTGACTTACCAATGTTTTTAAAACAGCCCAAGCAGAAATTGACGACGGTTCTAAAAAAAAAGCGTTCTGAAAGCTCTGTAACAAAAAAAAAGCATTCGCAAAACGCTATTTTCAAACGCTTTGCGAGCGTTTTTGAAAAGTGTTCTGAAAGCTCTATAACAAAAAAAAAAAAACAATCTCAAAACGTTTTTTTGGAACGCTTTGCGAGCGTATTCGAAAAGCGTTTTAAGAGTTTTTTATATTTATTTTTTTTTTTTTTGAAAAAAATTTCTAAGTTTCGAAACTATTTTTGAATAACAATTTTTTGTCAATTTTTTTTTTTTAAGTAAAAAAAATCATAAAAAATGTTTTTAGATTTTTTTTTTTAAATTTTCTAAGTTTCGAAAATTTTTTTGAAAATTTTTTTTAAGTATTTTTGAGTACAAAAACTTTTTTTTCGGATTTCACTTTGTATCAAACAAATTATTATAACCGAACTAAAACAGAAATTCTTTACTTTGGGTTTTTAAAGCGCTTTGATGACTTTAAAAAAAACGTTCTCAAAGCACTTTTTTACATCGCTTTTAAAACGCTTTAAACCTAGCGTATATCGATGTTATCATTCGGATCATCTGAAGGCGCTTTGAAGTTGGTATACAGAACGCTCGTACAACCGTCTACAACGCTTTCACAACGCTTTTGCGATTGTATTTTTCTGACTGGGAGGTTTAACGGGTTTTCAACACGTGAATTTAAGGTGACGCTGATCTGAAATTCACGGTTTTGCTAATAACTTTTGAACCGATTTGGCTGAAATTCAATACGAACTAGGCTGGAGGAACGAAAAATATATATGCCAAGCGTCCGCATCCTCAGAGTTGCTTTTCGAAAGTTATAGTGCTTTTTATCTCATAAATTCACGAAAAACCCTTGCCGAAATTCAGTCTTTTGCTCATAACTTTTGAACCACTGAACCGATTTCGCTGGATTGCAATACCAACCTGACCAGGTAAAAGCCCAACATATATGTCAAACTTCAGGAGCCTCCGTAAAGTCTTTCAAAAGTTAACGTGTTTTCAACAGACAGACAGACGGACAGACGGACGGATGGATGGACGGACGGACGGACGGACATCACTAGATCGTCTTAAAATCGATCGAGGATCATGAATATATATACTTTATGGGATCCTAGACTAACATTTCGAGGTGTTACAAACGGAATGACAATCTTATATATACCCTCTATCACTAGAGTGGAGGGTATAAAAAAAATAAGGAGTTTTTCGTTCCGAAAATGTCTCAAAATCTTTGATTTAATTAAAATAATATTACTCTTAGAATCGGAGAATTTTCTATACCAAAAATTTTTTTAGAAGTATTGAGTTTTTACGCTAAAAATTTATGTTTGAGAATTTTTAAAGAAAAGTATATTTTCAAAAAATGTCTGCGTAAGTGCCTGTCAGAATCTGAGAACTTATTCAGTAGGAAAATAACTCAGAGACTTTTTGTGTAAGAAAAATGTTTTAAAATCTAAGATTTTTGCTACATGAAAAATGTTTTAAAAACTGAGACTTTTTTTATAGGAAAATATTTCAGAATCTGAAATTTTTCTACACTCAAAATAATACATTAGTAGATTTACTAATTTTTTTTTGCTAATGCTGGTTAGCTAACTTTTAGCAAATTTTTAGTTGAGATTAGCATGTTAGCAAAAATATCTTGTAAACTTCATATAGCGCATTAGCAATTTTAAACAAAATTTTAACTAATTTTTTTTGCTAAATTTAAAATTGAGTTGACCAAATTTTTACAAGCTTTTTTGCTAAAATTAGCAAGAATAAAAGGTAAATTTTTTTTTATTTTCAGAAAACTTTAAATGGCGCTATCTCGGAAACTAAGCCAGATAGAGCAAAATGGAGGCCATTTTTGGTTCTTAGAATCTCCATAGTATCGCCGGTCCTCTTCACATGTGTGGACCCTAATGGGCCCTAACTTTGGATCCAAAAAAGTTAGCATTCCCGAAAATTTTAAAATGCTCATATCTCGGTAAATATTGCCGACACATCAAACGTAGAACAAGACAAAAAGCTCTCCAAGTAATATTTTTGAAGTTATCGAGTTTTTTAATTCTCAAGACCCCAGTGGTCCCCTATAATCACGTATCTCAAAAACTAAGCAAGGTAGAGCGAAACGGACACAAATTTTGGATCAAAAACTATGACGATTTTTAAGGAACTATGAAAAAGTTTTACGTTTTGTCGTTTTTAAAAGAAAAACCATTTGTTTAATGTTTCTTCAAATAACTATTTCTGTTCTTTGTTTCAAAAATAACAACATAAAAAATAAAAACTTTCATTAGCATTCAATTTTTAAAGTCATTTATTTTTGTTCTGTAAGTAAAAATAAAAGATTCTTCATTAATTTTTAATGATTTGTGTACGTTTTTTTTTTTTGTAGAAAAAAAATAATTTATTTATAGAAATATAAAGACATGTTTGTATCAAGTGACTTTGGCACGATGGGTAGAGTGTCTGGCTAGAATGTAGGTGATTGCGGGATCGATTTCTCAAAATTTTATTAAACATTTTTTACAATATAATTCAATAGAAAAATTGTAAAAATAAACTAGGAAATCATTAATTTTTAATGTTTTCTTAGGTAATTTTTTTTAATTTGTTGGTAAAAATAACACAAAAAATCATTAATTTTTAATGTTTTCGTAGGTTATTTTTTTCGAATTTGTTGGTAAAAAAATTAAAGTTATATTATTTTTTAATGTTCAAAGTTATTTATTTTAGAAAACTTAACTAATAATAAAAAAAATGTTGATGTTTGTTAAAACAAATTAATAATTAATGGGATTGTTTTCAAATGTTTTATCACTTGTTTTAAATATGTTTTTCATTTGTTTTTGCCTACAAAATGTTTTTAGTGCAATGTTAAACGAAAATGCTACAATTATTTATTAATTTAATATAATCATTGCTATTTTCGTGTGCCCCACTGTACTGCAAAATACTTTCTATTTTTCAGTTTCCTATAATGTTTTTCTTATTTTCTATGTATGAGTAATTGTGTGTTATGTGAAATTACAGTTAACATGTAGTACTATAGAATAAAAGAAACATGTTGTACGAGTAGGCTTACAATTTTCCAAAAAAAAAAAACACACATTCACTCATACACTCTTATAATGTTTTTATGTTATATACACGTACATTTATGCACACATGAATGCATGTGTGTTGTATGCAGGGGTGCCAGATGATTTTTATGAAAAATCGGCATATTTTCAAAAAAAATCGGCATTATCGGCACTTCAATTTAAAAAATCGGCAAAAAATCGGCAATAGAAAAACAACCATTAAAATACAATAAAACATATTTTTATTGACAAAATATAACAAAATAGAACATTTAAGCAATTAATAAATGTTTATAACCTTTTAAGGACAATCCGACAATCGGACAATCCCGAACAAAGTGAAAAAAATATTTTGGATTTTTTTATTTAAAAAAGTTTTTTGTGATGATCGGATAAATTTTTTTGGTTCCTCCCAATTTTTTTATTTTTTTTTTTGTAAAAAAAAGAAAAGAAAAAATTTAAATTTTTACAGACAAAAAAATTGTCGATTATCATAAAAACGATTTTTTAGTAATGTCTTAATATTAACTTATATTTTCAGAATAAGATTTTTAAGATAAACAAGTTAGAAAGTTATAGTCGGTCAATACCGACCATATGATACCCTACACCAGTGTTTTCCTGAAAATGGGTCCCAAGTCCAAACATGGATCGATTGGATCTGTCTTTTGGTAGATCTTTATTTGGTGTAGAAAACACACGCAGATCAAATTTTAGTGAAATTGGTTTATTTTTTTGTCAATAGACCGATTTAATTGAATATCGGTCGAAATTTTTATGTGGGGGACTTATTTCAAAAATGGTGCAAATATATTCCGATTTGATTAGGTTACTAAGTGCTCGTTTAACACCTAAAAATAAAATTTTTATCAAATATTTCCATTTTTATGAATTTCGAGTGAATTGTGTGAATATCGGGAGGGCGGTTTGTATGGGGACTACCAGAAGGACTGATCCGATTCCTTTGAAATTTGGAATGGTGATTCTTGCATACAAAATTTGTTTACCTGCTAAATTTCAAAGCGATATACGTATAATACGATTATTAGAGTCATTTAAGCCAAATCCAAAGGGGGCTAGGTCTTAACATGGACCGATTTTCTCCAATTTCAATAAGCTTCGTTCTTAGGCCAAAAGATGCTTAAGTTTCAAATTTCAAGTAAATTGATTGAAAATTGCGACCTGTAACATCAGCACAAACTCATTATTCCCTGTACCACAGAGTGGTGTAGGGTATAAAAAGGAGCCCAAAGACATTTTTCACAGGTCCAATATTTCTTTCTTCTTTCCGAAACATCATTAACATGCGGCGAAAATCAAACGGATATTGAAAAAAAAAACATATTTTCAATGTAAATTTTGGAAATTACATACTTTTCCGACCATATCGAATTTTTGTTTGCCGTTAATAAGCTGGATTAGCTTATCAAATTATAATTAAAAATTAAAAAAAAAAAAATCGATTTTTTTCACCTTTTTTTTTTTTTTTTTTTTTTAATATCCGTTTGATTTTCGGCGCATGTTAATGATGTTTCGGAAAGAACAAAAATTTTTACAAAGAATGTATTATCAGGAGGGACTAAAGACCTATAACGTAAGCTTATCAAAACTAAAAAAAAAAAAATTTTAGAGTAAGACCCCAACCAGCCTCAATTTTTTTTTCATGGTCAATTTTGGAACTGAAAAACTTGTCCCAACAAAATGAAATCTTTTGCCGTTAATAAGCTAATGAAGTTAAACTATAATAAAAAAATATAAAAAAAAAACGAACTTTTTTTTTTTTCATTGTGTGAAATTTTTTTTTTTTATATCCCAAAGTTCAGGGCCCGGTAGCGACCCCTAAACCTTAATATAAAAATTTGAAAAAAATCACGTGTCATTTTTTCGGCGACACGAAATAACTCCCACATGAAATAACTCCCACGAAATTACTCCCAATGAAATAAGTCCCACCAAAAATGAAATATGTCCCAATGGAGAAAAAAATGAAATAAGTCCCAACCACAATGAAATAACTTCCACCTACAAAATGAAATAAGTGCCAATGAAATAACTCCTAATGATAATGAAAAGTCCCAATAAAAAAATTTAGAAATTCAGAGCTTTTCGAAAACATGCAAAAATACATTGAGTGTTCTATTTGAATTGCTTCTGTTACATTCAAACATCGCGGCGATGTTTTGCACTAAATATTCGTAGTCGTAAAAATTTAGGCGATTTTTGCTATCAAATTTTCGGTAATCGCGGCGATTTTCGGTACCAAATTTAATCAGAACTTGTTGTAAAAAACGCCGCATGCAAAAATTTGGTACCAACAATCGCCGCGATTTTTGGAACCAAATTTTCTCATGCGGCGCTTATTGCGACAACTTTGTATGTTACCGAAAATTTAAAAGATTTAATCAGAACTTGTTGTAAAAAGCGCCGCAGGCGAAAATTTGGTACAAAAAATCGCCGCGATTTTTTGTACCAAATTTTCGCCTGCTGCGCTTTTTACAACAAGTTTTGATTATTGCGACAAATTTGTATTTTACCAAAAATTTAAAAGATTTAATCAGAACTTGTTGATTATTGCGACAAATTTGTATTTTACCAAAAATTTAAAAGATTAATTTAGAACTTGTTGTAAAAAGCGCCGCAGGCGAAAATTTGGTACCAAAAATCGCCACGATTTTTGGTACCAAATTTTCGCCTGCGGCGCTTTTTACAACAAGTTCTAAATTAATCTTTTAAATTTTCACCTGCGGTGCTTTTTTCAACAATCTTGTATGTTGTCGAAAAACTTTCTATGTTATCGAAAACGAAACACGTTGGATTACTTTCGCGTTCTCCGCTTTTTATAACTATTTTGTATGTGCGCTCTTACCTCAAAAGTCTTTGCAAGTTTTGGTAGCAAAATTTCTAAAATAAACAAAGTTGTTAAAAAAGCACTTCGTCCTAAAATTTGGTAATAAAATCACAACGAATTTTAGTTTATTAATAATAAAATCATATAAGTCAAAACGTTCTAGATACTTCCACCAACACTGAAACAATAGTGGGAGTTATTTCATCGCTATTGTAGTGGGAGTTATTTCATATGAAAGAACTCCCACCGAAAAAATTATGAAATAACTCCCAACAAAAATGATAAAAGTCCCACTAAATTGGGAGTTATTTCATATGAAATAACTCCCAACTTTGTATGGATTTTTTTTTGGGACTTATTTCATTTTTTAGGTGGGAGTTATTTCATGTGGGAGTTATTTCGTGTCGCCATTTTTTCACGGTGCTTAATATATATTCCGGGTGCCCCATTCAAAAATCCAACTTTTGTTTTTATGAACCACCCTAATGTTGACCCTTAAAGGCAAATGCACCGACCCCGACTCTAAGCGAAATAACAAAACCAGAATCGCTCCACCCGGACGGACATCAGTAGATTGACATAAAATCGATCGAGGACCACGAATATATATAATTTATGGGGTTCTAGACCTTTATTTTGAGGTGTTACAAGAGAAATGACAAACTTATATAAATATTTCTTCTATTACTAAAGGGAGGGTATAAAAAGCGACTGTGTTCTTTGAGTTGATCAAAAAATCGTCATTTTTGGAGCAAAAATCGGCAAATCGGCACTTTGATAATTTTGAGGCAAAAAATCGGCAAAATGCCGATAAATCGGCAAATATGGCAGCCCTGGTTGTATGTTTGTATACTTAACTTTAAACAAATTTACGCTTAGCCTCTAGTTAAATTTTATGTTTGCTTTTCCTTCCTGTTTTATTTATTTATTTTTTTTTGTTATGTCCTTTTTTCGTTGTTTGCTTACGTATATGTGTAAGTGTATTTGTGTGTGTGAGTGAGAGTGTAATATAGTAGTTACATACATGTGAGCCAACACACTTACATGTATAAATGTTTATTTATTTGCTTTATAGCTGTCAAAAACACTTGTTCAAAAGTGTCAACTTAACATATTCCTTGGTAATTATTTAATTTTATTTGTTATTTATTTTTTTTAACATTGTTGTGTGTTTACAAAAGATTTTGTTAGTTTTTTTCTTCCGTTTTTGTTAAATAAAGTATTTAGACGAATGTGTATGTATATTTAGGACACTTTGACGTATGAAGAATATTAATTTCTTTGTATTGCAAAATTGTTGTAAATTTTTTAACAAAAATAACAGATCAAGTATGTAGTATTTAAAATGTTATCAAAAAATTTTAAATGAAATTGACATTTTTATGGTTTTATGAATTTAAAAGAAATTGTTTGTATTTAATTGTGTCACACATGTTTATTTAATTCAAATAATCAAATCAAAACAAAAATTTTAAAACAAATTATTTTAAATTGAAACATATTCGGTGTAAAGAAAAGTAATAAAATTTCAAGAAATTTTTCCTAAAGAAAAATTTTCTGATTTTGTGAAGTATGTAGTTATTTTCAATAGACAATGGGTACGTTCAGCAGAGAAAGCTGCTACTCAGCCGCTCCCCAACATTCTGCTGAACGGTTTAATTTTTGACATTTCAGTCAACATGTTGAGTGAGCGCTTCTCATCACTGGTAGCGTACAAAAATTATGCTACATTTGATCACAAACTGATAAATAAGCTGTTTTATTGAAATTAATTATTTTTTTTGACGTTATTCAAGGAAATAAACAAAAAAATAATAAAAAAGTATTTTCCACAGAAAAAATAAATGAAAATAAAAAAAAAAATATAATTTATTCCAATATTTTAAAACATTCATAAAAAAATGCGTTCAGCAGAGTCAACTAATCAAAACATGCTACATCTCAACTGTTGAGTAGCAGGTTTCTCTGCTGAACACGCTCAATGTCTCCGATTCCTATGTGAAAAGTCTCAGATTCTGTGAAGTTTTTTCTACAGTAAAAATTTCTCAGAATATAAACTTTTTCTATTGAAAAAATGTCTACAAAACATCTCAGATTCTGAGAAAATTTTTACTAAAAAAAAGCCACCGATTCTGAGACATTTTTCCTGTAAAAAAGATTATGACACATTTTTCCAATAGGAAAATTATGAGATTTTGAGACATTTTTAATATCGAAAAATTCTCAGATTTTGAGACATTTTTCCTATAGAAAAAGTCTCAGATTCTGAGACATACTTCCTCCAGAAAAATCTCAGATTCTGAGACATTTTTCCTAAAGAAAAAGTCTCAGATTCTGAGACATTTTTCCTATAGAAAAAATCTCAGATTCTGAAACATTTTTCCTATAGAAAAAGTCTCAGATTCTAAGACATTTTTCCTATAGAAAAAGTCTCAGATTCTAAGAAATTTTTCCTATAGAAAAAGTATCAGATTCTAAGACATTTTTTCTATAGAAAAAGTCTCAGATTCTGAGACAATCTGATAAATTTTTCCAATAGGAAAAGTCTCAGATTCTGAGACATTTTTCTTATAGAAAAAGTCTCAGATTCTGAGACATTTTTCTTATAGAAAAAGTCTCAGATTCTGAGACATTTTTCTTATAGAAAAAGTCTCAGATTCTGAGACATTTTTCTTATAGAAAAAGTCTCAGATTCTGAGACATTTTTCTTATAGAAAAAGTCTCAGATTCTGAGACATTTTTCTTATAGAAAAAGTCTCAGATTCTGAGACATTTTTCTTATAGAAAAAGTCTCAGATTCTGAGACATTTTTCTTATAGAAAAAGTCTCAGATTCTGAGACATTTTTCTTATCGAAAAAGTCTCAGATTCTGAGACATTTTTCTTATAGAAAAGGTCTCAGATTCTGAGACATTTTTCTTATAGAAAAAGTCTCAGATTCTGAGACATTTTTCTTATAGAAAAAGTCTCAGATTCTGAGACATTTTTCTTATAGAAAAAGTCTCAGATTCTGAGACATTTTTCTTATAGAAAAAGTCTCAGATTCTGAGACATTTTTCTTATAGAAAAAGTCTCAGATTCTGAGACATTTTTCTTATAGAAAAAGTCTCAGATTCTGAGACATTTTTCTTATAGAAAAAGTCTCAGATTCTGAGACATTTTTCTTATAGAAAAAGTCTCAGATTCTGAGACATTTTTCTTATAGAAAAAGTCTCAGATTCTGAGACATTTTTCTTATAGAAAAAGTCTCAGATTCTGAGACATTTTTCTTATAGAAAAAGTCTCAGATTCTGAGACATTTTTCTTATAGAAAAAGTCTCAGATTCTGAGACATTTTTCTTATAGAAAAAGTCTCAGATTCTGAGACATTTTTCTTATAGAAAAAGTCTCAGATTCTGAGACATTTTTCTTATAGAAAAAGTCTCAGATTCTGAGACATTTTTCTTATAGAAAAAGTCTCAGATTCTGAGACATTTTTCTTATAGAAAAAGTCCCAGATTCTGAGACATTTTTCTTATAGAAAAAGTCTCAGATTCTGAGACATTTTTCTTATAGAAAAAGTCTCAGATTCTGAGACATTTTTCTTATAGAAAAAGTCTCAGATTCTGAGACATTTTTCTTATAGAAAAAGTCTCAGATTCTGAGACATTTTTCTTATAGAAAAAGTCTCAGATTCTGAGACATTTTTCTTATAGAAAAAGTCTCAGATTCTGAGACATTTTTCTTATAGAAAAAGTCTCAGATTCTGAGACATTTTTCTTATAGAAAAAGTCTCAGATTCTGAGACATTTTTCTTATAGAAAAAGTCTCAGATTCTGAGACACTTTTCTTATAGAAAAGGTCTCAGATTCTGAGACATTTTTCTTATAGAAAAAGTCTCAGATTCTGAGACATTTTCCTTATAGAAAAAGTATCAGATTCTGAGATATTTTTCCAAAAAAAATTTCTGAGACATTTTTTGTCTAGAAAAATTATCAGATTCTGAGAAATTTTTCCCTCAGAAAAAATTTCAGATTCTGATATATTTTTGCTATAGAAAAAATTTTAAATTCTTTGATATTTTTCTTATAAAAAAACTCTCAGATTCTGAAACATTTTTCTTATAGAAAAATTATCTGGTTCTGGATCACTTTTTACCCAGAAAATTTTTTCTAAAATTTCGAGATACTCCCTTTAACAAAAAATTAACTTTCTTCAATGATTTTTTCAAAAAAATAAATATTTTTAATTCTTTTAAAGTTCATTGAACTAAATTTCAATTTCTCTCTTACTAAATCAAAATAAGGAACTTAAAACTTAGATGATTACACTCTCTGACATTCGTTTGTAAAATCGCATATACAAATAAAGATAAATATTGTGATTTCATTCGCAACTCAACAAACTTAAACTTTTGCCAAAAAAAAAAAAGTGAAAATTTCCGTAAAACAAATTTTTAAAAATATTGTTTAGTTTATTCTCTAGAGTGGAAAACAATAAATTACACAGGACGACGGAAACACTGTCAAATGTGTGCTGTGTGATGATGTGCAAGTAACAACTACCAGCGGCAGCAGCAGTAAAATAACAAATATATATAAAAATCTAAATATTATGTAGTATGTGTAGAAATTGTATGTTTATTTTACCTTTACAAATCTGTACACACATACTCAAACATTTACAAAACTTTGACTTTATCTCACTGGAGACACAATCAAAACTTTATGTCAAAAATTTGTTTGTGTAATATTTAGTAAATATAGTAACTAACAAACCTGGTCTATATCTATGTAAAACTACTTTACAAATACTTGACTGACTATCTGAATGTGTGTCTGTCGAGCTATATGGGACGAGGATAAATGGATGGGGTAAAGTTTTAAAATGTGTGAATGTGTTATATAAAGTTGATGATAACAATAGAATGCAAAAGAGTTGTAGTCCTGTGTAACTCAATCATTGTAAATTGAAAAGTTATAAGTTTTACAAAATTAGAATTATGAACTCGTAAACTGAAATTTAGTAAATTCAAATTAAACTTTAACCTGGAGATGTTAGAGTGATTACCAGAATCGGTCAGATGATGCTAGTTTGGCTACCTTTAACCCATATTGCTCCCTTTAAAAATTCTCGGATTCTGAGACATATTTCAAAGATCTTTATTTTTAAAGAAAAATTTTAGATTATAGCATATCTTGTAAAGTGAAAAATGCCTGGTTCTAAGACATTTTTGAAAAAAAAAAGATTTGGGATCTGACAAAGGGACTATGATCCCACTTGCCTGCCTTTTTTTTAACTCGTTTCAGTATCTGACAAAGGGAATCTCATCCCACTCTGCCTTTTCATAAACTCATTTTCATAAGTTTAAACTTTAAGTTTTTTTCATCGCCTTAAATTTTATCCCATGTAACCATTACCCTATTAAATTTTCAACTAGTTTCATTACTAGACAATACTTTGCATCTAATTTAGAGGAAGTGTTGAATGTTTAAATTTCAAATCAAAATGTCAAAAAACTAAAGTTTAAAATAACAATTGCAATCAAAGTTTGAACTAACAAACAAAATGAGGCAGTACGTGTTAACAAAAATTTCATATTTATTTATATGTAAATCTCTTTCACTCATCCTAAGTATGTTTAAAAAGCTTTACACTTAAAATAAAATGTATATTTGTATGACCAATATCTGCTATTTCCGGTCTAGCACTTCTAGTTAATTGCAATAAAAGTTAAAAATAAATTATATTAAAATGGATTTTTGGACATTTATAGCAATGATTCCCATTTTTTCTATTTTCGATCTATGAAAGTTTACAAAATGGAATAAAATAAGATTTTTAGAAAATTATAGCGATGCTCCCCAATTTCAGCCATTTTCGCTTTAGTACCTTTAGCAAAGCCGCTACATGCAAGAAAAGTTTTTTTATAAAAATTTCATCTAAAAATGGATTTTTGGAAATTTTGACAATGATCTCAAATTATTGCTATATATTAAAGCCTTTTTTTATTTCTATATTATAATGATCTACAGTTTTAGCTAGCACCCCATGTAAAATATTATAAAAGCGGAGGATCTCCCCTTTTTCCATTTTTTATTTTGCCATATCAGAATAAAATAATGTTAATTAAGTCATTTGAAATCTTTATCAAAATATTTTGTTGAACATTTTGAATGATAGTGAAGGATAAATTTTTAAAACGATGTAACTAACCTCCTTTTTCCTTATATATAAAAATAATAAAATATGAAAATTGTGGGAGATCATCCTCTTTCATTTGCTATCTCTAGTGGCATTCTAGCACAAATATTTTATAAAATTTAATCCTATAAAACTTTGTCGTCTTTTTTTAAAGAAACAGGATCACGAAATGAAAAACTGCAAAAACCGTTTTATTACATTTAGTTTCTAGTTTCAAATGTATATTATGTAGTTCGTGTTAAACAAAATTTTTATTTATTTTCGTTTTTTTCTGGGATGCAATAGTTTTAAATAGCAATGATCCCTAAATTCTAAGAAATAAAATGCATGTTAAGTTTCTTAGATAAAAATTATATATTTTTTTTTTTGTTGAAATTTATAGCGATTATCCCAAATTTTTTGTAATTTTACTAGAGAAAAGGACTTAATTGCAATTGCTTTTTTATACCCTCCACTTAGCTTTTATAAGTTTGTCATTCCGTTTGTAACTCATTGAAATATCGGCCTAGGACCCCATAAAGTATATGGGGCATTTAAGGCAAATCTGACACTTTGAATAATTTTTTTTAGATTTTCCCAATTTGTTGACAGTTTTTAGTATTGTCTAGACAGTTTAAAACTCTATTTTCCGATTTTTTTAAGATAACACGTTCAGAAGATATAGACTTTTTAAAAATTTTTCAATAATGGTCCAAATTGCATTTTTTTTAATTTTTGTTTTTACGTACTTTTAAAATTGAAATCTCATTTTTGAAAATATATGTGCTCTCTAATTTTTTTTTCTATTTTTTTGGGTAAAACTTCTGTCGTTTCTACAAATTTTTTGCCCAGTTGGATCGTGGGATAACAATTATTACTATTTTTTTAAATTTTTTTAAAAAATTTTATTGTAATTTTCCAAACTTAAAATCATTTCTACTGCTCCAATGGTGCGTCAAAGAGGGGTCATTTCCAATACCGACCCCCATCAATTTTTACGTCTAAACATTTCTTCGGAACAAACTAATACTTTATATCCAATTTCTAAGGGCTCCCACACAAAATTACATTTTTTAAAATTTGCTTCAACCGCTCTAACTGCCCTACGAGTGCCCTTAGAGGAATAAAATGTATGACCGACCCACAATACCCCTGCTCTCTATATTTAACTATTAAGGCGGTCCCCACACATTTTTTTTTTTTTTTTTGTAAATTTGATCAGCTTCTATCGGTCCACGCTACGTTACACACGGAATGACAGAGTGAGTATATCCACGTACTGTGGATATGTTGGAGGGTATAAAAGCATCGTTGTTCAAGGTCTTGGCGCATAGGACTTCAATTTAAAATTTAAAGTAAAATTTTTCAAGAAACAATTTATAAAGTTATTTGTTTAATAAATTTAATGTTGTAAATGAAATAATTGAGCTCAAAGAATGTAAATGAAATAATTGAGCTCGAAGTCTGTTGTTTTAAATAATTTTAATTTCATTTCTCCGATATTTTGAAATTCATCGATTTCAGTCTCAGCACCGTGAGCCTCAGCGATGTGAAAGTTGAACTTTAGTGTCGGCGAAAAGTGTAAAAGCGCAGTTCGATTTCCACTTGATTGAATGTCACAAAACTTTTAACAGCGAAATCGTAGCTGCTCGCATTCACGAGATAACGCGAAATTAGTGTTTTTGGATTTTTTAAAACATTGACATTGAAGTTTTTTAAATATTTTCCAAAACTAAGTATACTGTTTTAATTGTACTTATTCAAAGGTCACAAAACAGTACACATAAAAGTCCTATCTTCTTTAGTTCGCGAGAAATAGTGAAATTAATTTTTTGCTGTTTTTGTTTTCGTTTTTATACCCTCCAACTACAGTATGGGGGTATACTCACTTTGTCATTCCGTGTGTAACGCATCGAAATATTGGTCTAGGACCCCATAAAGTGTATATATTATTGATCAGTGATCGATTCTAAGACATTCTAGCGATGTCCGTCTGTCCGTACGTCCGTCTGTCCGTCCGTCCGTCTGTGGAAGACACGATACAGTTCAAAATAAAAGTGATAGACTCCTGAACATATATGTCTTATGTTCATAGGCTGGTTAAGTTCGGAGATGGGCAAAATCGGACCAGGGGGGAAAAAGTTCCCCCTTGAAGAACTAAACCAACCTCTGAAAAATATCATATTTTTACATGATTTTTTGTGTTTTTGTTTAACAAATCCAACATTTTTATGCTACAAGAAGTTCAAGGTCCTGCATTTGGACCCACAGAATTAGAAAGTATCGTTTTACGGTCCCCCCCCCCCTTTTATGGGCGTGGAATAAATTATTTTTTTATATAATGATAAATTTGTATTTCTTTAGTGCAAAAAGCATAACAATTATTTTTTTAACACTTATTCGAGAGGAATTGTGCCCCCCAATTACCACTACCGACACCCCCCCCCCCAAAAAAAAAGAAGGCGCCCCTGCAATTTTTTTTTATTTATTTGCATGTTGGAGGGTATAAAAGATTCGGCACAGCCGAATTTAACACTCTTACTTGTTTATCTTTAGAAAGGTTCTTTAAAATTTCGTAATGGTATGCATGGTATGGAGCTTTACTTGACATCGAAATTGTAGGTGTTAAATTTCGCGAGATATCGCGTAATTATATAATTTATTTTATTATTTTTTTTATATTTTACAACCGGTTCTTTAGAAATAATAAAAAAAAGTGGTATGCACTTTGATTTGAGCATGTTGAAAGAAATTAAAACTGCCCACAAAAAAACTATAGCTGCTCACTTTTGCGAGAAATAGCGAAAAACAGCTTTTTGGGGGTATTTCTTGTTTTGATTAAAAAAAATAAGTTTCTTTAACATTGTTGAAAAACTCGCTAAACTACTATTAATTCATTACTTTGTGTTATTTTTGGTCTGTAAAAACATTTACTACAATTAACTACAAAAATGTGGTATGCAGTTTGAATTCGAGGTTTTAAAGTTGACAAAACTGCAAGCATAAAAATTATAGATGATCAATTTCCAGAGAAATTGCAAAATTACTGTTCAAGCTTTTATATTAATTAATTTATTTTTTCTTTAGTGTCTAAAATAAAGAAAAGCAATCAAGAAACGACAAATATATTGTATGCAGTTTAAATTTGATGTGGTTAAAGGTGGTAAAACTGCTCAAATCAATATCTTGACTGCTAATTTACGCAAAAAATATATATTTTTTTTTTAATTTTGCGATTTCTTGTGAAATTGAGAAGATCTGATTTGGATGTTAACTGTTTTTTGACCTGTAATTAAATACAATTAAAACTGCATACTCAATTTTGAAGATATTTAAAAAACTTCATTGTCAAAATTTTAGAAAATACAAAAACACTAATTTCGCGATATCTCGGGAATGCCAGCAGCTACGATTTCGCTGTTACCAGTTTTGTGACATATAATCAAATAGAAATCGAACTGCGCTTACATTTTTTGTCGACACTAAAGTTTATCCTAAACATCGCTGAAGCTCACCGTGTCCGGGATACTTGTATAATTAACAAAACAAAATAAACTTTAAGCTATATTTGTTTTAACATCGTCGTCTGGTATTGCACTTTTTTGTGTAACTTTGACAAGTGTCCGTGAGGATGAAATTCCATAAATTTCGAAAAAACAGTTATTTAGAAATTTATATCTATGATCACCAATTTTGCTATTATTTCTCTGGCACCACTAGTTGAGCTGCAAAATGCAAACAAAGTTTTTTTAGAAAAAAAATCATGTAAAAATGGAGTTTTTGAGTTAATAGGGATGATCACTAGTTTCAGATTTTTTCACTTTAAATCTTCTAGTTCATATAAAAATATATTTTTTGATGATACCGCATTTGTTGATCTGGCTTCTGGCCATAAACTGCAAGTACATATTTTTAGAAAAATATATAAAAACGTATTTATGGAAATATATAGGGATGATCTCCAATTTTAGCTTTTTTCGCTCTAGCACCATTGTTAGGCCGAAAAATGCAATTTTTGAAAAAAATGCATATCGAACAAATGTATAGGTGTTATAGACATTTCAGCTATTTTCGCTCTAACATCACTAATTAGTCCATCAAACTAGTGGACTTCTTGAAACTTTCAGGGAGATCCCTAAATTTATATTTCCTGGCACAGTTTTCTTTTAAGTGTATAAAATCAAGTTCATTATGATAGTTTCAACATAAATATTGCAACCAAATAGATGAACTTACCTCCCTTATATATTAACACTACTAACTAAAAATTCTTTATTTTAAAGGAAATTTAACAATTGTTTTTGAAACAACAAAGTGTTGGTTGATCTTATTGTTGCAAAAAAAGTAAAAGAAAATCAACTAAAATCCACAAAAAAAAAGAGTTGAAAAGTATTGTTATAATATTCTAAGTATTGTCTGTTTGTTTACAAAAAAGTGTTTATATGTGTTTGTTTTTTTTATATATAAACCCTGCATAAAACTTAAGTAAATCTTGTAAAATAAGTCAAATGATTCTTAACTTTTGTTACAACTTCTACAACTATATACTTACAGTTTCTTAAATGCCTGCTTGGTTGCCATCCTGTTGACTTAGTAACTATGGCTTTTCTTGATTTCAATGGCTGGAAGTATCCTTCTTTGTTTGGCGTGTGCGTTGCTTTTTGTTGGTGTTGAAGTAGAGTACAGGTTTTAAACTAAATTTATATATTTTGTTCATTTCTTTGCCACATTGGACGTCAAAATGCATTATGACTAGTCTTAAGAGATTTTCAAAAGTGAGATTTATTAAAATACATGTTAAGCAGAGAGGTTTATGTTTTTGTATTTTAAAATTAAAGAAGTTAATAAATGTTTTGAAAACACATTTATTTTTGGTAAATTGTATAAAATATTTTAAAATGACTGCAAAAAAAATTTGCATTGATTTAAAAGCAGCCACATTTCGACAAAAATATCTATTTGGTTTTATGTAAATGAAATTGAGAAAGAAATAATAATAATTTTTTTTCAGAAAAAAATCAGTTGCAAATTAATAAACAAGTAAGAAAGCTATATTTGGCTGTGCCGAATCTTTTAATACCCTCCACAATGTTAACTATGGCTTCGCAGGCGACCTTTCTTGGCCAAAATTCAATTTTCTGAAAATTGATTTAATAGAAAATCGTAAACACTTACAAACAATAGAAAAAATATTTTGTTTTTGTATACACTAATTTATCGTTCAAAAACAAATTTAGCTAAAAATAAAAAAAACTTATTTTTTTTTAAATTTTTTCAATTATTTTTTTGAGTTTAAATACAAAAAATTTCGTATACACTCAAAAAAAAAAAACTTGTAAAGTTACCAATAAATCTCGTGATTTTACGAGGCTATTCTCGTAAAATATAACGTAGGTAAAATTCTCGTAAAATTACGAGGATTTACTCGTAATTTTGAATGCACCAAAAATTGGTAAAATAACAAATTTTATTGGTAAAAATATTGTTTTAAATCCGGAAAAATACAAAAAAAAATGGTAAACTTACAAGAAAAAATGGTAAATATGTTTAAAAAAATGGTAAATTTACAAACCAAAATGGTAAATTTACAAAAAAAAAAATGTTTGTTAACAACATAAATCCTCGTAATAAAATAATTTTTTGTAAAATAACTGTTTTTTTTTGTAAATTAACTATTCCTCCTTAAATTAATCCTCGTAATAAATTTTTCAAAATTTTGTCAACTTTTTTTTTTAAATATTTTTCAATAAAAAAAAAAATACAAAAAAAAAATGTTTTTTTGTTAAACAACATAAATCATCGTATAACATAATTTTTGTAAAATAAAGTTTTTTTTTTGTAATTCAACTAGAATCCTCGTAATAAAAACTTTGTTGTAAAATTACAGTTTTTTTTGTAAAACAACCTTTCAAAATGGTAGAATACAATTACGAAAATAAACTTGTAAAATTACCAATAAAACTGTAGTTCTCGTTTGAGCAAAGTACAAGATTTTTTGTTAAAAAACAAGGAAAATTGTTAAATATTGGTAGAACGGGATTACAAGGCATTTTAACAGGCGTTTTACCAGTTTATTTTTTTGAGTGTAGTACTATACATACATGGAAAACAAAAAAATGATAACAATATTAAAACCAAAAATTTTATCATTTTTGTAATTTTGGCCAAGAAAAGTGATGATCGGAACCATAGTGCAATATGAATATTTAAATAACAAAAAAAAAAAATATTTTATAAGTATGTATATATGAAAATTATATAAAAGCAATCACATGTATGACACATACCACGTATTTTTTACATCTATTGATACAAATAACAACTAACAAGCCAAAAAAAACATCAACAACTATAAAATGGCGCGCTGCCACGCCATATCAAGGAGGTTTATATTGAAACTCATCTCAATTGCTCATAGCTTCCTAACTCTTTGACCGATTTTGCCATAATTGGTACCAAAATAACCAGAGAAACGTTGAGAATAATAAAATATGAACCTATTTAAAATTTTATTTGAATATGCCAACCATGAGCCAAGATAAATGATTTTAAAATTTTGGGTTAAATTTCTTGTGCCTCGCCCCATTGTGCGATTCCGCCCAAATTTTTTGTGAGTTTTAGGAATGATAAAAGTACATTAAATTCCAAGTTTCGTTCACATTCATTCAACAGCTGTCAAGTTAAAGCATTTTTTTGTGTAAAATTCACCATAATTTTAGAGGTACCTTTAGATTTTCACTCATAACTTTTAAAATACTTAACCGATTTAAAAATAGTATACATCAGATTCTGCCTAGGAGAATTACGCAACTTTTGGTGTCCAAAACGTTTAAATCGGTTCCGGATTATTACCAAAAACATGATTTCAACAGACAGACAGATAGACAGACAGACAGACGGACGGACAGACAAACAGACAGACGGATATCGCTAGATCGATTTAAAATCTATCAAGTATCATGAATATATATACTTTATGGGGTCCATAACCAATACTTCAATGTGTTACATACGGAATGACAAACTTATATATACCCTCTATCACCAGAGTGGAGGGTATAAAAAGTCTGCGCAGTTTAAACACTTGCCCAAACCATTGAATCATGATGATGTTTTACTTTATAAATAGGTGTTCTTTCCAGAGCAAAATTTTTCTAGAAAAAACAACGCTATATTAATTTGTCATTCATAAAAAGGATGATTGATAAAACAAAATATTTGATGAAAAAAAAAATTTTGTAAAAAAAAATATATTAATGACACATTGATGTCAAAAAATATTGATGAAAAAAAAAAATTGATGAAAAAAATATATTGACGAAAAAAAATATTGATGAAAAAAAAATATTGTTAACAAAAAATATTGATAAAAAAAAAATATTGATGAAAAAAATATTCATGAAAAAAAAATATTGATGGAAACAAACATTGAAGAAAAAATAAATATTGATGAAAAAAAAAAATATTGATGAAAAATAAATATTGATAAAAAAATATTAATGAAAAAAAATATTGACGAAAAAAAAAATATTGATGAAAAAAATGTTGATGAAAAGAAAACATTGATCAAATAAATATTGATAAAAAAAAATTTATGAAAAAAAATTTTAATGAAAAAAAATATTGATGAAAAAACAAGTAAGAAAATTATAGTCGGTCAAGACCGACCATATAATACCCTACACCAGAGTTTCCCGGAAAATGGGTCCCAAGTTCAAACATGGACTGATTAGATCTTTATTTTGTCAAATCTTTAATAAGTGTAAAA
Source organism: Pegoplata infirma (assembly GCA_963921195.1). Lineage (NCBI taxonomy): Eukaryota > Metazoa > Arthropoda > Insecta > Diptera > Anthomyiidae > Pegoplata > Pegoplata infirma. The sequence continues at coordinate 283,197,190 of OY992536.1, read as the reverse complement.
AGCACTCACAGATCAAATTTGAGTGAAATAGGCTTCTTTTTGTTGACAATAAACCGCTTCAACTGAATATCGGGCGAAATTTTCACATGGGCCCTAAGTCCAAAAATGGTCCGATGATAATCAGATTTGATAAGGTTATTAAAGTACGCGTTTAACATACACAAACAGAATTTTAATTAAATATTTTCTATTTTCATGAAATTTGAGGGATTTATGTGAAAATCGGGAAGGTGGTTTGTATGGGGGCTACAAGAAGAACTGGTCCGATTTCTTTAAAATTCGGAATGGTGATTTCTGTGAATAAAACATGATTACGTGCCAAATTTCAAAAGATACCTATTAAAATGCGGCTATTAGAGTCATTTGAGCCAAAACTAAAGAGGACCTTTGTATGGGGGCTAAGTCTAAATATGGACCGATTGTTTCCAATTTCAATAGGTTTCGTCCTTGGGCCAAAAGAGGCTTAAGTTTAAAATTTCAAGTCAATTGATTAAAAATTACGACCTGTATCGTGTTTACACCGTTTACATGGACAGACAGACAGACGGACGGACGGACAGACGGACGGACGGACGGACGGACATCGCTAAATCGACTCAAAAAGTGATTCTAAGTCGATCGGTATACTTAAATGTGGGTCTAGGACCAATATTTCGGGTGGTTACAAACATCAGCACAAACTCATTATACCCTGTACCACAGTGTGGTGTAGGGTATAAATATTGATGAAAACAAATATTAATGAAAAGAAAACAGTGATGAACAAAAAAAAATATTGATGAAAAAAAATATTGATAAAAAAAAAAAATTATGAAAATTATATTGATGAAATAAAAATATAGATGAATAAAAATATTGATGAAAAAAAATATTGATTAAAAAACATATTGATCAATGAACGATGAAATATTGGGTGACATGACATAATCCCCACGTACATAATCCTCATTTCCGTTATGGGGATTATGTCTTCTATACTAGATGGTCATAATCCCCAAAATTAAGAGAATTCTTTTTTACTTAAAAGTTTTTCTGCGTAGCCGGCTTTCGGCCGGGCTTAGGGATTAACTACTCCATGCATTAAACCCACCCTCTCTGCAGAAAACGGGGATTATGACCAAAATTGCTTTGGACTTACTCCCCAGAATGTGAATGGGGGTTATGACCCAAAAAAGTTCGGTCGTAATCCCAACAAGGAACGGACATAATCTCCATTGTGATTGCGACCGATTTGGAATCGGTCATAGTCCCCACAACTATTATGGGGATTATGACCGTAATAAATTCGGTCATAATCCCCATTTCCGTTATGGAGGTAATGTCCGTGGGAGTTATGTCCTTTCACCAAAATATTGATTAATTAAAGATAATTCCATTAACAAGACAAACCTACATTTTAAATCCTACTGATGATAACACTAACTGGAGTGTATTAATGAAGATAATTCCATTAACAAGACAAATCCACATTTTAAATCCTACTGATGCTAACACTACATGGAGTGCATGAAACCGGTATAGGAATACCAGAAATGTCTATAATTTTTAGAAATTCAATTTTATAACAAATATAATTAGAGCCCGAGCTCGTTCTGTACTTACAGAAAAAACACTATTAGAAAGATAATTATGTTACGTTTTATTCACCACCTGGTATATATTTTTGTTATTCACCACGAGGTGAATTATTATCCAAGTTTCAAACCCAAGTTACTAAAATTTTCGGTTTAAAAAAATGAAAACAGTAATTCTTATTTTCTTTTTTGTTAATCGTTAGCTTATATAGTCAAACTGATGTGGCGTCCTGCAACTTTTATAAAATTAGACACCAGTCTAAGAACATTATCATGTCAAAAAAAACAAATTTTCCACTTATTTTTGCAAAAATACAATTTGTTTTTATACCCTCCACTTAGTGATAGAGGGTATATATAAGTTTGTCCTTCCATTTGTAACTCATCGAAATATCGGTCTGGGACCCCATAAAGTATATATATTATTGATCAGTGATCGATTCTAAGACATTCCAGCGAAGTCCATCTGTGGAAATGGTGATCACGGCCAAAGTATTAAACATGTATGACTGAGACTTAGAAAATTTATTTTTTGTTGTTCTAAGTAGTTTGGTATTGTATATGAGCGAAATCGATTCAGCGGTTCAAAAGTTTTGAACTAAAATGGTAGAACACCTCGAAAATTTTGATATATTCTGCATAACCTTAAAATACAAAATGCTTTAAATTGTGTGCTGGTTGGCATATGTGAACAGAATTGGACACAGAATGGAATTTTTGCAAGTAAAATTTTTTTCGCAGATTTTTTTTTGTCACATTTTTTTTTTTTTTTTGGCAAATAATCTTTTATTACATTGTGGAGGGTATAAATACATTCGGCAAAACCGAATTTAACTTTTTTAATTGTTTAATTTAAAATATATTTTTTGTAAACCTTTTTATATATTTTTAAAAATTTTTCCGATCAACAAAAAAACTTTTTACTAATTTTTGACACCATAAGTGATAATTTCTCTGTTCACTTAGCAGATAAATCTTTTGAAAATACACCCATTTTGAGCCATGTGAGTAATCTGCTAATTTAAGCAGACACGGTTTGCTGAAAATCTGTCATGTTGAAAAAGCGAAAAATTACGATTTTTGCATTATTTGAAAGCCTGCACAGGAGCCATTCAGTGGAATACAAATCTGGTATCAAGCGCAAAAGTATAATTTGTATAATAGTCTCCAACATAGAAAACAAATTTTTTCTAATTATTGCGTTTGGTTGGGTTACACTTGCGTTTTAAAATGATACTGTTAAAATACCTTAGTTTTTTTGATATTTTTCAAAGAAAAACTAAAAAAAAAAACATATTTTACAAATTTAAGTTTTCTGTGTTATTTTTTGTATAAACCGGAAGATATCTTTAATGGGTTTAAAAGTCCATAAGAAAGAATGATCTTTTTCCTAAATTTTGAGCTCATCTCAGTAAAGATTGATTATATGGTTTTTGTGTTAGAGCCTTTTAAAATTACTGCTTTTTCTAATTTTTTTCACAGTGTTTTTTTAAATACATGTTTGGCCAATAAAAGTGTAACAACTTAAAATTTTTTTGATCATATACTATTTGAGGTCATAGTTCAATTCTACTCTAACGCTTTATACCAAATTTGTATTCCACCCTGCGATTGCTGTGCAGGCTTTCAAAAAAGGCAAAAACCGCGTTTTTTTGGCATTTTCAACCGCGAATAATTAAAATTCTAGACGTGATGGAAAAATTTGGAGTACAGATTTGGAATCAGCGAATCGAAATCTTTTAAAATTTTATATGAAACTTCAAACCGGAGCCAAAAACCTTCGATTTGTTGAGCGGTGTTATTAGTCTTAATCGTTGTTATTATATAAAAACAGGAAAAAAATTAACACTTTGAAAAAAATGTTAAGTATTTTTTTTTTAAAAAAGGATGACTGCAAAATTTTTCTGTAAGATTACAAAATAATCTGCTTAACATATGTTTAAAAATTCTGTTTTGATTGCATTAAAAAACAAAAAATTAAAACTTTGAAAGCAAAAACTAAGAAAATTTTCTTGAAAAAAGAATGACGGCAAACTATGTATTTCTGTACAATTAAAAAATAATCTGCTAAAATTATTCTCAGAAATATTTTTAAATTCAGCAAACAGAATCAGTTAAAACGCAGTAAAGTTTCTGTTATTTTGTTAAACTGAACGACAGAGGTTTTAATAAAAATATAAATTGTGCGGGAAAAATCTGCTGAGAGTTTGTTAAATCAAATTGAAAGTCGTTTTACAGATATTTTGACAGAGTTTTTCTTTTGAGTGTAGTTTTCGTAATGTTCCAAATATTGTAGGTTTTATCAAATATTAAGGTCAGTTTCACTAAGTTGAAATTTAAAAAAGATTTTGTAATATAAACTTTTTGGGGTCCTCGACCGTTATTTCAATTCGATTTGCATGGAACGACAAATGACTATAACGTTATATTTTATAAAAAAAAATTAATTTGGCATACCGTGAACCTATATTCAAAATATGCCAACTCAAATTTGACCGAAATGACTTTCCGATGGCAAATAGCTCACCTATGTAATAACTATCAGATTTCAGAGCAAAAAAAATTGTTGTCGTTTTACATCCATTTTTGTTATTCTGCTATCTCAAAGTACATATTTTTTTGGTGAAAATAAATGCCAACTCCCATTGTAATTTTTTTTTTTAAAATTCGATCACATTTTTATTGCATTTGCAATGCTGAACACGAATCATGTAAAGATTTTGATATCTAATGATTGGTTCTCGAGATATTGCCATTTTGAAAATATCGGTAAATAGTGTTTGCAAAAAAAAAAATGCTTATATTTATGTAACTTTCAAACTATTTATCAGATTGAAAGATTATGTGTGGGGCAAATAGAGTCAATGATATAAGCTCTCAAAATAGCTAGTTTGGAGTGACCCTATTACAATACAGCGTGAGTTACAGAGTGCCAAAGTTGACCACCCTAAGATTAAAAGGCTTTCGGAGCTAGTAACTTTTAAAAATATGCAAAGATTTTTAATTTTTGTTTTAGTTTTTGCAATTACCGTACTAAGGATAACAAAAACCAAAAAAAAAAATATTATAAAAATTAAAAAAAAAAATTATTTTTATTTTCCGACAAAATATTCCAACTCTAAAAAAATATTTGTTTTTTGTCATAGAAATAAATGCCAACTCTGAAAAATACGCAAACAAGTGCAAAATATAAAATTTTTGGTATATGTAAAAATTATTTAGAATATTTAAACCATCTTATGGAAGGCACATTGTTTTTTGTTATAATAATATGCGAAATAACTAGTTTTTTAGCTCTCCTGAACAGTAAGCTTTTTCGAGTTGGCATTTATTGAATATCACAGGAAAATTTTTCAGAACCGATTCTGACAACACTTGTTCTAGAACAGGTTCTTTGGTAACCATACACTATTACACTTTAATTGTTCAGAACAAGTTAAGTGAAAATTTTTGTGAAGCTTGTTCCCTGCAATAAAAGTTTCATAACATTTTGGTTCTTAGGAATTAAAAAAAAAAAATTATGTGTCAAAAAAATAAATATCAATTTATTTTTGTTAACAAAGAAAAAACACGAAATTCTACTAAAATAACAGGATATAATCGTGAAAGTTGTTGAAACAAAGGTGAGTAAATTAAATTTTCATACAACACTACTTTTAACACCAGAAGGAGACCATATACACTTGAAAGTAGAGCTCCTCTGGAGTAAAACTGCATTTACAGTTTTTCATTCGGTGATCATTTGTCCTTTTTAGAGGACTTTAAAGTTTTCAAGGACATTTAAAGTAAAAAAAAAAAATATATATTTCTACTTATCCTACGATGCTGAGATAAAAAGCAAATGAAAGAAGAAAGTCTTCTTAAATTTTTAAACATGTCCTTTTTGTCATATCAGGTTAAAAGGATGTCAGTAAGGTTCTTTCAAAATTTTGTCCTTTAATATCCTTTAGAATTTCCAGCCATTTCTTCCGGAAAAAATGTATTATAAGGACATTGATATGCACTAACACATTGTTAAATTTCATCCTTCTCACTTTGTTAGTTTAGTGTAAAAAAAAAAATAGTTTTTATATATGTATAACTGAAAATATATTTTTTATTTACACATAGCCTCCCAAATATTAACATATTTTCTTTTGAAAAAAAATTTAAAAGAAGACCGGATCACCGAATAAAAAACTGTGAACGTACTTTTACTCCATGGAGGGTCCAGTTTCACATGTATATCCATTTATTCATGTGTTAGATTTTTTTCCAAGAAAATTGGTTAATATTTGGGAGGCTATGTGTAAACAAAAAAATATATTTTCAGTTATATATAAAAACTTATTTTTTTTACACTAAACTAACAAAGTGAGAAGGATGAAATTTAACAATGTCTTAGTGCATATCAATGTCCTTAACATATATTTTTTCCGGAAGAAATGGCTGGAAATTCTCAAGGATATTAAAGGACGAAGTTTTGAAAGGACCTTATTGATATCCTTTTAACCTGATATGACAAAACGAACATGTTTAAAAAATTGAGGAAGCTTTCCTCTTTCATTTGCTTTTTATCTCAGTATCGTAGGATAAGTAGAAATATATTTTTTTTTTTTTTTACTTTAAAAGTCCTCTAAGAAGGACAAATGATCACCGAATGAAAAACTGTAAATGCAGTTTTACTCCAGAGGGGCTCTACTTTCAAGTGTATAGGGTCTCGTTCTGGTGTTAAAAAAAAAGTTGAAATTTGTCTTACAGTGTAATATTATGTTTTTAATTTTGTTTGCAGAAAATCCATGTTCGGGAATGTCATTATTGTAGGGCCCAAAATGCAACTTTTGGAGGCGAAAAAGGATAAATGTGTGTTAAAAAATTGAAAATATTCCATGTTGTATATGATTGTCTTTATCTTTCTTTAATAAATAAAGGCAATTCAAAATATTTCTTTAATTCTCATTTCTGTTCAAAATTTTACTTCTAGAACCAATTCCGAGGAACAAAAATATGTTCTAATTTTGCTTACAAACACCTGTTGCTTTTGGGACAATCCCTTTGTAAAAAGAATCGGTGTTGCACAAGAATTAGAACAGGTTCTAGGGAAGTATAAGTTGTTCCACAATCGGTTCTTTGCAATTTTGCTGGGATAGTTCGACGATATCTTCAACAAAATATTATCATGATTAAATGTTTAGGACAAAAGTACAAAATTCGCGGGCATTTTTTAAATATATGGGGGTTTTCGTGTCAACTGACACAACTTTTAAAACCGATGTCTTCCGATCGGGATGAAATTTGCACCAAGGTTAGTCCTATTGGATAGTAGTTCAGACACAATTTTTCAACGAGATCGGTCAAGAACTCTCTGAGTTAGAGGGGGTCGAAATTTGACATTTTGGCCAAAGAGGTGTTGATTCTCATCCATGTAACTTCTTACCTATTGATTTTAGCAAAATGTGTCCCGAAGAGTTTAGATAGCTATTTCTTCAGTCTTTCGAAAAAAAAATATAAAAAAAATAAAAAAAAAATTTTTGATTTTTTTTCTTAAAAATCCAAAACTTTTTTGACTTTTTCCTCAAATTGGGCCGTTTTTTTTTTTTTTTTTTTGGATTCAAAAGAAAGCTTAGGTGATTTCCTTTAAGAGCTGTGGGGTCGCTTAGTGGGATGCGAGTGGGATATCTATGAAAAATTTTTTTTTTTAACTTTGGAACACAAAAAACGCTTCTTCAATTTGAACTATTAGGCGTGGGATAGCTAACCAGTTTTCGATTTCGATCCGCGATACCCTCTAATTTTTTTAGGTTCGAAAAAGAAAGCACGAGCCAAAAAATGGGGGCGGTGGGGAAGGGCCATATGGCCCCTCATTGGGGTCAAATTTGGGCGTAAAGAGGTAGAAATCCTCAAAAAGCCCCAAAACTCCCCTAGAAACGCCCCTGGAGGGGTACAATGTGAGACCGACCTCCAATAATTTTCTGCCCCCAACATTTTTCTTGAACATACCTTACCCCTATTTCCACTTCCTAAGGGGGCTCCCATACAAAATGACATTTTTATAAAATTTGCTCCTACCGCTCTAACTGTCCATAGGGTGCCCCTAGAGATGTAAAATGTATGACCGACCCCCAATATTTTTTCAACTCCAACATTTTCTTAGAATATACCTACCCTTTATTTTCAACTCTTAAGGGGGTCCCCATACATTTTTTTTTATTTTTTTATTAGTTTTTAAAAATGCATGTTTTTATAATGTATGGGAGCCCCTTAAGGAGTGGAGATAGGGTGTTATGATGTTCGGACAAACTGTTGGTAACTAAAAAATAATGGGGGTTGGTCGTAATTTTTGCCTCTCTAGGAGGCACGGTAGGGGCGGTAGGAGCTGGTTTAATAAAACAAATTTATAAAAATTAAAAGAAATGTATGGGGACCACCTTAAGAGTTAAAGATAAATTGTAGGTATGTTTGCAAAAAATGTTGGAATTAAAAAAATAATGGAGGTCGGTCATACATTTGGCCCCACTAGGGGCACTTTAGGGTATGTTAGAATGGTAGGATCAAATTTTTTAAAAATGTTTTGTATGGGAGCCCCCTTAGGAAGTGGAAATAGGGGTAAGGTATGTTCAAGAAAAATGTTGGGGGCGGAAAATTATTGGAGGTCGGTCTCACATTGCACCCCTCCAGGGGCGTTTATAGGTGAGTTTTGGGGCTTTTTGGGGATTTTTCCCTCTTTACGCCCAACTTTGACCCCAATGAGGGGCCATATGGCCCCTCCCCACCGCCCCCATTATTTAGCTCGTGCTTTCTTTTTCGAACCTAAAAAAATTAGAGGGTATCGCGGATCGAAATCGAAAACTGGTTAGCTATCCCACGCCTAATAGTGCAAATTGAAGAACCATTTTTTGTGTTCCAAAGTTAAAAAAAAAAATTTTTCATAGATATCCCACTCGCATCCCACTAAGCGACCCCACAGCTCTTAAAGGAAATCACCTAAGCTTTCTTTTGAATCAAAAAAAAAAAAAAAAAAAAGGGCCCAATTTGAGGAAAAAGTCAAAAAAGTTTTGGATTTTTAAAAAAAAAAATCACAAATTTTTTTTTTATTTTTTTTATATTTTTTTTTCGAAAGACTGAAGAAATAGCTATCTAAACTCTTCGGGACACATTTTGCTAAACTCAATAGGTAAGAAGTTACATGGATGAGAATCAACACCTCTTTGGCCAAAATGTCAAATTTCGACCCCCTCTAACTCAGAGAGTTCTTGACCGATCTCGTTGAAAAATTGTGTCTGAACTACTATCCAATAGAACTAATCTTGGTGCAAATTTCATCCCGATCGGAAGATATCGGTTTCAAAAGTTGTGTCAGTTGACACGAAAACCCCCATATTCTTATTATCTTTCGAAATGAATCAAATGCCATTCAACCCAAAAAAAATTAGCACATTTTACAAGTCTGTCTATATCCCCTAAACCAGGTGTAAACTGACACCTTAAAAGTTTTATATTTATTTAAACTTTTTTGTTGTTGGTTGTTTGATGTTTTTAAGTTCAGCCAAACATACATAGAAAAATCTTTTCTTATCTTTATTCTTCAATTAAAATAAATGTAATTCTCAAAATTCTTTATCAAAGAATAGAAAAAAAAAATTCCAGCACGTTTAAGTATTGAATCTTTTAAAATGTACAAAAAAATAGAAAATAAAATTTAAACTCCCACCATACGCCATCTTTTAAGCTATAAGAACATTGACATTCCCCAATAGAAGCGAATAATGCCAGCGATGCAATGTGAAACGTAACATAATTGATTACGTGCTGAATGATCCCTAAGGATTTATTATAAGTTTATGTATATAAGTGTTCGTGAGTATACGTATATTCATACAAATATATATTTGTATATGTTTAGCATAAAACAGAATAGTAACAAAAACAGAAAAAAATATCTCCTTGAAATAGAGAAAGTTCTTTGGAAAATTCTATGAAAAAGCTTTGGCAAAGCAAAACCATTGAAACGTTAAAATTAAAAAAATAAAATTTCGCGTGAAGCAAAAAAGGGGAAGAAAAAAAATATCGACCAAATGCAGCTTAAGAGTTAAAACACCTCAATTCAACCGAAAAAAGTAGAATTTTTGACCTTACCCCTTTCGAATTTGATGAAACTTGGAACATTGTTGGGCCCTTACAAAAAAATCATAGTGCCAAAATTTTGGACTTCTGGTACTTTTTCTTCCCGAGATATGGGGTCTTGAAAATTGGCAAAATCGTATATATTTGACAAAAGTGTTCTGAGATAAATAATGATAACTCGAAAAGTAATTATAATACACGTCTCAGTCAGGTCGCAAATAATAGGTAATAAGACAGCCTTTAAAATGGCATTCCCCAAGATTTTTTTTGAAAAAGGTCAAAGGTCATTGGTTTTAACCTTAATTTTTGGAGAGCTATATTTTAAAAAACAATATTTTTAAAATTTTGAAAAAAAAATATGTGATTAAGAATCATCTATACTACTTAAGTTTAAATTTTCAGGATGGAGACTTCATTGGAACTTTTTATATTAATAGAAACGTTGTGACAGGAAAGAAAAAGCGATGTAATTTCCCTTACAAAAAATTTTTTTTTTTTTTTTGTCTTTGAAATTCTGGTACCGAAATTTATTTTTCTGAATGTTTTTGACGTGCTGAGTCCAAATATGACCTTTGAACTGGCCTATCGCTATTAGTTTTCGAGATATCTGCAAATAAATATGTGAAAATTGCTAAAACGCTATTGCTGTGTTATTTTTGAAAATTTAGGTGCATATATCTTGAAAAGTAATAGCGAGTGGCCAGTTCAAAGGTCATATTTGGACTTAGCACGTCAAAAACATTCAGAAAAATGAACTTTGGTACCAGAATTTCAAAGACAAAAAAAAATATTTTTTTTCTAAGGGAAATTACATCGCTTTTTCTTTCCTGTCACAACGTTTCTATTAATATAAAAAGTTCCAATGAAGTCTCCATCCTGAAAATTTAAACTTAAGTAGTATAGATGATTCTTAATCACATATATTTTTTTCAAAATTTTAAAAATATCGTTTTTGAGATATAGCTCTCCAAAATTTAAGGTTAAAACCAATGACCTTTGACCTTTTTCAAAAATAATCTTGGGGAATACCATTTTAAAGGCTGTCTTATTACCTATTATTTGCGACCTGACTGAGACGTGTATTATAATAACTTTTCGAGTTATCTTTATTTATCTCAGAACACTTTTGTCAAATATATACGATTTTGCCAATTTTTAAGACCCCATATCTCGAATACTGGAATGACCAGAAGCCTGAAAAATTAGCAAAATCTCTTTTTTGTTAAAGTAAACATCAGTACTTAATTTCATTAAATTTTGAGGGGGTGCGGTCAACTCCTCGGTTGAATTGAGGTGTTTTAGCTCTTAAGTAAAAAATAAAAAAAAAAACACAAACAGTTTAAGTAGCAGTTAATGCTACTTTTAGGTAACCCTGTACAAAGAGTAAACGATAAAACAAACCAATTCATGGAAAACAATTGAAAAATGTTGGATTGAGCATAAGAAAGACAGAAAATAAAAAAATTCTAAACTCAATGCTTATCATAAGGAAGTCCTTTGTTAAAGGCAAAGAATTCAAAACATTTAAGTGTCAAGACAACAACGAAATAAAACTAGAAGCGTTAAGAAAAAAGAAAAACTAATCGTTTCATGAAAAATCTCTGCTTTTTTTCAGTGCAATTGATATGAAACAACAGCATTAAAATAGATTTTTATTTTTTCTTGTGACACTTGTTATAGGTAAATGTTCACTGAAAATTTGTAAGGATTTAAATATATCTATATTATGGTGGTCCTTAACCCTAGGAGGTTCAACCAGATCTGGGCAGACCTTTTGTATATTAAAGTTTGTATAACTTTTTTGTTTTGCGTGTTAGAGACAACCTAGGTCCCATAACAAAAAAAAAAAAAAAGAGGTCCGTGCAGACCAGGTTGTCGGGCCTACCCAGGTTTATGCAGACTTTTTGTAATTTGAATGGTGGGGTTTGCGATTGAAACTTTTTGTTTGTCTTTCTTTTGTTAACAATATAGCACAAAAAACCTAGAGATATGAGATCGAAAACAAAAAAATAACAACAAAGAAAATTATAGTCATTGGTCGTAGTTCAACCACGAACCGATTTGATCCATATTTGGTTAGATCTTTTATTATTGTGAAATAAGTCCAAAAAGCGTCTGGTTATGATCAGACTTATCAAGATAACCAAAGAACCTACACGTAAACACCTACACAGAGAAAAATAAATTTCCAACTGAATTTTTCAGTTGTATCAACTTAAAATACGGTTGCTGCTACTAAATTTCGCTGTGGCAGACGAATTTTTTAGTTGTTTCAATTAAAAGACAGTTGAATTAACAAAATTTAGTTGTAACTACCGATAGTTAGTTGTTACAATCTTAATACAAATGCATCAACCGAATTTATGTTGCAACAACTGAATTTCAGTTGGAAATTAGCAAATTTGTTTTCTGTGTGTACAAAGAAAATTGTAATGGAATTTGTGAGATTTATGTAAATATGGTAAGGGCGGTCTTAACATCGTCTGATATTTTTCCAATTTAAAACACTCAGAAGAACAACTCTGTCGGAAAATTTGTAAAACAACATTCAGTTTGAATTAGCAAAGTTTTCGCATTTTTTATACCCTCCACTCTAGTGATAGAGGGTATATATAAGTTTGTCATTCCGTTTCTAACACATCGAAATATTGGTCTAGGACCAATATATATATTCATGATCCTCGATCGATTTTAAGTCGATCTAGCGATATCCGTCCGTCCGTCTGTCTGTCCGTAGAAAACACGCTAAATTTTGAAAGACTTTACAGAGGCTACTGAAGTTTGGCATATATATTAGTCATTTACCTGGTCAGGTTGGTATTGCAATCCAGCAATATGAGCAAAATAGTAAATTTCGGCAAGGGTGTTTTAGGAATTTTCGAGATAAAAAACACGATAACTTTCGAAAGACATTAATAAGACTGCTGAAGTTTAACATATATCTTTGCCGTTCCCCTGGTCTGTTTGGTATTAAATTTCAGCTCAATCGGTACATTGGTTCAAAAGTTATAAGCAAAACCCCGAATTTCAGATAAGTTTAGTCTTAAATGCCACGTGTTTAACAAGTTTTAAAAGCATTGGTGGTAACTTAACAATGCTTTTCAAACATGTTTAGTTTTTAAGCAATGCTTTTTAAACTTGTTTAGTTTTAAAAGCATTGGTAACTTAAAAGTTACACTCGAAAAAAATTTTACACTCAAAAAAAATTTTACACTCAAAAAAAATTTTACACTCAAAAAAAATTTAGTTTTTTTTACAAAAATTACAATATTTTGTGTACATACGTACGTACACTCACTCAGAAATATTTTGACAGTAAAAAAACAATACACTCGAAAAAAATTTTACACTCAAAAAAAATTAGTAATTTTTTTTTTTAAATGACAAAAAGGAGTTTTTAAATCAAAATTGTTAATTTTTTCACGTTAAAAAATGTACTATCCTTTTAAAAATGCATTGTGGAGGGTATTAATAGATTCGGCAAAGTCGAATTTAACTTTTCCACTTGTTTTCTGCTGAAATGGATATTTTAACTGAATTCTCTGTCATTTAGTTCTAAAAAATTACAGAAATTAGATGATTATTTTTCTAATTTTACAGAATTTTATAGATATCTTGTTTTCAAGAAAATGTTTTAAGACTTTTTTTTTCAAAGATAAAAAAAAAAACAAGTAGAAAAGTTAAATTCGACTTTGCCGAATATATGAATACCCTCCACAATACCCTTTTAAGTGATAGTAAATTTTCTAACGTGAAAAAATAAAATTTTTGATTGGTTTTTATTTTGTGTAAAAAAACTTTTTTTTAAGTAATTTTAGAAAAAAAAAAATAATTTACTAATTTTTTTTTTGAGTATAAGATATTTTTTGAGTGTAAAAATTTTTTTGAGTGTATTTTTTTTTTTTAGTGTAAAAATATTTTTGAGTGACAAAAATACGTTGTAAAATATTTTTGTGACTTACCAATGTTTTTAAAACATGTTTAACGGGTTTTCAACCCATGAATTTAAGGTGAAACTAATCTGAAATTCACGGTTTTACTAATAACTTTTGAACCACTGGACCGATCTAGCTGAAATTTAAAACGAAGGCCAGGGGAACGGCAAATATATATGCTAAGCTTCAGCATTCCCAGAATTGCCCTTAGAAAGTTAGCGTGTGTTTTATTTCGTAAATTCACGAAAAACCCTTGCCGAAATTCAGTCTTTTGCTCATAACTTTCCTAGACTGTCCTAGACCAATATTTCGAGGTGTTACAAATGGAATGCCAAACTTATAAATACTATCACTAGAGTGGAGGGTATAAAAATACACTCGAAAAAAATTTACACTCAAAAAAAAATTTTCACTCAAAAAAATTTTTTTAAAATTTTTTTTTAAAAATTACTAAAAAAAGTTTTTTTACACAAAATAAAATATTTCCAATCAAAAATGTTATTTTTTCACGTTAGAAAATTTAGAAAAAAAATGCTCTCAAAAAAAATTTTACACTCAAAAAAAATGTTGTAAATTGTTTTTGTTTTCAAAAATTACAAAAAAAAGTTTTTTTACACAAAATAAAATATTTCTAATCAAAAATCTTATTTTTTCACGTTAGAAAATTTACTATCACTTAATAAGGGCATTGTGGAGGGTAGTCATAACATTTCTACTTCTTCTTACCTGTCACTGTGTTTCCAGTAATATTTAATTCTGCAATAAAGTCTCAATCCTGAATATTTAAAATTATGTAGTATAAGGAATCCTGAACAACAAGCGACATTTTAAATTTATCGTTTTTTAAGATATAGCCTTCCAAAAGATAGGATCAAAACAATGACTTTTAAGATTTTTCAAAAAACAATCATGGCGCATGTCATTTTAAAGGCTGTCTAAATTCCAATTACACAGTGCAACACCCAAAATCGTAATGGGATGAAACCAAAAGCAAACGAAAGTTGACATATTCCATAAGAAAACCCTCTAGGCTTTTTTCTAGTTCAGAGCTAGATTTTTTTTACACGCATTTGAAGTTAGTGATCTTTTATTATAATTATAATAATAAATGCTTGAAAACTGTATTAGGGCGTATGATCAATATTGAAATTGCCTTTAAATAACAATCATACGCAACGGTGTCCAGTGGTTTATTTTAATAATTGCCTTTAAATAACAATCATACGCAGCGGTGTGCTATGGTTTATTTTAATAATTTGGCTATTCAGTAAATAGGTACTGGACCGATTGCAGCAAAATTTATACCAGTTATAGCTAAAGTAATTTTAAGCTTAAGTTGGGAAGCTGGACCCTACATGTCCAATAAGGGCATTACCAGGGGCCTTTAAAGTAGGACATATTTAGTACACCAAAACTTAAAAGGCATTAAAATCACCAACTTTAAATGTGTGTAAAAAAAATCTAGCTCTGACCTAAAAAAAGGTCGTGAGGATTTTGTTTCGAAAAACGTCAGCTTTCATTTCCTTTTGGTTTCATCCCATTCCGATTCCGAAAGTTCGATTTTGCATCATTGTGTTATTTGAAATCTGAATTTGTAAACAAGTGTTATTAAACATTTTTCTAAAAAAAAGCCCGAGATTATGAGATCTATTTTCTGGGAAAAGTTTTCATTTAAAGGACACTTTTCCTGTAGAAAATGTTTCAGATTCCGAGATATTTGTCTGAGACGTTTTTCCTAAAGACAACTTCTCAGATTCTGGAACATTTGTTCAAAAGAAAAGTAACTCGGATAAGTAATTTATACAATATAATAACAGTCACTCTGTTTCTATGAATATTTAATTTTTCAATGAAGTCTCCATCCTAAAAATTTTAACTTAAGTAGTATTACACTGAAAAAAATAGCTTCGTGAAATTAATGAAAATTGACTTAACCTTAATGAAAAATGACTCACGTTTTCAACCGAAGACAGGTTTCATTTGATTAATGAAACTGGTGTCATTAAAGTTCCTTTCAATGAAAACTTGCATATAAATGATGAAAATATTCGTAGAACTTGTTTGAAACGTTTTATGAAGTTTTTCATAAAATGTATGAAAATATCCATTGATTAAATGTGGAATAGTAGTTGGTAATGAGCGTATGATAATTGCTTTTTACAAGTAACTAGTTGCTAACTTTATTAAGGTCTTGATATGGGAATTGCGATAAATTCATGTTGGTTATAGTTATCAAAATTTCCATAGAAAGCCCCTAATAAAGTTAGGAACAAGTTACCTAAAAACAGCACGTATCATACACCCATAAGTGAAAATTTGCATTAATAACAATTTTGGTAAGTCACATGTAACCATCACTGTAACCGTCACTGAAATTTTAGGTGCATGTCACAGACTCAATTCCGATCGGATTTGAAAAAAAGTTGTTACTCGTAAAACGCAAAACAAATTTTTTTTTTCAGAATGAAATCACTTTCAAAAATCAAAGTGGAATTGAATTGCTAAAAGTGGTTTCATTCCAAAAAAAAAAGTATTTGCTTTGCGTTTTACGAGTGAACCACTTATTCCACTTCCGAACGGAATTGAGTCTGTGACATGCCCCTTAATTGCACACTTTTTATGGTTTTCACCTAGTTTTTACACACAACTAAATTTTACTCCAAACTTAAATTGGTCTGAATTGCCATATAAGATAAACTATAAAAGACAAAAACGCGATGACTTTAAAAACACGTGCTGCCAAAACGTAGCAACAACGTAGCAATGGAACAACACAAATTACGCTACATTTCATCACAAAATTTTAATGACTTAAAAAACTATTTTTCTGTTGCAAATTATATTTTATAAGAAACAGTCAAAAGAAACACTTATACGGAACTTTTCACTTGTAATTTCAATTAGATATAACCAGCATAACACACACACCAGTTTCAATAACAAAGCAAAAAAATATAAAATTATTTTATTTTATTAGAAAAAAGTTAACACACATGTAAAAATTACAATTAAACTAAACACGCGTGGTGTAATAAAACGTCGTATGTTTTTGTTCTGTTTTCTTTCTCTTATTCGCAACGCAGAGTTGTATTTAGTTCTAAAAAATCTTATGATATTTTTTAATGAAATTATGAAATCTAATGAAACAAGTTTCATAAAATTTGTTTATAACATGCATGAAATATCAATCAGCTTATGAATTCCTTCATTTAAGTAATGAAAACAAAATAATGAATCCGTTTCATTAATATAAGGAAGGTTATTTTTTTCAGTGTACGAAGCCTTAAATTTGAATATATATTTTTTTTATCAAAATATTAAAAATATCGTTTATTGAGATCGTTTATTTGAACTTTGAAAAAAAAATAAAAAATCATGTTGCATGTCATTTTAAAGGCTGTCTTATTATCTATTATTTGAAACCTGAATGAGACCTGTACCTTGATTACATTTTGAGATAACGTCATTTATGTCAGAATACTTTTGTCAAATATATACGATTTTTCCAATTTTCAAGACTTTATAACTCGGGAAGAAAACAACCAGAAGTCCAAAATTTTAGCACTACTATTTGCTGGTGAAGGCTACACAAGTTTTATCCAATTCGAAAGGGCTAATGTCAAAAATATTACTTTTCTCGGTTGAATTAACATGTTTTAACTCCAGTCCTTTTTAGGGGCCTCTGATTGTAAATGAACGATGGTTTTAGTTTTTCTCTATAAACGTTTTCCTCAAAGCACAATAGAGAAAAATCATTAAAAAAATTCTATACAAACTACTTATACCACGAAACTTACTTGGAAAAGCAGCAATTGAGAAAAAAAATTAAAGAAAAAAAAACAGAAAATGATGTTTGTATCACCATTGTCATTTTCTTTGATTTCTTAGCACACACACACATACAAACACTTTAGTTAAACGAAAAAAAAAATAGAACTGTCAAGGACATTTACTCCTAATACCACAATATATATAAATGAAATGCAAAAATTGCATTTTTCTTTCTTATTATATGTACCGAAGTTGTATTTTTTCCACCGTCATTCCTACTTTTATTGCTACTCATATTGTAACACTCCATTCACAGTCACTTCCTTTTAAGACATCTCATCTTTTCATCGTCATCATATTATTGCTGCAACTTAATTTTCTACTAGATTGACCATCATCGTCGTTGCCATCATTATTATCATGATTTTTTTTTTCAAAACGAAATTGAGGAAAAAAGAAAACAAAAACTATTAAAGTGTCACTTTCTATTCTTATTTTAAGAGAGCTTACTAAATTGAATTTATAAAAAAATAAAGAAAAAAACATCGACCAAAAGAAATTCTGCACTTGATCCTTTCAAACAAACTATATATTTGGGTATTATTGGGATTTGTAAAATCAAAAAGGTAAAACAAAAAATAAACATATCGTTTATATAATCCAAGTAAATCTAAATTGCTATGCGATTTTCTTTTAGTGCAGGTATGTACTAGGGTGGCTCGTTTTTGGGATTTTCTCATTGATCAAATTCTAATACACACCAAATGTGTCGGTCCCCTAAGGGTAACTCATATGCAAAATATCACTCCGATCGGAGTTTATCTTCTGTCCCCACTTTAAGCCTCAAAATTAGAATTCCTTTTAAAAGGAAACAGGATCACGAAATGAAAAACTGTAAATGCAGTTTTAATCCATTTGGTCTCGTTTTTTCAGACGTATATCATTCGGTTCATGTTTAATATTGGCTGTTGGACGGTGTTATATTTGTTATTTAAGTTGAAAAAATGCAGAAGAAAAATTGTAAGAGACAAAAAAGTTGAAAGTTGTATTTTAGTGTTGGAAACTGTCAAAATTTATTCGGTAGAAACTATAAATATTCACATATGTATGGGGCATTCCATGTCAAATCGGACACTTTGAAATTTTTTTTTTTTAGATTTTCCCAATTTGTTTAGAGTTTTTAGTAGCATTCGAAAACTCCTTCGTGGTAATTTTTCAGATTTTTTTGATGACCCGTCAAAAGATATCGAATTTTTAAAAGTTGGTAGTTTGCCCCATTACTCAAACTTCTTTTACTCCTAACTTCTTCAATAATGGTCCAAATTTCTATATTTTTTTTCAAAATTTTTGTTTTTTTACATACTTTAAAAAAAAAAAAATCCCAAAAAATTCTTAAAAGCGCTCTAGTATGTGACTTTTAAGTTTTAAAATTTAAATGTCATTTTTGAAAATGTTTGTACTCTTCGAAATTTTGAAATTTTTTTGTGTAAAACATCTATCGATTCTACAAATTTTTTGCCCAGGAGGATCGTGGGATAACGATTATTACTATTTTTTACAATTTTTTGAAAAAATTTTATTGTAATTTTCCAATCTTAAAATCATTTCTACTGCTCCAATGGTGCGTCATAGAGAATGGTGCGTCGGCTTAACATTTCTTTGGAACAAACTAATACCCTATCTCCAATTTCTAAGGGGGCTCCCACACAAAACGACTTTTTTTAAAATTTGTTCCAACCGCTCTAACTGCCCTAATAGTGCCCTTAGAGCAATAAAATGTATGACCGACCCACAATATATTTTTATTCCAAACATTTTGTGTGAACACACCTAATAGTGCCCTAAAATTGTGTGAACACACCTACCCTTTATCTTTAACTGTTAAGGCGGTCCCCATACAATTTTTTTTTTTATTTTTTGTAAATTTGTTTTATTTAATCAGCTTCTACCGGTCCAATGGTGCGTCCGAGAGGGGTCATTAGTGAGACCGACCCCCATTTATTTTTACCCTACAACATTTTTTTAAAACATACCTACGCCCTATCTCCACTCCCTAAGTAGGCTCCCATACAAATAACAGTTGGAGCAAATTTTATAAAAATGTAATTTTGTATGGGAGCCTACTTAGGGAGTGGAGATAGGGCGTAGGTATGTTTTAAAAAAATGTTGTAGGGTAAAAATAAATGGGGGTCGGTCTCACACGTAGGTATATTTTAAAAAAATGTTGTAGGGTAAAAAAAAAATGGGGGTCGGTCTCACAAATGACCCCTCTCGGACGCACCATTGGACCGGTAGAAGCTGATTAAATAAAACAAATATACAAAAAATTTAAAAAAATGTATGGGGCCCGCCTTAACAATTACAGATAGAGGGTAGGTGTGTTCAGAGAAAATGTTTGGGCTAAAAAAATATTGTGGGTCGGTCATACATTTTGTTGCTTTAAGGGCACTATTTGGGCAATTAGAGCGGTTGGAGCAAATTTAAAAAAAAAAAATTTGTTTTATGTGGGAGCCCCCTCAGAAATTGAAGATAGGGTATTAGTTTGTTCCAAAGAAATGTTAAGACGTAGAAATTAATGGGGGTCGGTCTTATAAAGGACCCCTCTTTGACGCACCATTGGAGCAGTAGAACTGATTTTAAGATTGGAAAATTACAATAAAATGTTTTCAAAAAATTTTAAAAAATAGTAATAATCGTTATCCCACGATCCTCCTCGACAAAAAATTTGCAGAATCGATAGATGTTTTACACAAAAAAATTAAAAAAAAATCGAAAAGTACAAACATTTTCAAAAATAATATTTAAATTTTAAAACTTAAAAATCGCATACTAGAGCGCTTTTAAGAATTATTTGGGAATTTTTTTTACAAAGTACGTAAAAAAACGAAAATTTTGAAAGAAAAAATTTGATATTTGGACCATTATTGAAGAAGTTATGAGTAAAAGAAGTTCGAGTAAAGAAACAAACTACCAATTTTTAAAAATTCGATATCCGATTTGACATGGAATGCCCCGTATATAAAAAATGCCTGCGAATTTTGTACTCTTGCCCAAAACATTAAATCATGATAATGTTTTGCGGAAGATTTGGGTGTACTTCCCAAAGCAAAGTTTTTTTAGAAAAAATAATGTTATATTAATTTGCTATTCCATGCAAAACGAATTGAAATATCAGTCGAGGACCCCATTAAAAAACCTAAAGAGCTGTACATTTCGTAAGTGAGTGCAAAAATATGTGCAAAAAGTGTTTTTACATTTTGGAGAGTATAAAAGATTCGGCCCCAAAGAATATACCACTCTCACTTGTTTTATGTACATTTGATAAACAAATGGAAAAATTTAATGCGAAAAGCTAAGACTTGGTGAAAAAGTAGTTTTGGTATTTTTTTTCACGAAAAACAAAATTATGTTAAAAAAAATTTAATGAACCCAAAATTTTTGTTGAAAAAAATTTTGATGAAAAAAGTTTTTGAGGAATTTTTTTGATGAAAAGAAAAATTTTTTGATGTAAAAAAAAATTTATGAAAAAAATATATAAAAAAAAAATTGGTGAGCAAAAAATTGATAATAAAAATTTAATAAAAAAGTTTGATGAAAAAAATTGATGAAAAAAATAATTTGATAAAAAAAAAAATTATTGAAAAAAAATTTATGAAAAAAAAAAATTGATGAAAAAACAACAAAATTGATGAAAAAAAAATTTTTTGATGAAAAAAAAAAAATTTTGTGAAAAAAAAAATTAAAAAAAAAAAAATTTTATAAAAAAAAAATGATAAAAAAAATGATGAAAAAAAAATTTTGATAAAAAAAAACAAGTGAGAGTGTTAAATTCGGCTGTGCCGAATCTTTTATATCTTCCAAAATGTATAAAAAATTTAAAAATTACCCTTTTAGGATGCGCCATTGGTCCGGTAGAAGCTGATTAAATAAAACAAATTTATACAAAACCGGGACCGACTTAAGAGCTTAAGATATAAGGTAGGTGTGTTCAGAGAAAATGTTTGAACAAACAAAATTTTGTTTGTCACTCATACATTTGACTGCTCTAAAGGCAATCTTTGGGCAGTTGGAGCGGTTGTTAGAGTGGTTGGAGGAAATTTTATAAAATGTCATCTTATATGGGAGCCTCCTTAGAAATTTAAGATATTGCATTAGTTTGTTCTGAAAAAATATTTAAGCGCAAAAATTAATGGGGTTCGGGCTTGCTATTGACCCCTCTACAACTCACAATTAGAGCAGTAGAAATGATTTTAATATTGGAAAATTACAATACAATTTTTTCAAAAAATTAAAAATCTGGGCAAAAAATTTGTAGAATCGATAGAAGTTTTCCACAAAAATTTTTTAAATAAATCTAAGAGTACAAGAATTTTTAATAATTAGATTTCAATTCTAAAACTTAAAAATCGCATACTAGAACATTTTTAAGACTTTTTTAGGATTTTTTTTAATAAATACTTAAAAAAAATTTAAGAAAAACAAAAATGGAATTTGGGCCATTATTGAAAAAGTTATGAGTAAAAGAAATTTGAGTAAAGGAGCAAACTATCAGTTTTTAAAAATTCGATATCTTTTTAAAGAGTCGTCAAAAAAATTGAAAATTTACCACACACTGTTAACAAAGTAGTAAAATCTAAAAAAAACAATTGAGAGTGTTAAATTCGGCTGTGCCGAATCTTTTATACCCTCCAATGTGTAAAAATCAATATAAAAAAAATTCCAGGGGCTTTTTTTGACATAAAAATGTTGAGTTTGCTTAAGAAAAGTACAAAAAACCCTGCAAAAAATGCGGTTTTTCTTAGGTTGGTTTAGTTCTCTAAGGGGGAACTTTTTCCCCTTGTTCCGATTTTGCCCATTTCCGAACTTGCCTTGGAATAAAAGACATTCGTGCCAAACTTCGGAAGTCTAGCTGTTTTATTTTGGACTGTATCGTGTCCACTACAGACGGACAGACGGACGGATGGACGGACATCGCTAGAATGTCTTAGAATCAATCACTGATCAAAAAAATATATACTTTATAGGGTCCTAGACGATATTTCAATGCGTTACACACGGAATGACAAAGTGTGTATACCCCCATAATTTGGTTGGAGGGTATAAAAATTTAAGTGTTCGATTTGACATGAAATGCCCCAATTGTTTTCTTAAATCCTTTATGCTGCAATTATTTTCGACAAAGTTTTCTAAACTTTTTAATAAATTTTGTTTTAAAAAAAAAAAACTTTCAACAAAATTTATTTTATTAAGGGTTTGTGATTGAAAAAGAAAACATTGTATTCCTAAAGATTATTATACCCTCCACTCTAGTGATAGAGGGTATATATAAGTTTGTCATTCCATTTGTAACACCTCGAAATATTGGTCTAGGACCCCATAAAGTATATGGGGCATTCCATGCCAAATCACTCACTTTTAGGCCCGACCCCCTTCGATTAATTTTATTTTTGGATATGTTTTAGTACGTATTAAATGCAACTTCCAGCCAAATTTTCAGCCTTTTATACCAAGGTGGTGTTGAGTAATCAATTTTTCAAAATGGCGATTTTTTCCAAAAAATGAAAAAATTTAAATTTTCAATCAACTTTGACCAGTAAAAAATATAGATATATTAAAAAAAGATGGACAACATTTTGTTGGTAGTTAAATGTAGTTTTAGAAAAAAAAATATGAAAAATTATTCGAAGTAATTATCACTTGTTTTTTATCGTATAAAAATTAAAATCGACTTTTTGAAAAAGTCCGAAACCTTCGATTTTTTTTTAAAAATGTCAAAAAATTCTACTCTAAATTACGCAACTTTTAAGTCATAATTCGAGATGTGATCGTAATTCGTTCTATTTTTATTCAAATTTTTAAAATTGCACTTTTTTTTTTTTGACTCTGATTTATTTTATATGGTGCTCCAAAAAAAATAATTTGGTAAACATTGACCGTAACTTCCCCTAGATATATTAACTTGGGTGTAAAAATACGTCTCAGAAAATTTTAGGATGATCGGACATGGGTAAGGCGTGCCGCATCGGCTTTGAAGTTTGAAAATCGGATTACAAGGGAAAATATGCATTTTTTTCTGTTTTCTTAATTTTTTTGGTATTTTAAGTTAATTTTGAATTCAAATGGTTACAGAATTGAAATGTAGAGTAAAATTTCTCTCTATTAAGGTCATAAAAACCGAAATCGGTTTAAAATCAGCCAAGTTATTACAACTTCCCCAGGCATCTAACGTGTGGCAGACAACTTGATTAATCAATACAATCCGATTTTTGAAATTCATTGAAATTTTCTACTGTAATAACATTTTTTTATTCTTCAAGTTCAAATGTTATTAGATGACAAGTATTTTTCATATTGTGTTTTGCTAACATTTTTTAAATTAGTGCTAAAAATGCCTGCATTTTCCACACCCTTTTGAAATCTCTATTTTAAAAAAAAAAAATATTTTTTTTGTTTTAAAATTTGGAAAAGTCAAAAAAATATTACACTGAAACATGAATAATGAAAAAATGTTATTACAGTAGAAAATTTCAATAAATTTAAAAAAAAGGGCCTCGTATTTTTTAATCAAGTTGTATGGCACACGCTAGATGCCTAGGGAAGTTGTAATAACTTGGCTGATTTTTAACCGATTTTAGTTTTTAGTACCTTATTTGAAAGGCATTTTACTCCACATCATAATTCTGTAATCACTTGAATTAAAACTTAACTTAAAATACCAAAGAAATTGCGAAAACAGAAAAAAATTCATATTTTTCCTTGTAATCCGTTTTTTAAACTTCAAGGACCATGCTAAGCGCCTTACACATGTCCGATCGTCCCAAATTTTTGTAGACGTATATTTACCTCCAAATGAATATATTTAGGGTAAGTTAGGGTCAGTATCTACCATTTTTTTTTTTTTTTTGAGCTCCATATAAAATAAATCAGAGCCAAAACATAAAAGGTGCAATTTTAAAAATTAAAAAAAAATAGAAAGAATTGTGATCACATCTCGAGTTATGGCTTAAAAGTTGCATAATTTAGAGTAGAATTCTTATAGTTTTTTACAAAAAAATCGAAGATTTCGGACTTTTTCAAAAAGTCGATTTTAATTTTTAAACGTCAAAAAATAAGTGATAATTACTTCGAATAATTTTTTCACATTTTTTTTCTAAAACTACATTTAAATACCAACAAAACGTTGTCCAACTTTTTTTAAAATATCTATATTTTTTACTGGTCAAAATTGATTGAAAATTTAAATTTTTTCATTTTTTGGAAAAAATCGCCATTTTGAAAAATTGATTACTCAACACCACCTTGGTATAAAAGGCTGAAAATTTGGCTGCAAGTTGCATTTAATACGTCCTAAAACATATCCAAAAATAAAATTAATCGAAGGGGGTCGGGCCTAAAAGTGAGTGATTTGGCATGGAATGCCCCATATATATTTATGATCTTCAATCGATTTTAAGTCGATCTAGCGATGTCCGTCCGTCCGTCCCTCCGTCCGTCTGTCCATCCGTAGAAAACACGCTAACTTTTGAAAACTTTACAGAGGCTACTGAAGTTTGGCATATATGTTGGTCATTTACCTGGTCAGGTTGGTAGTGCAATCCAGCCAAATCGGTCCAGTGGTTCAAAAGTTATGAGCAAAAGAGTAAATTTCGGCAAGGGTGTTTCGCGAATTTACGAGATAAAAAACACGATAACTTTCGAAAAACAATAATGAGACTACTGAAGCTTGCCATGTATCATTGCCGTTCTCCAAGTCTGTTTGGTATTAAATTTCAGCTCAATCGGTCCAGTGGTTCAAAAGTTATAAGCAAAACCCTGAATTTCAGATTAGTTACATCTTAAAATTTTAAAGCAATGCTTTTTAAACTTGTTTAGTTTGAAAATCATTGGTAACTTAAAACTTACACTCGAAAAAAATTTTACATTAAAAAAAAAATGTACACTCAAAAAAATTTTTCACTAAAAAAAATTTATACTCCAAAAAATTTTACACTAAAAAAAATTTAGTTTTTTTTTTTTTTTACAAAAATGACAATATTTTATGTACATACGTACGTGCATTCACTCAGAAATATTTTTACACTAAAAAAACATTACACTCGAAAAAAATTTTACACTAAAAAAAAAAATTAGTTTTTTTTTTAAACGACAAAAAAAGAGTTTTACTCAAAATAAAATATTTCTAACAAAATTGTTAATTTTTTCACGTTAAAAAATGTATTATCCTTTAAAAAATGCATTATGGAGGGTATTCATAGATTCGGCAAAGTCGAATTTAACTTTTCTACTTGATTTTAATGTAGATTTATTCCAGACCATGGTTTCTGTAACCTACGAAATCATTAATTTTTAATGTTTTCGTAGGTTATTTTTTTGGAATTTGTTGGTAAAAATAACAGAACTATCATTAATTTTTAATGTTTTCGTAGGTTATTTTTTTCGAATTTGTTGGTAAAAAAGAATGAAAAAAACTTAATTTTTTAATTTACTGATTGTTTTAGTCAAGCTAATAGGGCCTAAATTTCCTCAATGTAAATAAAAATCAATTTTTAATTACAATTTTTGTTCCCGACGTTTCGTCGATTGTTTGTCGACTTTTTCAAGGGATTGTCTTTTTAAAAAATATATAAAAAACAATAAAATAAGTACAATAATATTACACAAAAACAATTCAGACTTACAATATGAATTTTATCACATTAAAATTAAAAAGTTTTACATATAACAAGGAACATAAAAACATAAAACATAAATTTAATTTTTAAACACATATTAATTTTAAATATCACAGCTTAAGTTATGGCAACACTATAACTTGCATTTATGTTGTTCGTGTCCTCCTTCAAATTCATTGTTTTCTTTATTTGTTGTTGTATTCTAAGGCTTTCAATTGTGTATCTCTTCTTTTCTTTATTTTCTTTATCTAAAATTCTAACATCATCGAACTTAATTGTGTGACCAGTATGTAGGACGTGTTGTGCTAGTGCTGTTGTCTCTTTTTTTCGCATTATGTCCATCTTATGTTCACCCATTCTTGTCTCTAGTGTCCGTTTTGTTGTTCCTATATAAATTAATTCGCAATTCTGTGTGTCGTTTCCTTCACATTGTAATTCGTATACAATGTTACTTTGTTGTTGTTTATTAATTGGCGCCTTGACTTTAGAAAAAATTGAGCTTAATGTTAAATTGGGTTTGTAAGCAAAACAGATGTTTTTTGTTTTTATTGATGACCGTATGTTATTATTATCAGTTAACCCAGGTATGTATTTTACACTGTAAAGTTTTTTCTCTTCTTTTTCTGAGTTAGTCGATTTATTGTGAATATTTTTATTTTCATCAAGTTTTTTGATTGTATTATCTATCAGTGTAGATATGAGTTTAGTGGGGAAGCTGTTATTTTTTAAAATGTTAATTATAATGTGTTTGTTTTTAGTGTGAAATTGTATATCGCTTATGTTGAATACTCTAAAAATGAAATTTTTGGCTGTGTTGATAATTTGATTTTTAGGTTGTGTAGCGTGGTAATTCATTAATCTTCCAGAAGATGTTTCCTTAGTGTACCAGTCAAACATAATAGTGTTATTTTTGCGTATAATTTTTGAATCTAAATACGCAATTTCTCCATTTTTCTCTATTTCAGTGGTAAATTGTATTTTATGGTGTTGTTTATTAAAAGTAGACAGAATTTCGTCCTTATCATCTATGCGAATTATTGCCAAAATGTCGTCTACATATTTGGTGATATATTTAATATAAATGTTCCTATTTTCTAATTCTGTTATTGCATCGTCAAGTAAGTTGTCAAGTATAATATCCGCTATGGTGGGTGATAATGGGTTCCCCATTGGCATACCAAAGATCTGGGTATATATGTTTTCACCAAACATAAAATAATTATTGTCACTTAGACAAAAGTTGAGTATTTTTAAAAATTGTGAGCTGGAAATTTTTGTATGGTCTTTGATAATATTCCATTTTCTCATTATTGTCCTTATTGCCGTTTGAATTGGTATGTTTGTGAATAGTGAAATTACGTCAAACGATATCATAATTTCATTATTGTCAATTTTTACGCCGCTCAGTTGTTCCTTTACCTGTATGGAATTTTTGACGTTGAATTTGTCAGAAATTATGACTTTAAGGATGTTACCCACGTATTTTGACAACTGGTAACACGGTACCTGTACTGACGAGACGATAGGTCGTAGAGGGATATCTTCCTTGTGTATTTTGGGTAAGCCGTATATTCTAGGTGCAGTAGCCGCGGAGCAAAAAAGTTGTCGTTTTTCCCATAAATTAATAATATTATTTTTATAGAGATCAGAAATAATGGCGTTGTTTTGATTTTGAAATTTGTCAGTTGGATCTGCTCTTGAAAGTTTGTACGTGCTTTTATCTTCTAAAAGTACCTGCATTTTTTCTTCATACTCATTCCTGTACATTACTACCGTCTTATTACCTTTATCAGCCTGTATAATAATTATATCGTTGTATTTTCTTAAAAGTTTTTTAGTTTTTTCAAAAATCGTAAGGATAAACTTATCTTTTTCGGTATTTTTAATTTTCCTCTTAAAAGCTGATACGCGGTTTGCTAATTTTGTCCTAGCGACGTCCTTTTCTTTATCTAAATTTTCATCCATAGCCTGGATACATTGTTCCACATCAGCTATTACGTGTAGTGGGGAAAAATTACGTTTATCTATCGGTAGTGCAAACTTTCTGCCAAGTGATAGCATCCACTTACACTCCAATGGAAAATCATATTCAGTTTTATTTTCAAACCAGTGATTTGTAAATGCTAATCCATGTAATTTAAACTGCTTTTCTTTCAGTGTATTTAACTTGTCAATATGTCCCTCTTTAACATTTTTCGCTATTTGTTTTGATCTGTCTCTTTGTGTATTAATAAATTTAGTGTGGTCCTCTTCTGTTATCATATTTTTAATACCAGTACCCAAATGATATAGTTTACGTTTAATTAATTTTATATTTGTATTAGTTTGCGATATTTCTAAATTTAAATTTTTTAATGTTTAATGTTATTTATTTTAGAAAATTTTGTCAACAGTAAAAAACAAATGTTGATGTCTGTTAAAAAAATGAATAATTACTGGGATGTTTATCAATTGTTTATTCACTGGTTTTGAGTGTGTTTTTCATTTGTTTTTGCCTACAAAATATTTTGGGTGTAACAAGACAAACCGACATTTAAAATCTTACCGATGATAACACTACTTAACTGGAGTGTTTGAAACCGGTGTGTGAATTTCAGAAATGTCCATAATTTTTAGAAATTCAATTTTTCTTCTGAATTTTTTCAACTTAAACTCTTATATAAAATATAAAGAGCCCGATCTCGATCTGTACTTACAGAAAAAATGATAAAATGCCAGTCAGACACTATTCCCAAAATAAAATTCAAAAAAAAATTTATAAATTTACCAACAAATTAAGTAAAAAACAATTCCTTTCTCACTTAAAAATACAAAGAAATAAGACCTTAAAAAATTTCATAAAAAAATATTTGAAAACACTCATTTTCTTAGGCTCCGGACGATCCATTCCTATAATTCGTATATTGTCTTTTATAAAGTATATTTTCTATCATAAAGTGTGTGGTGTATGAAACAAAAAATCTAGAATAAGCATTTTCGCGATAAATTCCAAAGAATTTTTTTTTGTAATGAACCAATTAATTGCAAAATAATAAACAACAATATTGTTTTTCTTGCTTGTTCTAGACGAAACAGTGTGCTCTCTAATGAACAAATATACCCTAAGTCATCAACATTATTACCTGTGTTTAGAAAATGTATGTATAGAAAAAAAACATATTGACTTGGTAAGTAGTGCCAATTAGAAATGTTCCATTAAATTCGCACTCAAATTATAGCAATCATACGCTCCAATAAACTATGATGAATATAATTTTTCATTAGGAAAACAAATTTTCTACTTAAACTGAGATGCATTTTTATTAATTATTAATTTTTTGATGCATACTTTTCACACCATTTGAACTGTGTAATATAAAAACACTTTAAAAACTTATCGATAATATATTCTTTTTTTGTTTATAAATATCCCGAGTCAAAAAAAAATATATTAATTTACAGCAAGTGATTGATTTCCCCGCAGTGGTCAGACACCGCGAAATCGAAAATCTGTATAAAATCGGAGCTATGGACCCTAAGAAAATAAAACTGTTCACAACATGGACAAACGCGTTTTGCCCTCATTGCTGAAGGAACATGTGGTATCGCTATGGAACCTCCGGTCTATGCGAGGAGTCTGAACTTTAGACACCATCTCCCCTAACCTACCCTAACCCTTACCTAATCTTTAGAATGGTTATTGTAGCTTTTAAAAATTCAAAAATCTATAAAAATTTTTTACTTTTTAATTCTGATAAAATGTCTGAATTGTAAAATATATCAAATTATGTACATTTATCAGAGAACCTTATTTTGTATCCAACAGATCTATAAAATATTTTACTCGGGAAATTACTCTAACATCAAAACCAACACGTATAACAATGGCTGTAGTATAGTAGTTTAGTACAAAGCTGAACAAGAGGGAGTGGAAGAACTGGCACTCTTTTTCTGGTATGGCACCAAATGAGGTAGGAAGATGGAAATAAATGGAATGCACATTACTTATGACTGGAGTACTGGAGTACTTCAATGTACACTTTGATCAAAATGTACACAGATATCATGAAAGATTCAAGAGAGATTTAAGGTGCTTAAGAGTAGTTCTGTCAAATAGGCTCACTCTAAAAGGTGTGTTAAATCACTACCATTATGGTTCTAAACATTCCCTTAAAATTAAACACATTGCGTAGAATTAGAATAACGTTCACCACCTTTAAGAAATAGAACATGTTTTATTTTAGAACGTTCACCGGTTTTATCTGTCAAATCGTATTGAAAATATCGTAATGGGCTTGTTTTTGCAACATTTTTCTATACGAAAAATGTCTCAGCATCTAAAAATTTTTCTATACGAAAAATATCTCAGAATCTGAGATTTTTTCGAGAGAAAAATGTCTCAGAATCTAAAACTTTTTCGATAATTTTTCCAATCGAAAAGGTTTTAGATTCTGAGAAATTTTTCCTATCAACATAGTTTCAAATTTGGAGACACTTTTATGTATAGAAAAATTCCTAGATTCTGAGACATTTTTCTTGCCCAAATCATGTTAATGTTTTGCATTATAGATACATATATGGGGCATTCCATGTCAAATCGGACACTGTGAAAATTTTTTTTTTTAGATTTTCCCAATTTGTTAACAGTTTTTAGTACCCTTCGAAAACTCCTTCGTGGTAAATTTTCAGATTTTTTTGATGACCAAATTTCAATTTTTTTTTTTCAAAATTTTTGTTTTTTTACCTACTTTTAAGAAAAAATCCCAAAAAATTCTTAAAAGCGTTCTAGTATGCGACTTTTAAGTTTTAAAATTTAAATCTCATTTTTGAAAATGTTTGTACTCTTTGTTTTTTTTGAAATTTTTTTGTGTAAAACTTCTATCGATTCTACAAATTTTTTGCCCTGGAGGATCGTGGGATAACGATTATTACTATTTTTTAAAATTTTTTGAAAAAAAATTATTGTAATTTTCCAATCTTAAAATCATATCTACTGCTCCAATGGTGCGTCTTAGAGGGGTCATTTATAAGACCCCATTAATTTTTACGTATTAACATTTCTTTGGAACAAACTAATACCCTATCTCCAATTTCTAAGGGGGCTCCCACACAAAACGACATTTTTTTAAATTTGCTCCAACCGCTCTAACTGCCCTAATAGTGCCCTTAGAGCAAAAAAATGTATGACCGACCCACGATATTTTTTTAGTCCAAACATTTTCTCTGAACACCCACCCCCTATTTTTAACTATTAAGTCGGTCCCCATACAATTTTTTTAATTTTTCTTCTTCCGGTCCAATGGTGCGTCCGAGAGGGGTCATTAGTGAGACCGACCTCCATTTATTTTTACCCTACTACATTTTTTTAAAACATACCTAATCCCTATCTCCATTCCCTAAGTAGGCTCCCATACAAATAACAGTTGGAGCAAATTTTATAAAAATGTAATTTTGAATGGAAGCCTACTTAGGGAGTGGTGATAGGGCATAGGTATGTTTTAAAAAAATGTTGTTCAGTTTTTCTATAGGAAAAATGTTTCAGAATCTGAGAATTTTTCTATAGGAAAAATGTAAGACTTTTTCAATAGGCAATATGTCTCAGAATCTGAGACTTTTTCTATAGGCAAAATGACTCAGCATCTGACACCTTTACTACGGGAAAAATGTCTCTAAATCTGAGACTTTTTCTAAAGAAAAATGTCTTAGAAACTGGCAGTTTTTTAATAAGAAAAATGTCTCATAGTCTATGACTTTTTCTTTAGGAAAACTGTCTCAGAGCCTGTGACTTTTTTTAGGACAAATGTCTCAGAATCTGAGAGTTTTTCTATAGGAAAAATGTCTAAGAACCTGAGACTTTCTTATAGGAAAAATGTTTCAGAATATTATACTTTTTTTTTTTGGGAAAATTGTCTCAGAATCTGAGACTTGTTCTATAAGAAAAATAATAATAATTTTTTTTATTAAAAATGTCTCATAAAATGAGATTTTTCTTTAGGAAAAATGTATTAGACTTTTCCGTAGGAAAAAAGTCTCAGAACATGAGACTTTTTCTACCGGAAAAATATCTTATTGTTAGAATCTTACACTTCTTCTATAGGAAAAATTTCTCAGAATCTGAGACTTTTTCTAAATGAAACAAAGTCACAGATTCTGAAAAAAAGTTTTAGATTCAGAGACATTTTTCCTTTCGATTTAGATTCTGAGATAAATAAAATTCTCAGATTCTGACACTTTAGAAAAAGTCTCAGAGTCTGAGACTTTTTCTAGAGGAAAATGTCTCAAAATCCGAAGCTAATGAAAAAATATCTCAAAATCAAAGACTTTTTCTCAGAATCTGTGATTCTGTTTTAAAATACAAATCAATAGAAAAATATCTTTGAATCTGAAAGACTTTTTACAACAATAATTCCCCATAAATAAAGAAACAATTTGTCTAAATGTTTACTCAAAATAATAACTCTGTTAAATTACACAACAACTCTGCTAATTAACAGAGTACACCATACATTTCCAGCTAGCAACATTTCTTGGTAATTTTACTAAAAACTCTGTAAAATGATTTTAACAAAAAAAAACTGTTAATTTACAGTGTTGATAGTTAAATATTGATTAAATATGAGCGCCTTTTGACAAAGAAAACTCTGCAATTTTACTTAAAATCTCTATAAAATAAATAAAAATTCTTCGAGCTCGAGGCCAGTTTTTTTATATATTTAAAATTGGAAAGGTCGAATAATAACAACTTTAATTATCTCTATAAAATGATTTTGACAAAAAAAAAAAAAACTGTTTATTTACAGAGTTTCTAGTAAAATATTGGTATATTTACCACCATTTTGCAAAGAAAAACTGTAAATTTGCATATATTTATAAAGTGCATTTGATACAACCAAATATTAACAACACACTCAGTAAACTTGTAAAATTCAGTTAAATGCATGTTATTTTGCAAAATTTTAATAAGACTTCTAAAAGGATTTTTTTTTTTGTATTTTTTCAACTTTTTCTCAAAAAAAAAAATACAGATAAAACGAAAATATGAAGGACTTATCTGCCATCGTCTTTAAGCCAAAATTAGCTAAAGGTATGAATGATCTTCATCGATTTTCTTAAAAATTTACAAACACAGTGTTTTTATGTTTGAAGTATATTAACATAATGTGAGTGTGATTGCACATAATACATATTATTGGTATTATGAGTAGAAGTAAAATGAATGAATGTTATGCATGCAAAATATAGCCTTAATTACAGTTTAACAAGCATACAAATCTGCAAATATTCTTGCTTACATGCACACATATCGTCAGCGGCCAAATGGGGTTTGCTAGAATGCCAAATATATATTATCAGACGTAGTGCAAAACAATTTGTTACCCGGATATAACATTTATTAATCTGGGTTCAATATCCATATTCTCTATCCTTTATGTCACACATTTTTTGGTATTTTTCTCTAAACGGAGATGGCGATCTTCATTTGGAAAATTAGATTGGAATAATGTCTTAAGGGACAAAAGGGAAGCTGGACACCTTGCGAATAATGCTAATTCGGGTACGCTGAATTCAATGGAGGTGTCCGTTTTTTTAACTAAGCGCTCGTATTCACTATATTCGCGATTTAAAATTGTAATGCTAAAGTACAACAACAATGAAATTTGAATGCTTTTGGGATAGTTTTTAAATATTAATTCAGCAAGTACATTGTTTTTTCTCGTAAAAATTTTTTTTGCGAAAAAAATTAGTTCCGCAAAAAAAAATAGTTTTTCAAAAAACATTGTGTATGTTATGCATCGTTTTCTACACATTTTCATAAATTAATATCAAAATAAAAAAATAAAAATTAAAAAAAAAAAATTTCGCGAAAAAAATTTTCACAAATAAAATTTTCAGTGCTATTTTTTTTTTCTTTTTTGCATATTCAATAGAGTTTAGATGGTAGAAATTCCGCAATTGTCTAAATAATATAAAAAAAAAAAATTTTTCTTAAAAATAAAAAACAAATCTAATCGCGAATTACGCTAATACATACGCTAACTTTGAAAAAAAAAATGGGGTTGCAACTGAATTTAGTATATTCGATCTAGCTTCACAAAAACACAAGATTTTTCGCGAACAAAAAATATTTTTCGCGAAAATATCCACAGTATTATTGTTTTTTGTGTTAATTTAACAGAGTTGAATGGTTTTGAATTTTAAAAATGATCGAAAAAGTTTAAAAATATCGTTATTATTGTACTTAAGCATGAACATTTTAAATCGCAACCAGGTTGGCGTAGAAAATGCAGAATGTAGAAAATGGTGTATGAAGCAAAACGATAGTCCGCTGACAATATGTAGATTATAACATACATCATTAGTTTTCAATATATGTAGACTTCTAGGCAGCAAAACGTTCACATTCATTTTGACTTATATATGAGCTTCTCAAAGCCAATGTGACCAAATCCCTCATACAATATTTTGAGTAAATCATTGCGTAAGTTTAAAGGTTTTTCAAAATTCTTTATTAAATACTTAAAAAAATCTGAAGAAATATGTAATTAACATTGATTTTTTTGGTCAGTTAACAGTTTTACCTACTTTTTTTATGAATTTTTTTTTTCAAGGTCATCTTTAGTCGGCAACCAGCGGTCAAAGCTGGGAAAAATTACGATTTTAGACCAGAAAAAAATTTCCAAATTTTTAAATTACATCCAGCATTTAAAATTCGGAAATGTTGTCTACTTTATTGGAAAAATATTTAAAAAATGTTGGTCCACGGATGCTGATTTTTAAAAATATAATCAATTTTTAACCAAATTGGTCTTTTGGCATAAAAATCGGTATTTCGAATTTGAAAAAAGGCCTCGAATTTCGTTAAATTCGGTATTACCGAATTCGGTTTTGGCAGCCCTAAGCGATAATAATGCTACTTAAAAACATTTGCATTTAGTTTTACGTAGTAAGCCACAAACAACGTCATAAGTACATATCGCTCATTTACTTGTATAGTGTCATAACACAAAATATGTCGTTTTTGGGTAAACCATACAGAATTATTTTTTTATATCCTGCATTATATTGTGTCGAAAATTCGTATTTATATCTTTTAAACTCACCGTTTGAGAAGAGAACACGCCATTATAAGATTTTCTATGTACGGGCCTTTTGCAGGTTTTCTGTAAAATTAAACATTTTGAGTTATGACACTATACAAGTAAATAAGCGATATTATTTCGCATATTTATTTATGTTATTTACTTGTTCGACTTTACACCAATATAGAATATACACAAATATTTGTGTCTGTATGTGTAAACATTGTACTGTAACTACTCATTGAATTTGTTGTTGTAGTACCTACTCGATGCTTTATTATCTGTATTGATAGAAAAATTAAACCGATATACAATTAAGTTTTGACGAATTTGGAAATACCCTTTATAGATTTTTTTAGACAGGACATGTCTACCTTAACACAATGAAAAAAGTGTTTATTCTACTTTGAGGCCATTTATTTTTTCCCGTTATGAATTAAATTTTATAAATAGAAACTCTATCAGTGTTGGTTGGGAGAATATCCTAAAGGGGAATTGGAATTAAAAATTAGTATTACTTTTTATTAGAGATGGGCGCATGAGTAATTTTTGACTCACAATCACTCACGCTCACGTCAGGAATTTTTGAATCACGCACACTAACTCACGATCATGTTTTTTCTACTCACACTCACGTGCACTCACGCTCACGTGCACTCACGCAAGCTTCACTCACACTCACGTTGACTCACACTCACGAAAATTTCATAAATTATAATTTCAAAATTTTCAGCAAAATTTACAGTTCAGCCAAATTTTACAATTATTTTTCTTGCTTTTTTGGTACAATAGGAAATATAAAGAGAAAATAATTCACGCAAACTCAAGCAAAAAAACGACTCATGCACACTCACTCACGCAAAAATCTTACTCACGCCCACTCACTCCGCAATTTTTTTCTCCACTTACACTTACTCACAATCACGTCAGTAAAATTGAAATCAGTGATTCACGTGATTCACGTGAATCACGCTCTAATCCGCTCATGTGCCAATCTCTACATTTTATGGTAATTCAAAATGGGGAAAACTAAATGGCCTCGAACTAGAATAGACTCTTTTTCAATATTCATGAACTATTTTTCCAAAATTTAAATTATGTCTTTTTTTAGTGTATAAATACCATTACGCTATTTACAGTTATTAAATAGCAATTAATTTACTGGATAACACCGTCCGACAGCCAATATTAAACAGGAACCGGATGATATATGCGAAAGTAGACATCAAATGTAGTAAAACTGCATTTACGGTTTTTTATTTCGTGATGCTGTTTCCTTTTAAAAGGACTTCAAAGTTTTAAAGGATTACATTTAATAAAATAATTGTTTAATATTTGTACTTGTCCTATGCCACTGGTGAAGGAAAATGAAAGAGGAGGATCTCCTCTAATTCTTAAATTTTTTTATTTTGCCATATCCTGATAAAATGATATGAATTACGTCCTTTAAAAAATTAATCAAAATATTTTCTTGACAATTTTGAATGATTTTGAGGGATAAAGTTTTGAAAGGACGTAACTTCCCTCCTTTTTCCTAATATATAAAAATAATAATATAGGAAAATTAGAGGAGATCCTCCTCTTTTATTTGCCATCACCAGTGGCATTCTAGGACAAATACGAACTTCTTAAAAATATTTTATTAAATTTAACCCTCTAAAACTTCCTTTTAAAAGGAACCATGATCACGAAATGAAAAACAGTGAATGCAGTTTTACTACATTTAGTCTCTAGTTTCAAACGTATATTATCCAGTTTGTGTTTAACGAACTTTTTAATTTTTGTCGGATGGTGTAATATACTCATGCTTCAACGTGTTACAAACCATATGACAAAAAGTATATATTGCATCTCATTGATAAAGAATATATAACTGTACTACCACTATAACTATTATATAATAATTAAGATGGACCTTATTTTGTAAATTTTCGATTTTCAAAAATTGGAGCCCAGTTTTGTGTGAGGATAAGGTAAACGGCAATTTGACAAAAATATGAGCTCGATCTAATGAAAATTGCCATGCCGCACGCTCGTTAGAGTTTGTCAGAACGAAATTGGTGAATATGATTAATCTGAGGATTCATTTTGATGTGCTGAACACATCTATTCGAAATATTGCCATTTGTTAAAAATAGGGGTTTTATCCTTCGTACAAGAAACTTTTTTATAAAAAAATCTGTTTTTTATACTTTTTTTAATAGGTGGGTCCACATGCAGTGTTTTGAGCTTCCTCTGACATAAAAATGTTGCATTTGTTTAAAAAATGTACATAACACCCTGCAAAAAATACCGTTTTTTCAGAGGTTGGTTTAGTTCTCCAAGGGGGAACTATTTTCTCCTTGGTCCGATTTTGCCCATTTCCGAACTTAACCTGCCTAGCAATATGAGACATATTCGTGCCAAACTTCGAAACTCTAGCTCTTTTATTTTGGACTGTATCGTGTCCTCTACAGACGGACAGACGGACAGACGGACAGACGGACAGATGGACAGACGGACAGACGGACAGACGGACAGACGGACAGAGGACAGACGGACTGACGGACAGACGGACGGACGGACATCGCTAGAATGTCTTGGAATCGATCACTGTTCAATAATATATATACTTCATGGGGTCCTAGACCGATATTTCGATGCGTTACACACGGAATGACAAAGTGAGTATACCCCCATACTATGGTTGAAGGGTATAATAAATGGTCCATACTATGGACCAAATTATACTTACCTTTTGTATTGTTTCTATTTGAAATTTAAAGATATTCCCTCAGGATTCTACTCATTGAGTAACGAAATATTGGATATTAATAAAAAAAGAATTTTAATTAAAAAAAAATTCAGGCCTTGAGCTCAAACATTTTATTTTTATAATTAAATTTGAAAGGTCGAATAAAAAACAACTATAATTTTTGTCAAATTTGTATTAGCCAAATCTTACACAAAACTTGGCTCCGATTTTGAAAATCTAAATTAAGCAAAATAAGGTTCACCTTAATAAAAATATATATGTATGTGTATTTATTACAATTACTAAAGCTAACTGGAAAAATATTTTCCAATCCATTAATCATAAAAAAGTGCATTGAATCGTATATTTTCATTTCGCGCGATTTCAAGCGATAAACGCAATCATTGTATGGCATTTAGTACAAAAATATTTAAGTCAAAGTTACCTAAAGGCAGCACAATGGCACGAACGTAAGGCTTTAGCATCTGCTATAGCTAAAATAGCTACAAAAGCCTTATGGTTTGATAATTTTTAGTTCAATTTTTTATTATTTTGTATCTTTGTATTATTGTGTTTTCGTGTGTGTAAAAATGTTTTTAATTTTTTATTTATTTTATAAAGAGATTTATTTTAGTAATTTTGAAATTTTTTTTATTAAGGGCCCTGTTCTATCATTCAAAACTTTTTAATTCATATGAAATTTTTATTTATGTGAAACAAAACGAAAAAATATTCAGAAATAAAATCTAGAAGACCTAAAAAATTCGGAAATATTAATTTTCACATTTTTTATGTGAATTGTTTTTTTTTTTGGAACAGCGGCCTTATTTAATTTTTTGTGTTATGAAATGACTTATGAAACGAATCACTCAAAATGTGTTTTTGCACTCAAATTAATTTTTGTTTGGACATCGATTCTGCCAATTCAGAAATTTAAGAACTTTTCTTTAAAGAAAAGAAAATTTAATAACCTAATCATTTTTCGAACTTGCAGATTTCTAAAAATGTTGAGAGAATATTCCTTACCAAATTTAGAAAGAAATTTTAAAAAATTTCTAAGTGATGAACAAATCTTTAACAAAAAAAGAAAAATATTTTTCACCATTAAAAAACACTTGAAAACAAAAAACCATAATGGTAAATATAAATTCGACGGAAAGAAAACATTTTACCTTTAATAGAGTGTGACGACAAACTTGCTTTTTGCCTACAGTCCATCTACATAGTTTTAAAAAGTTTATGCACGACATAGCATGCACTGAAAAAAAAGACGTAACTAAAATTAAGGAAAAAATGTCTTTGAAAATTTTTCATGAATTTTCCTAAAATTTAGTTAAATTTAACTTAAAAATGAGAAATTTTCTTAACTATGAGGAAAAAATTTTAGTTCATTTACTTATAATTAGTTCATAGTTTTCTTTAAATGGATTTTTTTAATATTAGGAAATAAATTCTTACTGCCACAGAAATTTTCCACAAATCTAAGAATCGTATCTTTATTTTTAAGACATATTTCTTAAAAAACAATTTAGTTAAAATTTACTAAAAAAAACGTCATCGTATTTCTCTTCTTTGAATTGAGGAAGTGTACTTCTTAGAATTTAGTTAATAAGTTCTGAGAATTTAGTAAATAACTTCTTAGAATTTAGTTAAAAATTCAAAATGGCGATATCTCGAAAACTAAGCGAGATAGAGCGAAACGGATGAAATTTTCAAAAGAAAGACTACAAAAAATATGGAATAGCCTAGCTCTGCATATCTGTTGGGGTCTCAAGACCCTAATTTTAGATCTAAAATTTTAAATTCCCGAGATTTTATATATGCACATATCTCGGTAAATACTGCCAACACGAGAAAAGGTCCAACGGCATTTTTGTAGCTCTTGACTCGTAGAACACTTCCGCAAAATACCCAAAAGCCCTCCGAGTAATAGTTTTTGAGTTATCTGGTTTTTAAGAAACTAAGCAAGTTAGAGCGAAACGGACACAAGTTTTGGTTCAAAATCTATGGGGACCCTTAAAGGACCCAATGGGGTCTTGAGTTAAATGGGGTCCGAACCCATGGGTCCAGGGTCTAGACCCAATCTTTTTCTAAAATGTGAAGTATAATTTTTCCCATTTTCTAGTTAAAATTGGCTTAAAATTAAATAAATTTGTTTTCCTTATTTTTGGGAAAATTATGAACTAAAACCAAGAAAAAAAATCTTTGGAGCCAAATCATTCCCTCTTTTTCTCAAAATTGAGTTAATTTTCCCAGATTTTAGTTCACTTTTTTTTTTGAGTGTGAAAAAATATCTACACCATTTACAGATGTGATTCGTAAAAGATCAATTGTAATGCGAAGATTCTACTTGTAATTCGAAGATTCCATTTGTAATTCGAAGATTCCATTTGTAATTTGAATATTCCATTTGTAATTTGAAGATTCTATTTGTAATTCGAAGATTCCATTTGTAATTCGAATATTCCAATTGTAATTCGAAAAAGTTCAATTGTAATTCAAAAAAGATTAATTGTAATTCGTAAAAGATCAATTGTATTTCGAAAAAAATCAATTGCAATTCGTAAAAGATCAATTGTAATTCGTAAAAGACCAATTGAAATTCGAAAAAGATCTCTTACGAATTACAATTGATCTTAAATGAATTACAATTGATCTTTTACGAATTACAATTGATCTTTTACAATTTACAATTCATCTTTTTCGAATTACAAGTGATCTTTTACGAATTACAATTAATCTTTTTTGAATAACAATTGATCTTAAACGAATTACAATTGATCTTTAACAAATTACAATTGATCGTCTTCGAATTACAATTGATCTTTTTCGAATTACAATTGATCTTTTACGAATTACAATTGATCTTTTACGAATTACAATTGATCTTTTACGAATTACAATTGACCTTTTACGAATTACAAATGGAATATTCGAATTACAAATGGAATCTTCGAATTACAAATAGAATCTTCGAATTACAAATAGAATCTTCGAATTACAGATAGAATATTCGAATTACAAATGGAATCTTCGAATTACAAGTATAATCTTTGCATTACAATTGATGTTTTACGAATGACATCTGTAAATGGTGTAGTTTTAGAGCCAAGGCGACTCATTTTTTTACCCTCAACTTACAATAAGTGATACGGAAAAATCGCCATTGTAACCCATATTCATGATCATCGATCGGTCTTAAGACGATCTAGCAATGTCTGTTTACTTTGGACGAAAATGTATGTAACTTTTCATCATATTGATGAAATTTTTTAAAATTCAATTTTATTAAATTAAATTTTATTTGTATTTATGAAGTTGCAATGTGTTGTTTTTTCGATTTTAAAAATTAAGATATTTTTTTTCTTAACACAAAATCAAAATTTTGATCGAAGGGCGCCACGGACTAAATTGATCGGATTTGTCTCAAATCGATTTTAAATAAAAGTTTTTCTCGAGCTCTATAAAACGGTCAAGGAAAAATAAATGTGAGACCTTTTTTAATTTCTTGAACGTTGGAAAAAGCCAACAAATGAGGCATTTCACATCAAATGTCCAGCGAAAAAAACATGTGTACCGTAATCTTCTGAATAGGTTGTATGAATAGCCCAATATGGAACTTAGAAAACTGCGTTTTTGGTTTTAAAATTTTTCAATAACTGGGCTTAGGAGGCGTGGTCAAATATTGGAAAAATTGTCAAATTTGTGGCGAGTTGCCGTGATTAAATATTTATCACATTAAAACGGAATGCACCACAATCCCAAAAATTTACATTCTCATAAAGTTTTGTATGGGCTATCGATTAAATTTTTTTTTTTTTTTTTAATTTTTCAAACACTCAAATTTGTGGCGAGTTGCCTTGATTAAATATAAATCACATTAAAACGGAATGCACCATAATCCCAAAAATTTACATTCTTATATAGTTTTGTATCGATTAAATTTTTTTTTTGGAAAATTTTCAAAACCAATCCTGAAATTTTCCATATTATAAAAAAGTCAATTTATCAAAAATCCGGCAACTTTTTTTTAATTTTTTTTTTAAATTTAGATGTTTGTCCATCCACACAAAAAAAATCCAGAATCGCGTTTTTCTTTTTTTTCGAGAAAATCGCATTTGAATA
The DNA here is from genome assembly GCA_963921195.1 of Pegoplata infirma. Taxonomy (NCBI): domain Eukaryota; kingdom Metazoa; phylum Arthropoda; class Insecta; order Diptera; family Anthomyiidae; genus Pegoplata; species Pegoplata infirma. Next base: position 283,155,217 of record OY992536.1, on the reverse strand, counting down.
TTTAATTTCATAAGAATTTAGTAATTTGCTTGTATTTTCTTGTTTCAACATAGCGAATGAGTACTAAATATTTGCATAAATATTACTCATACGCTCTGTTGAAACAAGAACATACAAGCAAATTAATAAATTGCTATGAAATTCAAAATTCAAATGCGATTTTCTCGAAAAAAAGACGAAAAACACATGTTTGAATTTTTTTGGGTGGATAGACAAACATCTAAACTTTCAAAACAAAAATTAAAAAAAAAAATGCGGCCGGATTTTTGATAAATTGACTATTTTAAAAAATGGAAAATTTCAGAACGGGTTCTTAAAAACTTCAAAAAAAAAAAAAATTTTTTTAATCGATAGCCCATAAAAAACTATATAAGAATGTAAATTTTTGAGATTGTGGTGCATTCCGTTTTAATGTGATAAATATTTAATTAAGGCAACTCGCCACAAATTTGACCCTTTTTCCAATATTTGACCACTCCTCCTAAGCCCAGTTTTTAAAAAATTTAAAAACCAAACACGCAACTTTCTAAGTTCCATATATGACTATTCATACAACCTATTCAGAAGATTACGGTACACATGTTTTTCTGTAGCGGGACATTTGGTGGGGAATGCGTCAAATGTATGTAGCATTTTTCAAATGGCGATAAGGGTTCTCAAATTAATTTAACTAAATCATAGATTTTCTTGATTTCTAGAAAGATTTTTCTGCTGATTCAAACGAGATCTTCAAGATAAAAATTAAGCAACTGAAATCAGCGGATTTTGAAATCAGTATTTTGCTATTTTTAAGAAATCAACGATCCAATGAACGTGACCTCGGATCATATATTGTGGTACAAATGCATGTAGTTACCAATTCCACTATTCAGAAAATGTTACATTTTCAGTCTACTCATTTTTATATAGAATAAGAAACATTCAAACTTAAAAGCAGCAGATGTTCAATGTTCAATACTTGTAAATATTTAAGTGGCCATAAGCCTTAGAACACGTATTCCAAAAATTATGTTATACTATCTGTCTGGTCTGGTGAAAAAACTTTAAAAAACTATATAAAAATTATATAGCTATACAAAAGATATGGTTATGAAAAATAACTAGCAAAGTTTTTTTTTTCTAGCATAAACTAAGAGTTGTGCTAATGGGTGTGCAATGACCAGGTCACTTTAATAGTCATTTTTGCTTTTTTAAGGTTGAGTAGAATTTAAGTAGCTACATGCAATTTCTATCTCATACATATAATCTTAAAAAAAAAAACAACAAACTTTATATTTAAAATATTTTTTATTTAACAAGTAAAAAACGTTTTTTATACCCTACACCACACTGTGGTACAGGGTATAATGAGTTTGTGCTGATGTTTGCAACTACCCGAAATATTGGTCCTAGACCCACTTTTAAGTATACCGATCGACTTGGAATCACTTTTTGAGTCGATTTAGTGATGTCCGTCCATCCGTCCGTCCGTCTGTCCGTCCATGTAAACGCTGTAAACACGATACAGGTCGCAATTTTTAATCAATTGACTTGACTAAGCCCCTTTTGGCCCAAGGACGAAGCCTATTGAAATAGAAAAAAATCTGTCCTGATTTAGACCTAGCCCCCGTACAAAGGTCCTCTTTAGTTTTGGCTCAAATGACCCTAATAGCTGCATTTTAATAGATATATTTTGACAGGTAATCATTCTCATCCACAAAAATCACCATTCCGAATTTTAAAGAAATCGGACCAGTTCTTCTTGTAGCCCCCATACAAACTACCTTCCCGATTTTTACATAAATCTCTCAAATTTCATGAAAATAAAAAATATTTAATTAAAATTCTGTTTGTGTATGTTAAACGCGTACTTTAATAACCTTATCAAATCTGATTATCATTGGACCATTTTTGGACTTAGGTTCCATGTGAAAATTTCGCCCGATATTCAGTTGAAGCGGTTTATTGTCAACAAAAAGAAGCCTATTCCACTCAAATTTGATTTGTGAGTGCTTTTTAAACTTATTAAAGATTTGAAAAAATATAGATCTAATCAGTCCATGTTTGAACTTGGGACCCATTTTTCGGGAAACTCTGGTGTAGGGTATTATATGGCCGGTCTTGACCGTCTATAATTTTCTTACTTGTTAGTTATTATACCCTACACCAATGGTTCCCAACCTTTTTTACGCCACGCCCCACTTTTAAGTTAAAAAAATTGTCTTGTCCCCCCGACACTAAGGAAAAATTTGTAAGTTTTTCTTATTTTGTTTCTAATGAAAAATTTTTTCTAAGTTTTTGTAAAATAAGCATTTAAATTAAGTTTTAAGTAAAAATGTTAAGAAATTAACAAGATTTTTGTAGTTAATTTTGCAAAAAAAAATAGTTTTTGTAGTTAATTTGACTAAAAAAAATCATGAAAATTTGCTCGTTGTCCCCCTGGAACCTTCAAATTGCCCCCCAGTGGGGCAAGAATCAAAGGTTGGGAACCATTGCCCTACACTATGGTCATGAGTGTACATGTTTTATTTCATGTGTAACACCTTGTGTACGGGTTCGAAAATTTAAAATAGGACAAGTAAAAAAGTTAAATTGGATTTGGCCAAATCTATGAATACCCTCCACAATGCACTTTTTAAAGCATAGTTATTTTTTTAACGTGAAAAAATTAAAAAATTTTGATTAGAAATATTTTATTTTGAGTAAAAAACTTTTTTTTTGTAATTTTTGTAAAAAAAATAATTTACTAAATTTTTTTTTGAGTGTAAAAATTTTTTTGAGTGTAAAATTTTTTTCGAGTGTATTTTTTTTAGTGTAAAAATATTTTTGAGTGACAAAAATACGTTGTAAAATATTTTTGTGACTTAGCAATGTTTCTAAAACATATTTAACGGGTTTTCAATACGTGAATTTAAGGTCAAACTAATCTAAAATTCACTGTTTTGTTAAAAACTTTTGAACAACGGACCATTTTGGCTGAAATTCAATGCGAAATTGGGAGGGGGAACGAAAAACGTATATGCCAAGCTTCAGCATCCTCAGAATTGCCTTTCAAAAGTTAGGGTGTTTTTTATCTCGTAAATTCACGAAAAACTCTTGCCGAAATTCAGTCTTTTGCTCATAACACCCAAAGAAAACCTAGAAAGTTTTGAAGGTATATGGAGATGATTTTTATTTGTCAAAGCCGAATGTAGCACCCGCCTGTTTTATTCAATGTATTGAGTTTTGAAGTCGTATTTTTTCTTCAATGTTATAGAGGTAATGAGTCCAACCATTTTGTAAGTCATCTAATATTCTACCAAACCGAATATTTTCTTACGTACGTAGAATTGTTTGTTCCACCATACATGCAATCTTACATTTTAAACTCATATGTGTCTTTTTCTAAGTTTGCGAAACAGTTAAAATATTTGAAGCAGAGTTACATGTTTAAATATATTATGCAAACGCATACTATAAAATAATAATTTTTGTATAGTATGCTTTTAGGCTTAAATGCAATAATACAAAAGCAAAGACTATCAATACTTAAAGATATGTGAAGTCTCCCTTCTTCTGTTAAACCCTCTCTTAAATTCCCTTGGCTAAAATTTGTTTATTTTTTTTCCCCCCTTGGCTAAGTCCGCCATCGAACTGGACGTTTGATCAAACCAAAAAAAATCCCTTAAGTTTGATATAAACAAAAAAAAGTGTTGCAGTTTGGCGATTTTCCGACTAAAGCTAGCGTTTTTTTTCATCTAGCCGTAAAAAAAGTTTTTTTGTGGTTTATCGGGAAATCCAATGACTTTTTATTTGCTGAGAATTTGTTTTAAATACTTTTAAATGTATTTCTTAAATAATATTAACTTAAAAATTATATATGGATCCATTTTTTTTAAATTTATTAAGCGCTTTTTCGATATAAAAAGTTAGCATTATTTGTCAAACCAACAATGTTAATTTAACATTATCGTATTTTCCTCGTCTAACAGTTTTCGTACCTTCTGTTATCAAGTTCCAAAATTTTAAGAGTGGGAGACAAAGAGCTTGACAAAAGTGCAGGAGCACAAATGTATGTTTTTCGTTGTTTTATATGTATTTAGTGTATGTATGTGCCGGACGGATATTGTTACTATATATAGTGTAATATACACAGGTTTTTGGTTTCGGACACGTAAGTGTTTTGAATACCATTTAAGAATTTTTTATGTTTTGTTCAGGGTGTTACTGGAAATAAATTTATTATATTAAGTATTTCTTTGAAAAATGCTCGTTTGTAATGGCATTTCTTTGAATTATATTCCAAAGGGTTGTAAAACTCCAAAAAAATATGATTAATAATGATTATTTATGAGTTTCAAGATTTATTTGAGTTTTTGTTGTTAAACCATTTGAAACATATTTAAGATTGTAAATATGATTATCAAAGATTGAAAAATAAAATATATTTGAAGTGTCAGTTAAATAATATTACCAAAATGGTATGTGTAGATCCAGAATATTTTATTTTTATACCCTCCATAAGTATGGGAAAAGTATCATATACTCGCTTTGGTGTTTAAGTCATCGATATATCCAGGGTTGCCATCCGTCCTCTTTTCCCCGGACACAGTCCTCTTTTTTAGGGCGTCCGGGGCAGTCCTACTTCTTTTTTAGAAAGTGTCCGGGGTTGTCCTACTTTTTGCACTTTTCCCCATACATTTTTTTTTGTTAATTCTTAACTTTTGAATTATTGGAATCGCTGTATTTTCGCTTACCAGCTTTAGTATCAACTTTTTGAGAGCAAAACGAGCACAAAAATAAAAAAAAAACACTTTTTGTAGTGCGAAAATAACTATGTTGACATCACTTCTTATCAGCTGCCGTGTGTTTTAAAGATTGCTCTCCGAAAAAAGATTTGGTATCAAACAAAATTTTCTAAATGGTTTAAAGCAAATTCGTTTTGAATTTACAAAAATTGTTTTTCAGAAAATCCCCATTGTATTTCAAAATTTTTTATTTGTAATTTTCTAAATGCTTTTTAAAAATTCCATTTGATAAACTTCCAATAGTATTTCAAAAATTTCCATTTATATTTCAAAATTTTCAAAATGCTTTCGGAAAATTCGAATTAAGAATATTTCAAAAATTTCGATGTGTATATCAAAATTTTTCAAATGCTTTTCAAAAAATTTTGATATACAAATAAAATTTTTTGAAAACCATTTGCATAATTTTTAAATCCAAATAAAAATTTTTGAAATACAATTAAAAAATCTAATTTTATTTAAATTAAAAAGTAATTTTCATAAAATTTTTTAGAAAATTTTGAAATGAAAATGGAAATTTTTGAAAAACAAATGGAGTTTTCTGAAAAGCATTTAGAAAATTTTGAAGTACAAATAAATAGAAAACTCTGATATACAATAAAAAATTTTTGACCTATATTTCGAATTTTTTGAAACATATGTAACTGGAAATTTTTGAGTTATAAAGGAAAATTTTAAAAATAAAATTGAATAGATATTTCCAAAAAATTGAAATAAAATTGGAAATATATTTTTTTAGTGGAAAAAAAAGGTTTTCTTAATAAAAATGATTTGTTTTTGCATATTGTATTGCTTTGTTGACTTGTTTTAAATAAATTTATTATTAAAAAAAAATTGTCCTCTTTTTTGGGTCAAATGTCCTCCTTTTTTAAGGTTGACGTCCTCTTTTTCTCAAAATGCAAATGGTAACCCTAGATATATCGGTCTGGAACCTCACAAAGAATATATTATATTGATCATGATCGATTCAAAGATATTCTAATGAATTCCCGTTCTCTGTATTTCCTCACTTCGTCTTCTTCGACCGGATGTTTTAGCCATTTGTGAGACCCAGGTATGTGGGAATGCTGAGAAACAGGATCACCATATACCTTGTTATCACCTCCTTTCACTCTTCCTTTTTCATAGAAGCATTGCAATATACATTTACAATGATGTCGCATACCAGGGCCAGCAACACTTTTATGTTAACGATGCTGAATTTAACTGTCTCTGGGTTAAATTCAGAATCAGTGCGCACATATTGCATTTGGGTTCTTTATAGGAGCCATAGTGTGGAAAAAGCGGATTAACGCCTTAACCCATTTTCAAACGCACTTAAACTGCTGGATTAAAATCAATGAAACTTGGAACAAATGTTGTAAGCTGAAAAAAAATGGCTGTTTTTGATATTTTTGTTTTATCTCTGCAGGTTTGGCCAGGAGCCGTTGGTCAATTTTTCGACCTCGAGCTGGCTATTTCATACAAAAATGCAAAATCGCCTAATTTTATTATGCACAAATTTAAAACATATTATATTTTTTTAATACATTTTTTAATTTAAGTTAATATTTTAACAAATATTTTTTTTTTTATTTTTTAACTTTATTTGCCAAGCGTATTTTTTTTATTTTTTTGAAAACCGCTTTGCGCGAATGTAGAAAAAATTATTTAAAAATAATAACAGACCCAAACCAAAAAAATGTAAGTTAGTAAAGGTGAAAAATAATATATTTTTTTTATAGCTAAGCAAAATAAATTTTTCTCTGACCTACAAACAATTTTAAAGGCACTGATCGATTTTTCGACCACTGGTCGAATATGGGTTAATGGCTTCAAGGCTCTTTCCGACTTCATAACACGAATCCTTGGGGGTTGTCCCAACAGGAACGGCCGTTCAACACACATATTGTGTGTTGAAGGGCAGTTTCAGAATATACTCTTTTTCCCACTTCGCACCCTAATAAGTAGTTGAATTTCTTGATACTCTAGGTGAATTTCGCGGCTCTTCGAATAGAGTAGTGTTTATAAAAAACCGACATTTTAGGAAACCGGTTTCTCGGTTAACCGAAAATCAGCTTTTCCGGTTAACCGGTTTTCTCGGTTAAACCGGAATAAAAAAACCGGTTAACCGGTTTTTTTTCTTTAACTGACAAAACCAAAAAATACTTGAAAATAGCTAATTTTCATAAAATAATATAGCGAATATAGCTTAAGTTATTTGTTTCTTTCATCAAGGGTTGCAACTGTTACCCTATAAAAATAACGGTATTTAAATAATGTACTTTATTTTCGCATATTCACTGGAACTTTAATTAAATTTTAATTGGTATTTTAAAAAAAAAATACCACAATTCGTTAGAAGAAAATTGGAGTTCAGTATTTATTTTCATGTTCCCCCGATTTTAAGCCGGTTGGCTTGTTTGACTGTCTGGTTAACAGTCACTTAATAAGTTTTCCATGAAAGTGTCAAAAAACGCTTACAACGGTGAGTATTTCAAATATTTATCTGATTCGAAATAAAATTCCTATATGATAAATTGTTTCTTGAAGTGAAAAACTATTTTAGACTTTCTTTCTCAAGGATTTTCAAGGTGTTTTCAAAGAAATTTTGAAAATTTCATAAAAAATAAGTGTAAACCATTAATATTTGCGAAAATATTCCGCTTAGAATGTATTTAAAAAACCGGTTAACCGACAGGAAAAAACCGGTTTTCGGTGCACCGGAAATTTCCAATTCCGGTTAACCGGTTTGCAAAAAAACCGACATTTTGGGAAAAACCCGGTTTTTCGGTTAACCGGTTAACCGGTTTATAAACACTAGAATAGAGCAACGAAACTCTCAGTACTTATTTACAAAACGCTCGTTGGTCAACGAGTTTTTTTTAGGTAATTTAATTGGAAATCATGTTTCCAGGACGATTATGTCGATGCTGCAGCAAAAGTTATTGAAAACGTGATAGAGGTTGTAATGAAGTCAAGTGTCCGACCGAACAGTTCGGCCAAAAAATGGTATTGACCAAAAATTAATATTTGCAAGCATTTTTAACAGCATTTTCAGATGGCCGTTTGTTTGTTTAGGCGATAGAAGACTATTCTGACTTTCAAATTTAATGGCGAGGACGAAGTTAAACACCAATTTAGATATTCGGTAACCGAACGTTCGGCCGAATTGAAAAAAGTTCGGTTACCGAACTTCGAAATTGTGGTTTAATTCGCACTCGTTCTTAAATTTTACAATCGACTTCCATCGCCTCAACCATTCTACCCCATTAAAAAAAGTTGTTAAAAGTACTCCCAAATACCAATTTTTTATTAAATGACGTTTATTGGCCGAACTGTTCGGTCGGACACTAATGAAGTCTTTTTCCATCAAAGCATTTTCCGGTTAAATCAAGACAAAAGTGATGGTTTAACTAGACGTGCAGTTATCTCCAGAGAAGGAGCGTTTAATAATTGGCGTTTGAACAAAAACTCCACTAATGATCTTCAATATTTTGGCTGATTTACTTGCAAGGAACTCCATCTGAAAGGATGCAACCAACCACTGCCCGAACTTGAAGTGCCAATAAAAGGGTTCTTGGAAATCTCAACGCAAACAAGCCTTCGAGGCCGGATGACATACCATCATTGGTCCTGAAGCAGTGTTCTTCAACGCTTTCGCGTACATTGGCGTACCTTTTTAACGTGGCATACCGCGCGGGTATATTTCCAGCAAGCTGGAAGGTGACTAATGTTCAACCAATCCCCAAAAATGATGCGCTAATAACCCGGAAAATTACAGCCCAATTGCAATTAGCTCTGCGCTCTCGAAGATTATGGAAAGCATGGTTATTTACCGTATTGTAAATTATTTAGAGTCTCACTAACTTCGGCTCATCGAGTCCGTCCATTTACCGTTTTGGTAAGAGTATGGTGGTTGCTCTTGATAATTCCGAAACGTTTGACCGTGTGTGGCACAGTGCATTCGGGGCTAAGCTTAATATGATTTGGTGTCGGTAATGACTTCTTCCGATTTATTTCGACTTTCTCAGAGATCTTTTAAACGTGTTGTTATAGATGGGATCTCATCTAATAAATTTCCGTTAAACGCAGGGGTACCGCAAGATTCTGTTGTTTCCCCCATTATTTTCTTTATATTTTTTAATGAACTTTTGAGTCAAACTTTCAATCCTATCTATTCTTTTGCAGATGACAGCAACATTTGTCGTTCATTTACTTTCGATCATTGGCCAAGCCTTGTTTCGATTTTAGTGTTTCAAACTCTATTGATTCATTGGAGCATCGTCCAGGTTGTATGACTCTGTTTTATCGATATTATAACGGAAAATCCGTTTGTGATCGATTGGCCATAGGACCGCCCAACACATTACAGAGAAAATTCATTCTTTAGTCGAACTATACGTATATCGGTCTGTTAAAAAAAGCTGGAGTCCTCAAATTTGACTCAAACATGTCTTATGGATTTCAGCAGGTGAAGTTCGTAAATGGGCCAAATCGGCCCAGGGGGAAATATGCCCGCGAATTTTGTACTCTTGGCCAAAACATTAAATCATGATAATCTTTTCCAGAAGAGTTTAGAAAAAATAATGTTATATTACTTTGCTATTCCATGCAAAACCAAGGTTGGCAATCGAAACGAATAACGGTATCGATATCGGTATTGGTATCGTTTTTTTATTTGTTTCGGTATCGGTATCGGTTACGGTATTTGAGTTGAATCGGTTACGGTATTACCGATACCGAAACGTCAATACCGGTACGTACCGGTATTACGGAAAAATGTTAAAAAAATAAAAAAAACTTATAAAAACTTTAAAAAAATTTGTAAAAACAAGTAGTAAAGTTAAATTCGACTTACAAGGGAAGTATCTCAACCCTTATGAACCGATTTGCCTGAAACTTAAAATATATATAATGAGACGATTTTAAGGTTGGGGTGTCTCGGCTTATCGGCCATATCAGTGTTTCAAAATTTCGTTGTCCCCTTATGAAACCATATGGACCTCCGGGAAAATTTCAATAACTCACGAACTAACAGGAATATCCTCTAGAGCAAAAACACGTGTCGACTTAAATTTAATAAAGATTATTTCATATTCATATGGACATCGTAGCTCCATGTCTTCATATAAATACCCCCCAAAATTTTTACATTTTCATGAAAAAAGTAGTTAACGAAGCCAAACTTTTACAAGGTTATGCCACCGTTAGATAGGCATTAAAAAAACCTTTCTTCTCATATGTAAAGATCATATAGTTTCTTAGAAAGAAATGGCTGAAAAATCCAAAAAACAACTTTTTCGCCATTTTTTGACCCATGTTTTGAACCCCTAAATCCCCGATATGGCCGATAAGCTGAGACACCCCAACCTTAGAATTGTCTCTTTTATATATATTTTACGTTTCATGCAAATCGGTTCATAAGAGTTGAGATACTTCCCTTGTTAGACGAATCCATTAATACCCTCCACAATGCCCTTCTAAATTGATATTTAATTTTCTAACGTGAATCAAATTAACAATTTTTAATAGAAATATTTTATTTTGAGTAAAAAACTTTTTTTAGTCATTTTTGAAAAAAAAAAAAAAAATTGGCAACATTTTTTTCTTTTTGAGTGTAATAGAGCTGCAAAACTATCGATAGTCGTCCCATTCGATATTTTCGATAGTTTGTTTTTAAACTATCGATACTATCGATAGTATCGGATATTTTAAGGAATTGTAAGATTTTGCGTAAAATTACGTTTTTTTTTCATTACAACTTGGTACTTCTGAACACACAAATGACAGTTTTTGGCGTTCACTGCCATTCCAGTCTATTTTAACTCACTACGGCGAACTTCCACCATACCGTGCTTGTTCCGTTCGGACCTTAAATTTCGCAATAACATTAACACGAGATTACTATCATTGCAATAATACTTCAAAAAGTAGAATTATTCGAAAATTATATAAAGATTTTTAAAACGGTTCACTTTTTGATTAAGTTTTCAGCAAGTGATAATCTTTTTGAAGCTAATATTTTTTCGGCGATAGTATCACTATCGGGTAAAAACTATCGATAGTCCTTTTAAAATAAAACTATCGATACTATCGATAGTACCATCGATAGTTTTGCAGTGTAAACTCTTTTTCGAGTGTAAGTTTTTTTTGGTTTTAAAATACAAATTTTTGTTGGTGACAAGAATAATTTGTAAAATATCCTGATCCATCAATTTTTTTAAAGCTGTTTTAACGGTTTTTTCAACAAGTGAATTTAAGGTGAAACCAATCTGAAATTCACGGTTTTCTTAATAACTTTTGAACCACTGGACCGATTTGGCTGAAATTCAATACGAACCAGGCTAGGGGAACGGCAAATATATATGCCAAGCTTCAGCATCCTCAGGAATGCCTTTCGAAAGTTAGCGTGTTTTTTATCTCGAAAATTCACGAAAAACCGTTGTCGAAATTCAGTCTTTTGCTCTAAATTTTTGAAGCACTGGACCGCTTTTGCTGAAATTTTCCTATGTCTTTAGTACATAAATATAAGGCCACACTCAGTCACAATCACGTGAGTAAATTTAATACAACTCACACTCACGTGCCTCACGCAAGCTTCACTCACACTCACGTTACCTCACACTCACGAAACTGTTATTAATACCAAAAAAAAATCAAAAACTAAAATTTCAAAAATCTTTCAAAATTTTCAGCAAAATTTAAAGTTCAGCGAAATTTCAAATGTTTTTTTTGACGAAATCTTAAATTAAGCCAAATTTTCCAATTTTTTTGTTGCTTTTTTTTGGTACAAAAGAAAGTATGAAAGTAAATAAATCACGCAAAAAAATCGACTCGCTCACTCACTCACGCAAAAATCTTGCTCACGCACACTCACTCACTCAATTTTTTTCTCCAGTCACACTCACTCACAATCACGTGATTAAAATTGAATTCAGTCACACTCACTTTAATTTGCTCAGTTGCCCATCTCTACCGTATAGATTTTTACCTTTCTTTTTTGTTAGAGCTGAAAATGGTCCAATAAGTTTCTATTGGGTGTCAAAATGACTTAATAAAATATATTTCCCTCCCGCATCGCGGTTAAAGTAAGAACCCCAACAAATCACACATTTCATCTTATTTCTAGGCAACCAAGTTTTTTTTGTTGGTGTTATCTATTTGGAAAAATAGACAAGATCACATTTAAAAATATTGCAAACAATTTTTTTCGCGAATTATGGGACCTTTATGGACGATTTCTACGAGTTAAGCCACTTCAAAAAATTATGCTTTGGTGGAAAACCTCCTGCTAGTATTCCAAATGCCTTCCCCGAAGTCCTGTAAATATCAAAAAAATTCTTGGACACCCACATCTTTCTTTTTTCTTTTGCTCTCGCATCGCGGTTGAAGTATGGATTTTTTGAAATTTTTATTTAATTCTGGATGTGGATGCCAAAAGATTTTTTTTGATTTTTTTGAGACTTCGGTGAGGCATTTGGAGTACGATTTTTTATTTACAAAAACCAAAAAATTTACAAACTTTCTATTAATTTTTTTTTTTTTTTTTTAAATATGGTTTTTTAGAAAAACCGTTTCAATACCGGTACGTACCGATACCGAAGGAAAAGGTTTTTGGATACCGGTATCCGATACCAAAACTGAGTTTCGGTATTGGTATTGGTACCGGTATTCAATTTAAAGGGTTTTGAAACGGATAACGGTATTGAAAAGGTATCGATTGCCAACATTGTGCAAAACAAATTGAAATATCAGTCGTGGACCCCATTAAAAAACCAAAAGAGCTGTACATTTCGTAAGTGAGTGCAAAAATAAGTGCAAAAAAGTGTTTTTACATTTTGGAGAGTATAAAAGATTCGGCACCAAAGAATATAACACTCACTTGTTTTATGTACATTTGATAACCACATGGAAAATTTGTATGCGAAAAGCTTAGACTTGGTGTAAAAGTAGTTTTGGAAAAAAAAATATTTTTTTTCACGAAGCACAAAATTTTGTTATAAAAATTTAATGAACCCTAAATTTTTGGTGAAAAAAAAGTTCACCATCATCAAGATGGTGAAAAAAAGTTTTTAATGAAAAAAAAAAAATGATGAAAAAAAAAAATTTGATGAAAAAAAAATTTTGATGAAAAAAAAAATTTTATGAAAAAAAAATTAATGAAATAAAAAAAATTTTATGAAAAAAAAAATTTGATGAAATAAAAATTGATGAACAAAAAAAATTTGATAAAAAAAAATTTATAAAAAAAATTATGAAAAAAAAAGTCTGATGAAAAAAAAATAAATTTGATGGAAAAAATAAATTTATGAAAAAAAAAATTTATGAAAATTTTTTTTTTTTGAAAATAATTACGTCTCTTTTTATTCACCAGCTGGTGAAAAACGGTTTTATTCACCACGAGGTGAATTATTATCCAAGTTACAAATCCAAGTTATTCAAATTTTTGGTTTTAAGAAAATGAAATAGTAATTCTTGTTTTCTTTTTCGTTAATTGTTAGCTTATAAAGTCAAACTGAGGTGGCGTCCTGCAACTTTTTTAAAATTAGACACCAGCCTAAAAACATTATCATGTAAAAAAGTATCCCCTTGTAGAACTTAACCAACCTCTAAAAAATTATATATTTTTACATGATTTTTCGTATTTTTGGTGAACAAGTGAATAATTTTTTTGTCAGAATAATTTTATAGAACTGCGCTTGGACCCAGGGGTTAGATTATGCCAGTTTTTTCTGCCCGCCCATTTAGATATGACACTTTTGAATTTAGTTCGTTAAATTAAAACTTTAAAAAAGCACAAAAATAAATCTTTTTATATTCTTGACATTATAAATTAAAATCAAAATCATATAATATTTATTATACATCCAAAAAAAAATAAAAAAAACACAAACTCTATACAAATATTAGTTAAAATTTATTATAGCCATAATAGACAACCACCCAATATTTTTTTTATGATCTATTTTATTTTGAATTAATAATACCCCCACAGGGATTATAAAAATACAACAGCACACAAACATATTATTTAAAAATTGTCATCAAATTTTATATAATGGAAAAAAAAATTAAAATCTAAATCAGAAATCGCATTAATAGCAACAACTAAAACAACTGTATACATTTCAAATTATCAACACAGAGTGTCTTTGCGCATTTTTGGTGGTTAAATATAATAAGAACATACAACACAGCGTGGTGTATAGGAAGAAAAAAAAAGAAGCAAGGTCCTCCCTAACCATAACCATAATCATAATGAAAATGATACTTATCTTAAGGATAATATCAAAAAAATACAACATACTATGCACTTAATTTTAAATATTGATAGATTAAAAGAAGATTTTTTTTAGAATATATATGAGAGTATACTCCTTATACAAACAACTGTTTCGGTTTTTGTTTTAGCATTTTTGGTTGAAATAAAAAATTTTATAAGACAACGGAGTTTGCGCGCATAATAAGAATGTACTCATAAACGAATTGATGTTGTCTGCTGACAAGTGCTATAACATTAGAAAAAGATTTATATATTTTTATTAAAAAAAATAATAGATGTGTAAAAAAACAAAATAATGCAAAAGTGGTAGACCAGTTGCATGTCACATTAGACTGACATTTTTCTGTATGGCCAACAAAAATTTGTCTCTAATTTTCAAAGTCCGGGCATTTTTTATTCTACTGGGACTAAAACGGATGTTGTACAAATTTCAGGTTAATCGGATTAAATTAACCTGTGGCGCCCGGCGGTCAAAGTTTTAGATTTTTGAAAAATTAAAAAAAAAAAAAAAAATTAAAATTTTTCGACACATCATATTTGTTAATTTTGATGCGGTGAGCACTAATATCAAAAAAAAAAATGAATTAAAATCGGTTGAACGGCTTTCGAGATTTTGTCATTTGAAATTTGCAAAAAATGGCGGTTTTTTCCTACGTTCAAGAAATTTTTTAAAAAAACGTCACAATTTTTTTTCCTCGGCCATTTCATAGAGCTTAAGACAATCTTTCATTTAAATCTAATTTGAGCCAAATCCAATCATTTTATCCCGTGGCGCCGTTCGGTCAAAGTTTTGGATTTTTGAAAAATTTCCACCAAAATTTCCACAAAAAAATTATTCAAAAAATTTTATTTTTACTTCCCAAAATAAAAATTTGTAAACAGTTAAAATAACTGAAATATCATTTGTTTTTACGGAATGTCTTTTCGTTTATTAACGTTTTAAAATAACTGAAAAAGTATGTTGTTTCAAGTGAAATATAAGTAGTCCGTTTTTTTAAAAGGAAAAACGATTGTTTTAAATGTTTTTTCGGTTGAATTTACTTACAAAATATTTTGAGTGTAATTTTCTTGAATTTTGAGAGATTTTTGTTAAAATAAGAAGGACGGGTTGTATTGGAACTTTTTTTCTTTTTAATTTAGAACGATGATTTGTGACTACGAAATACGGTCACCTGCCAAAGGATATTGAAAGGATACCTGTTAAAATACGGTTGCTAGAGTCATTAAAGCCAAATTTAAAGGGGACATTTGTAGGTCAAAACATAGACTTTTTTCAATAAGCTCTGTCGATTAAAAATTGCGACCTGTTTCGCCCGCACAACGTTTAAATAGACGGAGGGGCAAAAATCGATCCTAAAATTGATTGTAACTTGTTCGGCATGGGCCTAAGACCAATATTTCGGGTAGTTACAAACATCAGCACAAAGTCATTATACCTTTACAGAGTGGTTTAGGATATAAAAATAATTACAAAAATGTAATCCTCTTAAACTTTGAAGTTTTTTCAAAAGAACACAGGATCACGAAATGAAAAACTTTAAATGAAATTTTACAATCAAACGTACACTGAAAAAAACCTTGTAAAGTTAACAAAAAAAAAACATGTAAAACTATTTTTTATTTACAAAAAAATCGATCAACTGTAAAATATAGCTAAATTGGAATTACTAGACTTTTTATAGTAATTTCACAAGTTTTTTTTAGTGTCGGGCGGGGTAGAAAAATCTGAAGAATTGCGGATGTTATATTTGATTCTTTGGCATAGCTAAAAATTGCATCCTTTTTGATTTTGATCACATTTCCTAACCTAACAAGTTTGCAAACAATTCTACAATGTATATTTATCCCATATTTTCTAATACATATTCACTTATTTAAAATTCTCTATAACAAATGTAGTAAAAATGCATTAATTAACACCACACAAACAAACAAACAACGTGACAAAACGCCCACATTACATGATGGTGATGATGATGATGCTGCTAGTTGTGCTTGTGTGATATAAAACCCTAGTAAATACTATATGCAGCAAGTATGAGTGATGCAAACAAATTGGTTAGAAAATTCTAAATATTCACAAAGTGGATTCATTTCATATATTCTACAATATATAATTAAGTACGCAAACAGGGATGTTTTCCACTTATTTATCAAAATGTGGATTTCTTGGCCAATTTCGCTGCTGATGTCAACGTTTCATCGTTATTTTTTATTTTTTTTGCATGACCATACAAAGGGTTTTGATGTTGTTTTGTTTGTTCCCGAGAAAAAAATTTGAAGGATCAGTACTGATCCGGAAAATGCATCGCTAAGATTAGATCAATTTTATTCGGATGGAATAGTATTCGTCCGACTAAAACTGATCTAATCTTAGCGATCCATTTTTTGGAAAAAAAATTTACTCGGGTTGTGTCGTTGCAGGTTGATAACTCGCTAACCTTTCCCAACCAGTGTTACCGTTGTGCGACTTTAGTTGCAATTTGCAACGTTTTTGACGCTCTGAGACTTTTTGTGCGACTTTTTGAAAATTGTCTTATTTTGCAACTTTTTCCAGCTTTGAGCGACTTTTTTGTTAAGTAAAATGTATTTTTCTTTTTAAAGACATACATTGCAAAATTTCACATATATAAACCACCTTAAGGGTTAAAGACCGCCTTAAGGTTTGAAGATAGATGGTTAGTATGTTCTGAAAAAATTTTAGGGTTAAAAAACTATTGGGGGTCGCTCATTCATTTTTGACACCTCCACAGGTTACAGTTAGGAGCAATTTTATCTTTCTTATACTTGTATGGAAGATAAAGCTTAGGTATGCTTGGAAAAAATGTTAGGAGGGACAAATTAATGGGGTCGGTTTCACATTTTACCTATTTTTGTCCGGGTAGGTGTAAAAATTTACAAAAATACCCACAACTGCCCCGGGTCGCCAAAAATGAGGTAAAATGTGAGATTCCCAGCAAAAACATTACCAATTGGATTACCTGGTAATCAGTACTAATTACTCGCTGCGTTACTTTATACCCCAAAAAAAGGCCTTACTTTTAACTTACATCGTAAATGATTTGCAATCTGAATTTTAAAAACCAGTTAAGTTTCATAAAAATATATAAAAAACAATTTTACTCTTAATTTATTTTCTCTCATTTAATAAGAGCAACTAAACAAACAATTCAGTTACTTTTTCAACTTTTCGTATGCGAGCTAGGAATGGGCTATTATTTGTTAGCTTTTTTGTAACAAAGAAAGCCTTTCCTCCAATGACATCGTCTTGTTAAAGTAATTAACAATGAAATTGGGACGTAACTAGTAGAGTTGTCAGTCGATTAAGAATAATTCGATTAATCGATCAAACAAAACCCAACTCTTGTTCGAATAATTCAAAAATGACGATTTTCGAATAACGAATAAATCGATTAATTAATGTCGATTAATCGAACAATTTTTTTTAATTAAAAAATTAAATAAATGCTTAGAATTTGATTTATTCTCATAAATTTTGAAAGATTTTATACAAAATGTAGGAAAGTTAAAATATATTTTAGCCATAGCCCTGGACAGCACATCCATTATAGAATTAGAGGGAGTATCAAGTTATTATTAAATAATTTAGAAAAAAATAATAATTCTTTTGCATCAGACTTACTAAAACGTATTTAAATAAGAATTAATGAGAGACGTATAAAAGTGTTAAATACGTTAATAATTTTTCTAAATGCTGGAAATTTTTCGAGCAATGAAAGTTTCTTAAAATATTCTTCAAAAAGCGAAACAAAAGAATATGCAAATGAATTATACTCCAGATTATTTTATGTTGAAAGTAATCACAATAATTCAGATAAAAGTATTGAAATAGAGGAAGTTATTAGTAATGAAAATAATAATCTTTTATGCGAGTTAAATAATTGAATTCAAAGTATTAAAAATTCAGAAAATAAAAAGGACTACAGCGATATATCAGACGATATTATATTATATATTTGGGAAAATCTGAAAAAAGAACAGAAAAATTAGATAAACTTTTGTATGCTTTTCTGACTATATCACCTACTTCAACAATTAGCGAAAGAGTGTTTTCAAAATCTAATTTAATAAAAACAAAAATCGTTTGAAAGCAAAAAAATTGAGTCAACTTTTATTTTTAAAAAAATATTTCTTAAGAACAACTTAAATTGTCTTATTTGACAAAAATTAAAATCATTTATGATATATTTTGTCTGAATACTTCAAATAATAATTTGTATTTGAATTATTTCTCAACAAGTATTAAAATCGACATCCATTAATTAAAAGTGATCTCAGTTATTCAATTTTTAAGTTTTTTTTTAATTTTGAACTATTTTATTTTTAAGTTTTTTATGCATTTTTTTCGTTAATAAAAATTTTAACTTTCTTATTTTAAGTTTTTTTATATGAATTGTTTATTTTTTTTGTTAATAAAAATATTTTTTTAAATAATTTTTTTATTCGTTATTCTCTTCGATTAATCGAATATATTTTGATCTTTAATCGTTTGATCGAACGAGGAAAAACAATTATTTGAATTATTCGAACAAAGTTGAAAGTCGAATAATTGACAACTCTAGTAACTAGTCACTCATTTTCGTTATAAATCCCAATGTTAATTACTTGGTAATGGAAGTTTTTGCTGGGTTTTTTACCCTAAAAATTTTCCAAAACATTTCTAAGGCTCTATTTCCACTCCATGTATGACCTCCCCCAATAGTTTTTCAACTCCAACTTTTTTCAGAACATACTTAACTATTTTTAACCCTTAAAAAAATGTACGACTTTTATTTGGAAAAACGACTTTTTTGTGCGACTTTTTTTTTTAAAACGACTTTTTCTGCGACTTTTTAAAAATTCTCAACGGTAACACTGTTCCCAACTTTTTTTACGTGGTACAAGAGACCAGTAGTGGTTTTGTTGCTGTGGATTTTTTAATGATCATTGTTTACTACTGGTCATTAATTATCCAAAACAGCAATTAATCGGCACTTTCTAAATTGGGATTATGTTTGTATGACTGATTTTTTTTAAATTAGTTTTAATAGCAGGTCGATACTTTCGCCTTAAGTGAGACCCAGGTGAGCGATCCACGGGATTTTGACTTATGGTAACCACCTTACATCGCTTATTATATGTTTGACTGGTAACCACCTTACATCGCTTATTATATGTTCCTTGCGAGTCCAAATACAGCAGGGGAGGATTACTTTAATGGGTTTGACACCCGAAGTAGCCGCACACAGAAAATAGATTCAGTTGTTGCAACTGAATTGTTTGCCAACTGAATTTTTGCGGTTGCACCAACTATCACAATATTCAGTTGCCTCTACTGCCAATTCAGTTGTCCCTACCGGTAAATATCTATCATAACAACTGAATTATTTTATGTTAAAATTGACATTGGTTAGAGTGAACGAATTTTAAAAGCGTTATATAGTTGTACCAATCAATATCTTTTTAAACTGTTTCTTTTGAAATAAAAATTTTTAATATTTTTTTCAACCAATTTTACTAATTTGATTGTAAAAATTTAAAAAGTGAAATAAATACATACAATAGAAAAAATAAAATAAAACTGGAAATAAATAAAAAATAAAATAGAAAAAATTTAACATCTAAAAATTTTTCTAAAAAAAAATGTCTCAGAATCTGAAAGACTTTCCAGAGCAAAAATAAATAAAAGTGAAAATATATCTCTTAAGAAAACATGTTCAGAAAAAGTCTCATATTTTGAGTAATTTTTCCTATAGAAAATGTCTCCGATTCTGAGAATAGTTTTGGATGAAACTTTCTTAATTTCAATATTATGGCATTTACAAACCTTAAATTTGTTACCACTCTCTGGACACTTTGGACTCTAAGGATTTCTTGGAAACTGCACCAAAGTTTTCTATAGTTGGCTCAAAAAACGATTCTATTGTCGACTTCTGGGTAAAATATCATCTTTAGCATCTGCATTAAAGTTTCGTGTGCAAATACCTAAAACAAGATTTATTAATTTAAATTGATTGTATTTCGGCCTCAACTTCGGCCTTACTTACTTACACAATAACATTTTAGTTTTAAATGATTACTATTTTCATTTTCTTTGACGCAAAACGTTTTGTAATTGAAATGAAATCCTAACGACCAATTATTAGTTAAGAATACCAATACAAATTTATAATTTAGTAAAATTTTTCAAAAATAAAAAAATATTGAAAATTTGGTTAAGTTAACCAACATTTTCAGTTGTGGAGACTATTACCTAATGTTTTTGGAATTTATTAATTTAAACAAATGATTATTGGTCGAGAGGAAAAATAAAGACTAAAAGAAACGGTTGTACTTACTAAATATTTTTCAAAAACTTTATTAGTTTTTAGTTTGGGTATATTAACCAAAATATTAGTTGTTGATACATCCATTCGGTCACGATTGAAAATTATTTATTACTACTGTTATTAATTTGGTATGGTGATAAAAAATTTACAATCACAACTAAATATGTATAAGATTTATCAAAATTCCGTTTTCATAATTGAATTCCAACTAAACATTTCTCTGTGTGCGTTTCTGGAGACTTCAACGTTCACAACTCCTATGGTCTACGCCATACCATTCCCATACCAACATACAATGCGCAAGTTGGAGGGCAACATCAAAATACTCGCAACCTTTTTCTTACTTCACACACTGAAAAGCACACACAGAAAACAAATTTGCCAATTGCCAACTGAAAGTCAGTTAATGTAACTAAAATTAGGTTGAATCACTCATATATAGGCTGTCGCAATTTAATATCGGTAGTCACAACTGAATAACGTTGATATAACTGACTTTTAGTTGAAGCAATCATAAAATATATTAGTCACAGCATATTTAAGTAGCAACAACCAAATTTGGAGTTGCTTCAACTGAAAAATTCAGTTGGCAATTTATTTTTCTGTGTGCATAAAGTAAAAGTACTTGAATCTCTTGGTAATTCGGATCATAGCACTATTTCTGCATTCTTTTCGTACTCGGCAATTCATACCGTTTTTCGATCGGCTGATTTTGAACCCACAATTTTTTTGCTAAAGGTAGCAAAAATGTTTTGCCTATAATTAGTTAACTAAATTTTTTTTTTGACACATTTGAGGACCCCATTGGGTTCGGACCCGATAGGTCCAGACCCCGATGGGCCTAGACCTAGTTGGGTTCCTTAAAAATCGTCATAGTTTTTGATCCAAAATTTGTGTCCGTTTCGCTCTATCTTGCTTAGTTTTTTAGATACGTGATTATAGGGGACCACTGGGGTCTTGAGAAATAAAAAACTCAATAACTTCAAAAATATTACTCGGAGAGCTTTTGACTATTTTGCGGTCTTATTCTACGTCTCTATTGAGAGCTACAAAAATGCTTTTGGACTTTTTGTTGTGTCGGAAATATTTACCGAGATATGAGCATTTTAAAATTTTCGGGAATGCTAACTTTTTTGGATCCAAAGTTAGGGCCCATTAGGGTCCACACATGTGAAGAGGACCCGCGAAAGTATGGAGATTTTAAGAACCAGAAATGCCCTCCATTTTGCTCTATCTGGCTTAGTTTCCGAGATAGAGCCATTTTAAGTTTTCTGAAAATAAAAAAAAATTTACCATTTATTTTTGCTAATGTTAGCAAAAAATCTTGTAAAAATGTTGTCAACTCAATTTCAAATCTTAGCAAAAGAAATTAGTTCAACGTTTGTTTAAAATTGCTAATGTGCTAAATGAAGTTTACAAGAATTTTTTGCTAACATGCTAATCTCAACTAAAAATTTGGTAAAAGTTAGCTAACTAGCATTAGCAAAAAAAAATTAGTAAATCTACTAACGTATTTTTTTGAGTGTAGAACTCAACTATTTATTTCTTTAAAGCTAGTTTCGGTTAAGACAATGGATAAGTGTTGGTTTAATCAAGGGATGAGTGTTGCAGTCAGATCCAGACAGGAATATTACAGAAATTAGCGGGATGACAAAGACTACAATTTAAAAAAGGTGGGTTTTTAAACTCTGAGATCTATAGCCCGATATCAATTTGATCTACGCTCTCGAAGGTTATGGAGAGCATGATAAGTCACCATATTGTTTACTATCTGGAGTCAAACTTACTTTTCACTGGCCGATATGGCTTTCGTAAACATCGTGAGCTAAGCTCCTTCTATGAGCCTTTTTGAGTGCCACTTTACCACTATTATACCATCCAAGGAGTCTTGGATGACGGAAATTCCTGGTAGTAATGCCTCTACAAAATTTTACACGGATAGATCGAGGCTGCGCGAACAAGTGGGCTTTGGAGTCTATTCGGAGGAGCTTGGGTTGAGTTTGGATCGAAGATTGCCAGATCATTGCAGTGTTTACCAAGCAGAGATGCTGGCCATAATGGAGGTGACTGACTGGTTGAGCTGCAATGTATTGTCTACATCAGCAGTCAACATCTGTTCTGAGAGTCAAGCCGCGGTTAAGTCCCTGGAGTCAATGTTTTAAAAACAAGATCGCCCTTAACTGCCGCATGGCTTTACATGAGATGGCCAAGCAGTTTGACATACGAGTCATATGGGTCCCAGGGCACAGATTCGTTCCAGGGAATTGCAAAGCCAATGAGCTTGCAAGATGTTGGGTCTACCAACAGAATTGAAATGTGTTGGTATGCCTCTTGAAATTTGCAAGAAAAATCTACTGCTTTGTTCCGCGACGAAGACTAATCAAAGATGGGCGAATGGATGGATGGGTAAGACAACACGACAGATTTGACCATCTCTTAATAAGAAGCGCACAAGTGAGCTGATATCGCCTCCAAGAGGAGAGATTTCGACGGTGGTTTGCTATAATTACAGGACACTGTCTTAAAGGAAAGCACGCAGACCGGTTAAATGTGCCGTCGAAAGACTTTTGCCGGAACTGCATGGATGAAGATGAGTTGGAAACTGTTAAACATTTCATCAGCTATTGCCGGCACTTTCTGGTCAGAGACTTTCTTCGCTGGGATCTAGGGACTCCACGATCTTTCTGATATGTCGGATGTCAAAATTCAACTTATTACAGTCCCGTGGTATCACAGCAAACCTCAGATTCTATGTGTGTTGACGTAAAACGTCACCAGCAACTTACAACCTAACCTAACCATCCACTTTCTAAATAGAGTGATTTTTTCTATAGTGCAATATTTGTTTTTTTTGCATTTTTCTCGAAAACGCGATCTGATCTAGAAAAACTAGCTCTATTTTAAGTTCGGCCCTACTCTCAGAATTGTTCGGTCCGGTTCATGTGTACAGAAAAAATTTGAAATTTGTCGAACGGTGTGATAAGCACGATTGATAGTTCAAAAATTATTTTGTTCTCTTCTTTTCCTCTCTTCTCTTTTCTTTTATTTTCTATTGTGTGTTTTGTATTATTCTTCTTTTTGTCGTATTAATTATTTGAAACATCAAAAGTTCCGAAGTGTGTTGTCACTAATGCTTGTACACATTTAATGCAACACTGTTTGCATACTACTTATGTACTGTGATACATACACAAACCAAAAAATAAATCTTGCAACATTTGTCTCATTTAAGCTAGAAAGCTTCCAAAAAAGTTATATTGAAATAGAAATGAAAGATAAAATTTTCCAAAAAATAAAACAAAAATTCTTATCTCTCAAAAATATCCACATGTAACAAAAAAAAAAACAAGAAATCCAAAGAAAGGAAAAGGGTAACCAACCACTAACTACAATGTATACAAATACATGTAAAAGGCTGAATGGTTTTGTGGGGAATGGCTACTCTCGGATAGCTGGATGGATGGATGGATGAATGAACGAATGACACACGCTGGTATGGTTTGTTTTGTTGGTGGGTGATGATAATGATGATGATGGTTTGTTGTTGATAGTACTGGACTACATGAGGATGTAAATGTTGCTGTTGTTTTTATTTATTTTTTGTTCTATTTCAATTTTATGTATGTTGCTCTTGTGATATGTTGGCATATGGTTATAGCCCAAAGGTATTATTACACCATTACGTACTCAGAATAAAGTATACAAATATGGTAAGTATATCATTTGTATGAAGAGAAGAATGTTGATGTTTTATTATTGGTGTTGTTGTTGTTGGTGCTATTGCAAGTGTGTTAGGAGTAACATTTTTGTATAGTTGGTTATCTTGAGGGCTTCATTAGCTCGTTTTTGTTGTTGATGATGTTATTTCGTTGTTAATTACACACCAACAACAACAACAACAGTGACAACAAACATTTTACTTTTACTCTATAGAATATGGCAACAAAAAAATCTGTTTAGTTAACCCACGTTAAACCAGCTTTGATTACTGTATTTAATTTTAAAAGAAATTCAAAATTATATATATTAGTTTGGGCAAGAGTGCTCGATTGACATCTTGCATAGACCGTTTGGTCGATAGCAATACCACACATTTTTTAACACTTTCGGCATCATTATAATTTTATTCAGAATTTTAAGATCCACTCGTGTTGTAACACTTAATGTGTCGAAGCGCATTTGACCCATAATAAATTTGGGATTCCTTGCCTCCGCATCTTTTGCAACTTGCGTTCGAAATGAGTAATTTCCCTAAATGAGTAATTTCCTTACAACAATCCTTACCAAACCGCGAAAACCAAACCCTCAATATTGTAGATTCCTGAAGAAGTCAATATCATTTTAATGTAATTGAAGTAAAACACCCCAGCAAAAATAAATCGAGATTTTTGCGACACAGCTTCTTTTTATAGCATACCGAAGCGCATCCAAAGAGCGCTCTTTAGGATGCAGTAAAAGTAAGGGGAAAAAATTTACATTTTTTGTTAAGATTTTTTATATAAAACTTAAAATATAAAATTATATTTTGATAAAATTTCACACATGCTTTCCTTTTAAATAAATTTAACACTTTTTGAATAAAAAACCATGAGTTTTGGACAAAGACACATGATCCCACTGCATCATTATTGCGCATTAATCAGCGCTGCAAAGAGTGCTTCAATCATAGCACCTTTAACACATTTTGAATGAAAAAAAAACTGAGTACACCATTTCCACTTTAGTTTCAGAAAATACAAATTATATTGCAAAAAATGTCCAATCATATTTTAGACTCTCCAATTATATTTAAAAATGTTCAATTATATTTTTAAAATTTTGAAGAAGAAGAAGAAGGTGATATTTCTTCCAAATGCTTGCAGGAGGTCAACTGATTTTCAGAATTAGTCAATTGTATTTAAGATTTTCAAATTGTATTCAGAAATAGTCAATTGTATTTTAGATTTTGTAATTTGTATTTCAGAAATAGTCAAATGTTCTTCATCTTTATTCTGCTTAAATAGCTCTAAAAAGATACATGAATTCACTGCAACTTTATAGAGATTTTTTCAGCGCTCTAAAGAAATGGGAATTCAGAGCATCTTAAGAGCGCTTTTTCGGTGTATCCAACTAGCGCTCTAAAGTGTGACATCGCCTTAGAGAATCATGCATGAATTCAGCAGGTTTGGATGCGCTCCTTCACTCGGGTTTCCTTTCCAAAAGCTGCATCCAGTTCAGCAAAATTTCTGCTGGGACTTAACTCTTTATGAAGTTACCATAATTAAGCCGAGTGCTTCTGATTTCTGACCAAACACGACTTTAGAACTTTGTTTAAAAACCGCCTTTTCATGTACATTAGTCCCCCAATTCGTTCCTTGATATTCCATTATGTCTAAGTAAGGACCCAATTGGCTTAAAGATTTTCGATTTCAACGCGTAAGAATCCAAGGCCTTCAAAGGTGCAAGACTATCTACGAAAATTTTTCTGCCGCAAATGTAGATAATAATCTGCACGTCCGTTAATCTCACTGTAGCTCTCATTTCAAGGCGTTATGTGTGCACTCTCGAAGTTATCTTCATCTTTATTCCGTCCGTAAAAAATTGCAATAATGTTCTCTTTCATAACAATTTTCTCTCTAGTTTTCCATAGTTGTTACTTGGTTTTCAAAGTCATATAGTTAGTCAGTTTTTTTCCGCGGTGAGTTACAGTCGGTTTCCTGCTATAGTGCCGTCTTGCAGCGTACGTAATATGGTCGAGTGAAACCAAGAGCGATGCATCATCATTTGCGGCTCTTTTAACCTAATAGCCGATTATGATGATATGCTCTTTATGTTTAGTATTATTTCCAGACCGACTTGGGTATGATGATCCCCACAAACACGAGTCGTTGACCATTATGCAGATTGAAGAGATTTGTCTACTTATCAACTACTCTCCTTTTAATAACATGACGTATTATTTTGATTGTGATCTTAACTTCATCCGAAATGTGTCTGCCAAAAGATTTAAAAGTTTCTTATGAGACATCGGGAAAGAGATCTGACGGAATAGTCGTGGCTTTGATTCAGTAACACTGTCTGTTTGCTATTAGGGTTCGTGGTTTAAGGTCGCGGAAATTCATGCTCACATCTCCATCTTGTGAAGGTAGATTGCGAAGCTGAATTTTGTACAGGAAGGGCATTAATTTATTTCTTCTGTCTCATTACAGTCATAGTAACCTAACGGTGGCCGCGCTTGAATGCAAAGGGGTGGCAACGTTGATCCCGGCATCCATGTATTTGCCATACGAGGAGGATGACCCACCAGCACATCATTTTCGAACTCTGATAGAGGTTGTTATAACCAAGGCCAGGCTATTGTGATAGGTGGAGATGATAATGCTCACCATATAGTGTAGGGAAGCAATGACATCAACAGGTAAGGTGACAGAATTAGGGAATATGTTATTGGCATAACCTTTGGTTCCAAACGGCCGCGGTTGGAATTTCAGACTTCCCGAGTAAAAATAATTTAATATGATCTTATATACTTTTATATAGTCATATTATTTGATATATGATCATGTGTGACACTATGTATTGCAAGATAAATTTATATAATAAATTTTGATGTGGGATTTTATTAAGATATCGCCATACATAACTATATGTTGCAACATCTGGTCCCATGCATCATTTTAAATTTCTAAGTGTTTTATATAAAATTTTATATGCCTCCATTATTTTTTAGTATTTTCAAAGTGTTTTATATAAAATTTCATATGACTTCATATTTTTTTATTTTTCTAAGATTTTTCCAAGCACCACTTTTTTATCACGAATATTTTCTAAGTGTTTTATATAAAATTTTATATGACTCCATCTTTTAAATTTTTTCTAAGTTTTTTTCAAGGAACATTTTTTTTATCGAAAATATTTTCTAAGTGTTTTATATAAAATTTTATATAACTCCATTTTTTCAAATTCTTCTAAGTTTTTTCCAAGGACAAATTTTTTGAAAATATTTTCTAAGTGTTTTATATAAAATTTAACATGACTCCATTTTTCGAAATTTTTCTAAGTTTTTTTCAAAGAACAACTTATTTTTATTATTTTAATTTTTCAACTTTTTATTAAAAACTAAAAAAAAACATCCGATTTCTAAAATTGTATAAATTTTAATATAATTGGATATAATTTTATATCATTGGATTAGACCAAAACTCGTATCAAAGTCGATATAAAGTTATATAAACTGATATTATTAGATATTATTCGATCAAATCTTATGAAACCATTTTTCGTATAAGATTATATCAAAATAGACACGAACCCATATTAAATTATATATTGTGTCATATCAATTTTTTTACTCGGGTTCTGCATATCTCATGAATGCTCTTTCTGGGACCATTACAGAATACTTTTCATCATTTATATCAATGGAGAAGAGAATCTCTTATAGGAACCCTAAAAAAAACTATCTGTGTTAAATTTCGAAGTCTTGTGAAGGCGCTGCAGCCTCCAGATATGGAGAAACCGGTTAGCATACAAGATTTTGAGAAATCTTTTAGTTAAAGTTCTTTCCAAAAGTCCAAATATACCAAGTAATTTTAATAACCATTGAACTCCTGATAAACACCCGTTTCCTGGGTTGCATGAACAAGTTGAAGAGCGATACTACATTGGGATACTTTCACCAAATGCAATTCCGATAAATAAACTCATCAGAGAAATGGTGGACGAACATAAGATAACGTGGGCGATCCTTTCCTTCAAGCCCTACAAATCTACAGAGCCGCATATGATTTTTTCGGCACTCTTACAGGAATTCTTCGGGATAATAATGCCGTGGTTGCTGCTTTTCTTTATGTTCAGCCTAGCATCGGGATATATACCCTCGGAATGGAGGGAGGTAGAGTGGTATTTATCCAAAAAGCTGGAAAGATAAACCACAATACCGATAAGGACTACATACCGATCATAGTTTTTATATAAACATTGGAAAGTCTGGAATACGTCAGTGTGAGAACTTCCCTTACATCAGACAACTTTAGCGAGGCCTACACGCCTATCTTTAGGGTAGGTCTGTTGAGACGGCTTTGACTGATGTTGCCGGATCATTAAGGATACTATACACAAAAGAGAGTGTGTTTAAGGATCATGCTTGGATATGGAAGGTGTATTCAACAATGTCAAAATATCATTAATGTATAATAAATACATAATAAAGGCACGGACACACAGATTACTCAATGGATGGGCAACATGCTGAAAAGCAGGGAAATTAACTCAAAGATAGGTGACGTTGAGTGCAGAAAAGATGTAACAGGGACACTTCACAAGGGGAATAATTTCTTCCCTTCTGTGAAATCTTGTGATAAATAAGATCCTTAAGCCACACAACGGAATGGGTATCTAGGTGGTTACCTACGCTGATGGCGTTGCGATCCTAATCAAAGGTAAGTTTTTACCTACAATGAGCAAACTCAAAGAATCAGCTCTTCAGATACTCTAGACGTGGGCAAAGAGCAACGGTGTGGGAGTTAAAACTGAACTCGTCTTGTGCACAAAAAGGACAAAGATGGACCGGTTTGACCTTTCCAAATTATATGGAACTAATCTGGTATATAATTAGGCGAAATAGATGGTTAAGATCCTTGACTCAAAGCTTTCCTAGAAAATGAAAACAGAGGAAAGGATAAGAAAGTCGTAAAATTCTTTTTACACCTGCAGGAGAATTTCCGGAAGAAGTTGGGATCCGTATATTATCCACTGCACGTATGGTACGATAATACGACCAATGCTTACCTACACACAGAAAACAAATTTGCCAATTTCCAACTGAAATTCAGTTGTTGCAACAAAAATTCGGTTGATGCATTTGTATTAAGGATAAACCAACTAAATGTTGGTAGCTACAACTAAATTTTGTTAATACAACTGTTTTTTAATGGACACAACCACAAAAATTCGTATGCCACAGCGAAATTTAGTAGCAGCAACCGAATTTTGTGTTGATACAACTGAAATATTCAGTTGGAAATTTATTTTTCTCTGTATATGGTTACCTTGTGTGGTGGAGAGCAGTGGATTAAAAATCATATCTATGTAAACTACAGAGATACAACGACTGGCTAGTGTGGGTATCACTGGTGCTGTTAGATCGGAACCTCAGGCCGGCTTGAATGTGATACAAAACACTCAGCCCGTGTTTATACGCCAAGAGCACAGCAGGAATATTGGTTCTTAGGTTGAAAGAGTCGCAAATGTTTAAGCAACACCCTTAAGGGCACCCGACTATATAAAGTACGTTAGGCGAGGGAAAATGGAACAGACAACAGACTTACTTTTACTGTACTTTTGAAGTCCAAATACCAACTAGGGAAGACTGGGCGGAAAACTCTGTTATAACAGAGGATGCGATATTTATCTTTGCGGGCGGCATGTGGGGGTATCAATGCTGCTATAAGATCGGCACCCCAGGCCGGCTTGGAAGTCCTTAGATTTATACGTTAAGAGCACTGATAGAAAATTTGCTATCGAGCTAAGAGAGTCGCAAATGATTAAGCAATGCTCTTGGGTACACCCGACCATATAAAGTACAGTAGACGGGCTAAAAAAGGAACAGAAAACAGAATAACTTTTGCGGAACCTTTGAAGTCCAAATACCAACAAGTTAAGACTGGGCGGAAAATTGTGTTATAACAGAGAATGCAGTCTCAATCTTCACGGTCGGATCGAAGATAGTAACGGTTTCGGGAGTATACACTGAATGCCTCGAAATCGGGGCTTCTTTAAGACTTCCTAATTGTTTACCAGGCTGAGGTTCCTTTAATTGATAAAAACGCGCAGAAGGTTTTGACAAGGGACCTTAGACCTTGCGATATTAACATTTTCGTGGATAGTCTTGTAAACCATAAGGCCTAAGAATCAAACACTGTAAAATCGAACATTGTTGGGAATGGCCATAGTGGGGTGGCTTGACATAGTAGGTCGCTGGACACAGAAAGGTCGATGGGAATGAGTTGGCTGATGAATGTGCGGGAAATGGTTTTAAGTCGATGGGGAAACGGGTGGCACCTGATATCTTGATTCCTATAGTGCACTTATGAACGAAATTGATAGGATATCGGGGAATAGAATGAAGAAGAGGATGATATCAGTAACTACGTGCAGGATACCGCTAACCCTACTACTAAATCCTAAAAAGGCAAAAATTATTCTTACTTTTGGCAAACGGACGATTAGCTTCTTAGTGGGAGTACTGACAAGACACTGTTTAATCCCAAAATATCCGTGCGTATGGGAATTTATATTGACAGGAACTATTGTAGAAATTGTGGGGAAGTGGTAGAAGAGTTAGTGAAGCACTTGTTATGTGAATGTGCGGGTCTGACGAGGAGCAGCCTTAAGCATTTGGAGCAAAGGTTTTTTGATTGCCAAAATGGAGTCTCATTGACGTCTCTAGCAGACTATCTTAGGGAATCGGGATGGTTAAAGAAGTAGAAATTTGTATCAAAAGTAAAATCACAATGGGCAATGTTGTCTCCGGGTAAATTCTCCAACTAGCAGACGCCCACCTAAACTAGCCTAACCTTTTTTTCAAAAACAACTAGTTCAAAATGGGTTAATATTACCAAAGAAACAAGTTGCACATCCTCACTAAAAACCACCCACTCATTATTGTATTTATAAGCATTCCTAAACACACACAGAACACATATGATGCTGGTTTGTCAGCAACAGATCTAATAAAAACAAACAAAACCTGTCAATACCCCGCTACTCATACCTTAAGTCTATAACTTTATGGATTTTCCACAAAAAGTGCTTTTAAATGACCTTCTCGTTTTACTAAATATTTTAAGGGATCAATTCACAGCACACAACCGCCGCACTGTGGTCAATATTTTGAGATAGCGGCCAAAACTCCTTTTGGTTTTTGTTCTCCGATTTTAAAGTTATTAGACTCATATGAAAGTAGACAGTAGTAAACCTCGGGAGCCAAAAAATTAGAACTCTTTTTCAATTATTTCACTGAAAACAGGGTGGTCCAAAATGGGATTTTTCAGAATTTAGTAAATTTATGATATTTTTAGTTAATTTTTAAAGTTTAAATGATCATAACTTTTTTGTTTTTCAAGATTTTTGGACGAAATAAATTTTGTGTTGTAACTTAACTTATTTCCTATTACTGGTAAAAAAATTGAAGCTCTACTATTTTCAGAACAATTTAAATATTTTTTTTAAAAAAAGGTAAAATTTCTCGAAAATTTTCTACTTCATAGAGCACAACTCCTGTGAGTCAAGCTGAGTCAAACCACAAATTTAATATTTTGTAGTCCTAACTCTCCCCTACATTCCTATATATACATGTCCATGCATCGGGGCTGCACTTTTTGAGCTACAGCAATTTTTCTGACCCAAGGTAAGATATTCGGTACAAATGCACGTCATATTTTTTGAGAAGTTATTTTTATGTGAAAGTGGCTATTATGCATATATTTTGATGAAATTTTGTACAAGAGTTCTTAATGACCCAAAAAATAATTCTGTTGAAATTAGGAGAAGTTGGCCCATATTTGGACCTAGTCCACATAGAAGGGTGTATCAAAATTTTGACAAAAATGACAATAGAACTCTCAAATTATGTGGTATCTGCAATTCATTTGGAAAAGGTAAAAAATGATTTTATTGCCATCTAATATTACATAACTTAAATACCTGATAATTGCAAATAAATTTAAAACCAATGCAAATAACCTGTGGATCCTTGGACCTATCAAAAAGACCTATCCTTGGACCTATCAAAGGGACCTATCCTTTTACATATCAAAAGGACCTATCCTTAAACCTATCAAAAGGATCTATCCTTGGTCCTATCAAAAGGACCTATCAGAAGGACCTATCCTTGGACCAATCAAAAGGACCTATCCTTGGACCTATCAAAAGGACCTATCCTTTGATCTATCAAAAGGACCTATCCTTGGACCTATCAAAAGGACCTATCCTAGGACCTTGATCTATTAAAAGGACCTATCCTTTTACATATCAAATGGACCTTTCCTTTCACCTATCAAAAGGACCTATCCTAGGACCTATCAAAAGGACATATCCTTGGACCTACCAAAAGGACCTATCCTTTTACATATCAAAAGGACCTATCCTTGGACCTATAAAAAGGACCTATCCTTGGACATATTAAAAGGACCTATCAAAAGGACCTATCAAAATTACCTTGTAACGCTCGCAACCCACGAGTGAGCCCTATCTCCTTGAAGACACACGCTACCTATAGTTTCCGGCCGTGCTCAGGGTATTGGGGTGGAATCTTGCCTTCTTGGAGATAGGTTGGGAGCAGCTACAATAAAATTTCAGGTAGCATAAACTTAAGAAGCGATAACAAACCAAAATAAAGAAAGAGAGAGAGAGGGACAGACAGACAGATAACATAAAAATATAAAGAAATAACACCTAAAAATTGAAAGTGGAAAATGGGAAAGGATGCAGAGTAGTTTTGGATGGAAGAGAAGTAAGATGAAAATTTCCCTCCCTATTCTATACCCGCCCATGACCTATGCTATCTTGTACCAATTTAAAGATAGCCCTAATTACCCCTCACCACAATTAACTACATGTTTCGCGAAAAAGATAAACCAAATTTAAAATTTCATATTTAAAACCAAATTTATTTTATAAAATATTCAAAACCCGAGAATGTTGAAAACATGATTATTTTTAAAATAAAATTCAATAATTATTACGACAAACGAACTTATTTAATAAACTAATTAAAATTTTCGAGTGTACAAAAAAAGAAAAAAATTGTATATTGAAATTAAAATTGCAATAACGATATAAAAATTATAATTGTAAAGTAAAATTTTAGCAAAATTAGGAATTCATGAAGGTAGTATTTTCTTTTGTTATAAGATATGTTTTGAGTGTATTTTGTTAAGTGTATATTTTTTTTTAATATCTCTTTTGTTAAACTCGTTTATTTTTAAATCATTTTATATTTTCTAATTACTTTTTGTGAGTGTATACCAAAATCAATATAAATTTAAAATCCAAACTCACCAATTTATTATCCCACGATGACTGCAGGCCTGAAGTCTTGGAACTATGGCGTAGATTTTAATTTTTACCACTCCAAATTACGTAACCATATAGAAAAAATTTAATGTAAAGTAAGGTGTAATGTATCTAGGGTATGTATAAATGTGATGTATGGAGTGTAGGGTGTGTAATGGTGAATGTGTGTGCGTGTGTGTGTGTGTGTAGAAGGATGTAATGTATTTTCAAACAAAACAAAAAAAAATAAACAAAAATAAACTAAAAAAATGACGTTTTCCAACAACAAACAAAAAGAAAATTAATTTTAAAAAAAATAATAAAAAAAAATCTGGTTTTCGTTGACTAACAAAAAACTGGTTGTCGTTGACTATTTATGTCAAAGTCTAATGATTGCAAATTCAATTTGCGGGAACAATCCGGTTACAATTTGAAACACGC
Source organism: Pegoplata infirma (assembly GCA_963921195.1). Classification (NCBI taxonomy): domain Eukaryota; kingdom Metazoa; phylum Arthropoda; class Insecta; order Diptera; family Anthomyiidae; genus Pegoplata; species Pegoplata infirma. The sequence goes on along the minus strand of OY992536.1, from coordinate 283,121,381 downwards.
TGAAGAAATTATTATTGGAGAACTTGGAGGTATTTACTGTACTTTTGCAAAATGGACAAACCACCCTGTCCCCGAATAAAGTTCCAAATTTTCTGACGTAACAAAATGGTCCCCTGGACCTTGTAAACTCTTAACACACTTCACAACTGACGACCAATTGAGTCCTGGTCAAAATTCAGAGTCACCAGCAGGATGCCTTGTCCTTATCAACAAGTTAGACAAACTTAGCATGCAATAATAAAACAAACACGAAGTCGTTGGCCTAATAACATTTGAAAAATAAATTAGACATTCTGCCAAAGAACATGCAAAAAAACTTTACCTTTTACCAAGTACCACAATACGTGTGTTTATTCTTCTCACCACGATAAAACAATTTCAGCCAAACTTTAATGTGCTTATTTAAACAATTGTCCTTCCGATTTAAACCAATAAAATAATCAATAATTTTCGTTTTTCAAAATCCGTTTGTATTGTTCAAATTTGAAATATGTTGTGAAAATTTTATAAAATTTTTCCGACAACAAATTCTTTAAATATCAAAATTGTTTTTTTCTAAATCAAATTGTCTACCAATATTCAAAACTTTAAAGTGATTTACAGTTAACGAAATAAATTTACAAGCACCTCCTCACAACCTATCCTTAAACCTATCAAAAGGCCCTGTCCTTAAACCTATTAAAAGGACATATCAGAAGGACCTATCCTTGGCCCATAAAAAGGACCTGTCCTTAAACCTATCAAAAGGACCTATCCTAGAACCTGCCAAAAGGACCTATCCTTGGACCTATCAAAAGGTCCTATCCTTGGACCTATCAAATGGACCTATCCTTGGACCTATCAAAAGGACATATCCTTGGATCTATCAAAAGGACCTATCAAAAGGACCTATCCTAGGACCTATCAAAAGGACCTATCCTTGGATCTATCAAAAGGACCTATGCTTGGACTTATCAAAAGGACCTATCCTATGACCTATCAAAAGGACCTATCCTTGGACCTATCAAAAGGACCTATTCTAGTACCAGTCAAAAGGACCTATCCTTGTACCTATCAAAAGGACCTATCCTTTGATCTATCAAAAGGACCTATCCTTTTACATATTAAGAGGACCTATCCTTTGATCTATCAAAAGGGCCTATCCTTTTACATTTTAAAAGGACCTATCCTTGGACCTATCCTTGGACCTATCCTTGGACCTATCCTTGGACCTATCAAAAGGACCTATCCTTGGACCTATCAAAAGGACCTATACTAGGACCCATCAAAAGGACCTATCCTTCGACCTATCAAAATGACCTATCCTAGGACCAGTCAAAAGGACCTATCCTTGAACCTATCAAAAGGACCTATCCTTGGACCTATCAAAAAGACTTATCCTTGGACCTATTAAAAGGACCTATCCTTTTACATATCAAAAGGACCTATCCAAGGACCTATCAAAAGGACCTATCCTTTTACATATCAAAAGGACCTATCCTTGAACCTATCAAATGGACCTATCCTTGGTCCTATCAAAAGAACCTATCAGAAGGACCTATCAAAAGGACCTATCCTAGGACCTATCAAAAGGACCTATCCTTGGACTTATGAAAAGGACCTATCCTTGGACCAATCAAAAGGACCTATCCTAGGACCTATCAAAATTACCTATCCTTGGACCTATCAAAAGGACCTATCCTAGGACCTATCAAAAGGACCTATCAAAAGGACCTATCCTAGGACCTATCAAAAGGACATATCCCTGGACCTATCAAAAGCACCTATCCTAGGACCTATCAAAAGGACAAAGGACCTGTGAATATTGAGACTAAATAAATGGCAGTGGCCAAATGTTGGCATTTTCTGACCAAAATTAAGTTTAGGAATAATAAATAAGTATTGGTTGTAAAATACGATTGAAGAAAATAAGAAATTATAAAAAAACATACCTATTTAAAATGTCAAAATATTCAACTTTTTCATGGAAACTCAACAAAAAATTAAAATGCATTTTTAACTCCACATTACTTACGTTCCTATCAGTCGATTTTTACGTTTGAACACGCAAATTGAAGCTTAAAGTCCCTCCTATTGAACAAAACAAATTGCGTAAAAAAATACCAATCCGGTCAAAAGTTATAGAGTTTTGACCGCTATCTCGCGAAATTGACCACTGTGCGCCGGCTTATAAAAAGTTGAAAAATTATCAATTGTGAAACACCAAAAGCATGTGATGATAATGATAATAATGTCGAGAATGGAGTTGTGGTCAAAAGGTTTGTTATTAACAAAAAAAAGCTAAATGAAATAAATTTTGACAAAAACACACAGCAAAAATCTCAATATTAACATTGTGTTCGTTTTCATCACCATCATTATCTTCATATTAAGTATTAAAAAAGTGGTGTAGTTGCGTTACTAAAATGTTGCTCTACATGGAAATGCAATTAACATGTTTGTTTTTAATAGTCCATCTCTGGGGGTCGGAGGCAAATGTTTGTCCAACAATAAGTAGTATCCAGTAAAAAGCCAACTGAAAATTAACTTTCTTTTTAATTGAAGTTTAACAGACCCCATTGAAAATCATTCACCATCAGTTTTTTTGGTATAGAAATTTTGAAAATGGTAAAATTGATGATGTACAGTTGTGTTCAGCATAGTAGAAGTATAAAATCGAAAATGAGTATTTTAAGAAGCTAAAATAAATTCCATCTACATACACTGAGTTAATTTAAAATAAAGTACGAGGGTCGAACTGGAAGCCGGAAAGTTTGATACAATATCTTGTTTGTAAAAATTAACTTCGATACTGATTTTTATTAAATTTGGAGGAATTGAGGTCATATTTGGGTTATTGGACTTAGTTTTACTCTCCTATTATACTGCACAGAGCTGTATTAATGCGACGATGGTGGTAGTGTTAGTAAGTAACCAATACCTTAATATTTTGCATAACCCTTTCGATTTTTGTTTTGTCTGATTTTGTGAAGGTGACAAATTGCTTGTTTGATTAGTGTGTCTGTGACCTGAGTTTGTCAGTCTATGATTGAAACGTCAGGAGGGACTTTTTTTGGCTAAAGATGTTTCATCTAGCCAGACACATGTTGTCCATCACATTTATATATAGATGTCTGGTATTGCTATATAATTTGTGTATGAATGAAAGTTTAATGAAATTTAGTTAGGTGATATAAAAATCTCTTAGCAAAACCGGAAGTTAATTAGCAATTTTAAATGACTGGAAAATTGGGGATATCAATTTATAAAGAGTTTGGTGATAAAATGGTTTTTAATTGAGAAGTTTAATCGATTTACGAAGGTTTTAGACACCTTTAAACATTACTAAAAAATAAAGGTGTGTAAAATTATTTTTAGTTCTTGAATATATTCCAGTAATTAATTAAAAAAAAATAAATGTCCAAATTAATGAAACCACTCTTGTTTAAGAAATCTGAGAGGTTATCCAACTTTTGGAAATATGAAATTTAGAAGACTAAACATAAGACAAAATCTAACTTCCTTAACAAACTTCATGTTAGTGAAAACGGATAAATACAAGTTTGTCATTCCGAGTATAATTAAGCCAAGTAATAGTTCACACATTCGAGATCCTTCATCGATTCTAAATTGATCTAGCAAAAGCTGTCTGTCCATCTGTTGAATGGCAATTAGGTCTCAAATGTTAAAAAGATATGTTGTGTGCTTAACAGATTGGATTTTGAGAACTTCAGAGAAATTGGCCAAGCAATCCTAAATTTATGAGTGTTAATATGAAAAGACTTCAAACATTTTAAGAATTTGGCATTCACTGAAAAATTTTTATTACACTCCAAAAAATTTAACACAAAGTTCATTACAGTAGAATCTCGCAAATTAGAACCACTTTGTTCCTCGGGTAGTTCTAATTTCTGAAAAGTTCTAATTTCTGGACATTTTTTTTTTTCAAAGAAAATGATAAAATAATAATAAAAATAGTTACGACTGCTTTATTTTAACATAAAACTATCTTTTTGTTAATATTAAATTACTATAACACATTAAATTTGTAAAAAAAAACACTTTTAAGGGCTTTGAAATGAGAAATAACAGGCGTTACATCGATTATATCATCTTCACTGCTATTTGATCCGTCATTAAAGTAATCGTCATTCCATTTTTCGATTTCTCTTACACTTATGGAATTGTGAAAATAAAAACAAAAAAAAAAGTCCAGAAATTAGAACCACTGGTTCTAATTTTAGAGCGTTAACTACATACAATTCGGGTTTTCCCCTAATTAGTTAAAAAAAACTATAAAAAAATATTTGGTAGTGTAAATAAAAACAAAAAAAAAAAAAAACTTCCAGAAATTAGAACCACAGGTTCTAATTTTAGAGCGTCCAATACATTAAAATAGCCGGTTCTAATTTCTGGACAGTTCTAATTTGTGAGAGTTCTAATTTGTGAGATTCTACTGTATCATGTTTTTTTTTGATTTTTTTTTTTTAAATCTTACTTTTTTCACTTAAAATTATATATGTAAAAAAAGCTTCTGACCCGAATCTTGATTCTATAATCCTTATGTACCCACTGAACCTTCTGAATTCGATTCCGTCATCAGAATTGAATTCTATCTTTGGGTTTTCCTGTAATTTACAAGAAAATTCCCCAAAGCTAACCTAACCCAGTATGCAAAATGAGTCGATATCGATTCGAAAAATAATCGGTTTCTCTAAGAATTTCTTCGATATCGAGTTCGATATAATGTCGATATATAGCGAGTTTTCCTATGTGGCGTGCAAGGTGATATAGAATCGAGTTTTAGTTAAGGTTTCGAATTGATTTTTAATCGAAAAATTTCATGGATTTCGAGACATTTGTTTTTATACCCTCCACTCTAGTGATAGAGGGTATATATAAGTTTGTCATTCAGTTTGTAACACCTCGAAATATTGGTCTAGGACCCCATAAAGTATATATATTCATGATCCTCGATCGATTTTAAGACGATCTAGCGATGTCCGTCCGTCCGTCCGTCCGTCCGTCTGTCCGTCTGTCTGTCTGTTGAAAACACGCTAACTTTTGAAAGACTTTACGGAGGCTCCTGAAGTTTGGCATATATGTTGGAAATTTACCTGGTCAGGTTGGTATTGCAATCCAGCGAAATCGGTCCAGTGGTTCAAAAGTTATAAGCAAATGAGTGAATTTCGGCAAGGGTTTTTCTGGAATTTACGAGATAAAACAGACAGTAACTTTCGAACGGCAATTCTGAGGGTACTGAAGTGTGGCATATATATTTACCGTTCCTCTGGTCCGGTTCGTTTTAAATTTCAGCCAAATCGGTCCAGTGGTTCAAAAGTTATTAGCAAAACCGTAAATTTCAGATTAGTTTCACCTTAAATTCACGTGTTGAAAACCCGTTAAACATGTTTTAAAAACATTTGTAAGTCAGAAAAATATTTTAAAAGGTATTTTTGTCACACAAAAATATTTTTACACTAAAACAAAAAAAAAATACACTAAAAAAAAAGTTTACACTCAAAAAAATTTTACACTCAAAAAAAAAATTGGTAAATTATTTTTTTTTTTTCAAAAATTAATAAAAAAAAGTTTTTTTACACTAAAACAAAAAAAAAAAAAATACACTCAAAAAAAATTTTACACTCAAAAAAAAAATTAGTAATTTTTTTTTTTTTTTTTTCAAAAATTAATAAAAAAAGTTTTTTTACAGAAAATAAAATATTTCTATCCAAAAACGTTATTTTTTTCACGTTAGAAAATTTACTATCACTTAAAAAGGGCATTGTGGAGGGTATTCATAGATTCGGCCAAGTCGAATTTAACTTTTCTACTTGTTTAATAATTTAATTAATTGTTTGTTAAATACGGTAAGAAATAACAATTAAAATTTGTGGAATTTTTGTAAAATTTAATAAAACTAAAACTCGATGTTATATCGAAAATAAATATTTTTGTCGATGGAACAACAAATACGAGAATTCCTAAAAAGTAGATTGGAAATCATTTCGAAATCTATTAGTTTTTCAATAAAAATATGAGTTCGAGAAACATTAAAATATCGACTATATATAATATCGACTTCGAATCATTTTTGCGGAAAAGCTTCGAAAAAATGTTCGCCACGAAACAGTGCAGACTGGGAAGTACCTGATTTCTTAAATTTGACAAACAAGGGAAGTTTCCCTGTTGTCACCCTCCGACCATCATAAAATTTTTAGGTGTGGTTCAGAACGAAAATTAATTCCACACGTATTTTTTTAGCGTCCCAAATTCATTTGTAGTTGGATCGATTTGTACGGGGGGAAATTGACGTTTTTCAGATTTTTACGATTTACGCCTATTTAGACAAAATTAACATAGGTGCCAAAAAATTGATATCTTTCGACTTGTAAAAAAAATTTTAATAAAATTTACTCAATATGACGAAAAGTTGTGCATGTTTGGACACGTTCTTTACACACGTAGAAAGGTTTTCCAAAGACTTTCCTTTGGTATGTAATATGACTACTAGGGCGGAGTAATTTTTTTTTCGACAAAATCGTCTAGCGTATTCGGATTCTGCATGAAATTCTAAGAAAAAATGACGAACAAACCATGTCTCAAAAATCAGTTTTGACCCCCCAATTTTCAAAAATAGTTTTGCACGATATACGACTTTTTTAGCTGGGCTTATTATTTGGAATATATTGTTTTACTAATCAATTTTGCTTTTATTTTGTATTAGAGGTATTTTTGGGTACGGGGAATCCATATTTGATATTTATTTTGCTCTAAACCGCCGCTAGAGGGCGCTAAAAAACAAAAATCTGGACTTGGGTCTTCAGATATTTTTTTTATTTTGAAGCCAGATACTCTAAGGAGCCATTTAGACATTCCCATTTACAGCTTAATTTAATTCCAAAAACTCGCGATTTTATTCGCGATTTTAATTTTTTAAAAATCCACAAAAAATTAAAAAGTGGTAAACTACACCATTATTTTTTTGGTACAATTTTTTAAAACTTTTTCGTACATCGATCTTCAAAGTACATCGATCAACGATTTGAAAATCCTAAAATCATTTCTTAGCAAAATTAAAAAAAATGTTTTTTTCTTTTTATATGGGCATACCCAGGAAAATTTTTCAGAACCGATTCTGACAACACTTGTTCTAGAACAGGTTCTTCGGTAATCATACACTATTACACTTTAATTATTCGGAACAAGTTATGTGAAAATTGTTGTGAAACATGTTCTCTGCAATCAAAGTTTCATTACATTTTGGTTCTCAGGAATTGAAAAAAAAAAATAATGTGTCAAAAAAATTAAAAAATAAAATCATTTATTTTTTTCTTAACCAAGATAAAACATGAAATTCTCTTAAAATATCAGGATATAATCGTGAAAATTGCTAATAAAAAGGTGAGTATGTTAAATTTTCATTATATGGGTCGGGTCAAATAATAATATTATGTTTTTCAGTTTAGTTTGCAGAAAATCCATGTTCTTGCATGTCATTATTGTAAGGCCCAAAATGTCATTTTGGAGGCGCAAAAGGATGTATGTGTGTTAAGAACTGTGAATACTTTATGTCAGATATGATTGTATTTATCTTTGTTTAATAAATTAATACAATTAAAAATATTTCTTTAATTCTCATTTCTGTTCCAAATTTTACTTCTAGAACCGATTCCGAAGAACAAAAATATGTTCTAATTTTGCTTACAAACACCTGTTGCTTTTGTGACAATCCCTTTGTAAAAAGAATCGGTGTTGCACAAGAATTAGAACAGGTTCTAGGGAAGTATAAGTTGTTCCACAATCGGTTCTTTGCAACCGAAAATTTTGCTGGGTAATTTAAAAAAAAAATATTAAAAAAAAAGACTTTTGTGTCCTATTAAAATGATGACTGAATTTTTTTGTAAAAAATATCATACTTTCATAATATGTTAATTAAAAAAAAAAATCAAAAGAGGTTAAAGTTTACGAAATTGCACTAAAAAAATGCATTTGCATTTAAAATGCATTTTTTTAATAACACAATTTTTTTTAACTTTCAAGTTTAATGTAGAGGACTTAAGCTTTTAATTTCAATTTTGATTTTAAAAATCGGATATTTACTTAAGAAGTTATCGCTCATCAAACTACACTACTTTTTCATATTTTGTGATTTTTAAAAACTGAAAATCGCGAATAAAATCGCGAGATTTTGGAATTTAATAAAACTGTAAATGGGAATGTCTAAATGCCTCCATAGTGTATCTATGTACACAATCTAAAGATCCCAGGTCAAAAAATACCCATTTTCACGTGATGATTAATGGAAAAGGCGTATATCGTACAAAAATATTTTTGAAAATTGGGGGGTCAAAACTGATTTTTGAGACATGGTTTGTTCGGCATTTTTTCTTAGAATTTTATGCAGAATCCAAATATCCTAGACGATTTTGTCGAAAATTTTGCTCCGAACAATTCACTCCGCTCTATTATATATACCCTCTATCACTAAGTGGAGGATATTAAAAAATAATGGCCCGTACCACAGAATGCGTAATTAATGCGTAATTTTAAGTCTCTATGAAACTCAACCACATAAATAAAACCATGTGTACGAGTACACACATACAGATGTTTTATTCATATTAATATAAACAACAACAAACACACATATCGGGGGCCTATATTCACAACTCTCTTTCTCAAAAAACACAAATTTTCAGGAGAGCCAAAAAACTGGTTACTTCGCGTATTGTTAGTGGCGATTATTTTTGTTCGGATAAAAGATGGAGTAAATATGCTAAAATATGAATTGTAGAGTGGTGTTCGGGCAATTAAAGTCTAGTTTTCAGTAAGTCTCTAGTTTGACCCACTTTCTCACTGTAAGCGCTCAAAGTTTGTAAAATAATAATCTTTATTTTAGGCACAAAAGGATCTTTACTTTTCGAACAAAATTAGGGACAAGAAGTGAAAAACTATTATTAGGTCACAGATCACGATAATGAACAGAAACTGAAAAGTGCTTCGTCAGAAAATGTATGGTCGTCAAAGGGTTAGAGTAATTAAAATTCAATAATCTACAATATTTTTTTAATCTCACATATAATTCGCGTTTAAAATTTTTCACTATTGGGGATTTTATGACAGATAGAGGGTTTTGTTTCCCAAAAATATTTAAAGTACATGAACGAAAATGATCAGATAGAGGGTTTTGCATTTAAAAAAAAAAATTTTAGAGGGTAAAAATAAATGGGGGTCGTCTCACTAATGACCCCTACCGGACGCAGCATTAGACCGGTAGAAGCTGATTAAACAAAGCAAATTTTCAAAAAATAAAAAAAATGTATGGGGACCGCCTTAAGAGTTTAAGATAGAGGGTTGGTGTGTTCAGAAAAAATGTTTGGACTAAAAAAATATTGTGGGTCGGTCATACATTCGATTGCTCTAAGGGCAATTTTAGGGCAGTTAGAGCGTTTGGAACAAATTTTACAAAATGTCGATTTTTGTGGTATCCCCCTTAAGAATTGGAGACAGGGTATTAGTTTGTTCCGAAGAAATGTTAAGACGTCAATATTAATGGGGGTCGGTATTGGACATGCCCCCTATGACGCACCATTGGAGCAATAAAAATATTTTTAAGATTTGAAAATTACAATAAATTTTTTTCAAAAAATTTTAAAAATAGTAATAATCTTTATCCCACGATCATGCTGGTCAAAAAATTTGTAGAATCGATAGAAGTTTTACATAAATTAAAAAAAAAAATTAATACATACATTTTCAAAAATGAGATTTAAATTTTAAAACTTACAAATCGCATACTAGAGCGTTTTTAAGAATTTTTTGGGATTTTTTTTTTAAAAGTACGTAAAAATCCAAAATTAAAAAAAAAATTGCAATTTGGACCATTATTGAAGAAGTTATGAGTAAAAGAAGTTTGAGTAAAGGAACAAACTACTAATTTTTAAAAATTCGATATCTTTTGAACGGGTCATCAAAAAAATCTGAAAATTTACTACGAAGGAGTTTTCGAGGGGTACTAAAAACTGTTAACAAACTGGGAAAATCTAAAAAAATTACACCTTTTTATTACCTCTACAGGACTTGGAACCCATTTTCCGGAAAACACGGGTGTATATTATTATATGGTCCATTAACATATCAGCTAAAAAGTATGCAACCTTTATCAATAAGAAATTTTTAAATCTCAGTTTTGTTATTGTATAGAAATCTAAAGTCCTTTAAAAATTCAATTATAAAATAAAATATCATAAATATTTGTATGTAACTAAAAACTTTTTTTTTTATAATAGATTTATAATAAATTAAAACTCTATGTCTAATATTTCAACCCCTAAAAGTTGCTACATATGAATAGCAAAGCATCATGCTGTACATTAGCTTGTCCCAAAATCAGAAAATATTGGAATTTCGTTAGGGCATACCCCTAAAACCATGCTTATTGAAGACTGTATGTCATCTTCAGGGCGCTACCAGCGCTTAAAGTATACAAGAGCTGATTACAGGAAAAAAAAATAAAATTTTTTGGATGTCATCTTCAGAGCGCAACCATGAAAACTTTTTTAATATTTTGTCCTCAATGAACTCTGCACAAAGAAACTTTTGGCACCATTTTAAAAAAAAAAAAAAAAAATTTTTACCAAATGCACTACGGATGCAAACTTTAAGCGCTTGTTGTGCCCTGAAGATGATATCCAAAAAAATTGTTTTTTATACCCTCCACTTAGTGATAGAGGGTATAAATAAGTTTGTCATTCTGTTTGTAACTCATCGAAATATCGATCTGGGACCCCATAAAGTATATATATTCATGATGCCCGATCGATTTTAAGACATTCTAGCGATGTCCGTCTGTCCGTCTGTCTGTCTGTGGAAAATGCTGTCGCGGACAAAATATTGCACAGAGATGACTGAAACTTAACATATTTATTGGAAGTTCTCCCGAGAAGTTTGGTATTGCATTTGAGCGATATCGGTTCAGCGGTTCAGTTATGAAGTTATGAACGAAAATGTAAGCACACCTCAAAAATTTCAGTACATTCAACATAACCTAAAAATACAAAATGCTTTAATTCGGCTTCTGGTTGGCATATGTGATATAATTGAACACTAAATGGTATTTAAACAAGTACGAACATATTTTTTGACAAAAAAAGGAAAAAAATCGCGGTTTTTTTTTAAAACATTTTTTTTCGCTGAAATTTTTTTTTCAAAAAAAAATTGTTTTTTTCAAAAGTAATTTCCTTTTAAATAAAGTTTTTTGCAATAATCTTTTTGAAATTGTGGAGGGTATCACTACATTCGGCAAGGCCGAATTTAACTTTTTTACTTGTTTTTTTTTTTGTATTCAGCTCTTGAATAATCATCGTTCTAGGGGTATGCCCTTATTTTCATTTTCGGGACACTCTACTTTACATGCAGCTTCCTTCATTCATGGTTTTAGATTTTATAAAATTTTAATTGTTTGTTTGTATATTTCATTCATAAACAACAAAATTTGCATATAAATTTGCCATATGTCAATGAAATCATAAAAACGGATATGGGCGACTACGACACTATATGTGTATTTACACACAAAAAAACAAAACACTCTTACTTGCACACAAAACTCATAACAGAATATGATAAACAAATTTATTACAGATTTCGTCAACAAACCATAAATATGAAAAAAAAAAAAATTAAAAAAAAAAACAAAAAAATCAAAACTTGTTGACTTAAGCCAAAAAAAAAAAAGATTTATCAAAAGATGAGGAAGGCATATTAAAAGGGAGACACAAGAGTGGATGAAATACGTACGAAATCAGGAAGTTAATAATTATCATGTCATATACTTACGAGGGGACGAAATTGTTTTTTTTTAGTATATTATAACAACTTAATAAATATAAATAATTTTTGAATACATAAAAATAAAATTTTAAATTGAAAATGAAACAGGGGATTTATGATTTAAAATTTCATTTTATTTTTCATAGCGCAGCATAAACTGGAAGAAAATATAGAAAAAGTTGGGAGAAGTCGAACTTAAAATGTCCTATTAAATAACACTTATGTTATATACTAAAAATCCTAAAAGTATGCAGTGTGGTTAAATAGATGAATAAAAGTTAAAGTCTCCTTATCATGGACATAGATGGGACTAATTAATTAAAGGGACCAATTAATTGATGGTTTAATTACCATTTAATTGATGTCAATGGTAATGAAATTTTTTTTTATTACCATTGGTTGTATCAATTGTACCAATTAAATTACTTATCAATTTAATTACTAATGAAAATTAAAAAAAAAATAATTACCATTGGTATGGCATCACTTAAAAAAAATAATTACCATTAGTAAAAGTCGTCACAATATTGTCAAAATCGTTAATATTTGGAAATATCCGTTGTTTTTTGTAATATGGATTTTTAGTTTTTCACATTTTATAAACCAAACACACGTTGATTGCCTTTGTATAACACAATATTTGAAATTTTTATTTGCGTTTTGTTTTTTGTCTTTTACATTTTCATATTTTTTTTGTAAAAAAAAATAAATTTTTACCTTTAAAAAAAAAAAAAAAATGTGCAAACCAATGGTTTTGAAACCAATTATAATTGGTGTTTTTCAACAATTGGTGCATTTCATTACCATTAGTAATTATTTTTTTAATTAAAAAAATTTAATTACCATTAAATGGTAATGAAAATTTTTTCATTACCATTGATATCAACCAATGGTAATTAAATTTCAATGGTAATGAAAAATTCCCATCTATGAACATGGATATAAATCATCATATGGTGGAAACGAATATCAGAGAAAACTGCTGTATTTTTATGCGCTCCAACCACAGGCATACTTCACTATCAATGATCAATTCTAAGACATTCTAGTGGTGCCCGTCCGTCCGTCTTTTTCTAAAGCAAACTTTTTTAAAAACCTAAGAGTTTCTATAGGAAAAATTTCTCAGAGTCTTTAATTTTTTCTATGGTAAAAATGTCTCAGAATTTAAGACCTTTTCTATAGGAAATATAATATCTCAGATTCTGCGACATATTTCTATAGGTAAATATAATTCTATAAATGGGGCATTCCATGTGAAATAGGACACTTTGAAAAACTTTTTTTTAGATTTTCCCAATTTGCTTACAGTTTTTAGTATCCTTCGAAAACTCCTTCGTGGTAAATTTTCAGATTTTTTTGATGACCAGTTTAAAAGATATCGAATTTTTAAAAATTGGTAGTTTGTTCCTTTACTCAAATTTCTTTTAATCATAACTTCTTCAATAATGGTCCAAATTTCAAATTTTTCTAAAAAAAAATCACAAAAAATTCTTAAAAGCGCTCTAGTATGCGATTTTTAAGTTTTAAAATTTAAATCTCATTTTTGAAAATGTTTGTACTCTTTGATTTTTTTTTGTAAAATTTTTTGTGTAAAACTTCTATCAATTCTACAAATTTTTTGCCCAGGAAGATCGTGGGATAACGATTATTACTATTTTTTAAATTTTTTTGAAAAAATTGTATTGTAATTTTTCAATTTTAAAATCATTTCTACTGCTCCAATGGTGCGTCATAGAGGGGTCCTTTATAAGACCGACCCCCATTAATTTTTTTGTCTTAACATTTCTTTGGAAAAAACTAATACCCTATCTCCAATTTCTAAGGGGGCTCCCACACAAAACGACATTTTTTAAAATTTGTTCCAACCGCTCTAACTGCCCTAATAGTGCCCTTAGAGCAACAAAATGTATGACCTACCCACAATATTTTTTTAGTCCAAACATTTTCTGTGAACACACCTAACCTCTATCTTTAACTGTTATGGCGGTCCCCATACAATTTCTTTTTTTTGTAAATTTGTTTTATTTAATCAGCTTCTACCGGTCCAATGGTGTGTCCGAGAGAGGTCATTAGTGAGACCGACCCCCATTTATTTTTACCCTGCAAAATTTTTTCAAAACATACCTATGCTATATCTCCACTCCCTAAGTAGGCTCCCATACAAAATTATATTTTTATAAAATTTGCTCCAACTGTTATTTGTATGGGAGCCTACTTAGGGAGTGGAGATAGGGCATAGGTATGTTTTGAAAAAATGTTGTAGGGTAAAAATAAATGGTGGTCGGTCTCACTAATGACCCCTCTCGGACGCACCATTGGACCGGTAGAAACTGAGTAAATAAAACAAATTTACAAAAAATAAAAAAAAATTGTATGGGGACCGCCTTAACAGTTAAAGATAGAGGGTAGGTGTGTTCAGAGAAAATGTTTGGAATTAAAAAAATACTGTGTCATACATTTTGTTGCTCTAAGGGCACTATTAGGGCAGTTAGAGCGGTTGGAGCAAATTTAAAAAAAAATGTGGTTTTGTGTGGGAGCCCCCTTAGAAATTGAAGATAGGGTATTAGTTTGTTCCAAAGAAATGTTAAGACGTAAAAATTAATGGGGATCGGTCTTATAAATGACCCCTCTAAGACGCACCATTGGAGCAGTAGAAATGATTTTAGATTGGAAAATTACAATAAATTTTTTTCAAAAAATTTAAAAAAATAGTAATAATCGTTATCCCACGATCCTCCTGGGCAAAAAATTTGTAGAATCGATAGATGTTTTACACAAAAAAATTTCAAAAAAATCGAAGAGTACAAACATTTTCAAAAATGAGATTTAATTTTTAAAACTTAAAAATCGGATACTAGAGCGCTTTTAAGAATTTTTTGGGATTTTTTTTTAAAACATTCGTAAAAAACAAAAATTGTGATAAAAACAACTTGAAATTTGGACCATTATTGAAGAAGTTATGATTAAAAGAAGTTTGAGTAAAAGAACAAACTACCAATTTTTAAAAATTCGATATCTTTTGAACGGGTCATCAAAAAAATCTGAAAATTTACTACGAAGGAGTTTTCGAAGGGTACTAAAAACTGTAAACAAATTGGGAAAATCTAAAAAAAAAGTTTTTCAAAGTGTCCGATTTCACATGGAATGCCCCAAATATATTTCTAAACATTTTTTCTGTAGGATAAGTCTCAGAACCTGAGACCTTTTTTATAGAAAAACTGTCCACAATCTCATTCTTTTCTATAGAAAAAATGTTTCTGAACCTGATACTTTTTCTACAAAACAAATGTCTCAGAATATAAGACTTTTACTTTAGAAAACCCGTCTTAAAATCTGTGACTTTTTCTGTTGGAAAAATGACTCAGAATGTACACTCAAAAAAAAAAAAAACTGTAATGTTAGCAAAAAAAGGTTGTAAACCTACAAGAAAATTTGCTGATTTTGAACCCACAATTTTTTTGCTAAAGTTAGCAAAAATGTTTTGCCAATAATTAGTTAACTAAATTTTTTTTTTTTTGAACTTAGTTCATACACATCTGAGAACCCCATTGGGTTCGGACCCGATAGGTCCAGACCCCGATGGGCCTAGACCTAGTTGGGTTCCTTTAAAATCGTCATAGTTTTTGATCCAAAATTTGTGTCCGTTTCGCTCTACCTTGCTTAGTTTTTGAGATACGTGATTATAGGGGACCACTGGGGTCTTGAGAATTAGAAAACTCGATAACTTCAAAAATATTACTCGGAAAGCTTTTGACTATTTGGCGGTCTTGTTCTGCGTGTTGAGAGCTACAAAAATGCTTTTGTACTTTTTGTTGTGTCGGCAATATTTACCGAGATATGAGCATTTTAAAATTTTCGGGAATGCTAACTTTTTTGGATCCAAAGTTAGGGCCCATTAGGGTCCACACATGTGAGGAGGACCGGCGATACTATGGAGTGCCCGAGAACCAAAAATGGCCTCCATTTTGCTCTATCTGGCTTAGTTTCCGAGATAGCGCCATTTTAAGTTTTCTGAAAATAAAAAAAAATTTACCATTTATTTTGCTAATATTAGCAAAAAATCTTGTAAAAATGTAGTCATCTCAATTTCAAATTTAGCAAAAGAAATTAGTTCAAAGTTTGTTTAAATTGCTAATGTGCTAAATTAAGTTTACAAGAATTTTTTGCTAACATGCTAATCTCAACTAAAAATTTGCTGAAAGTTAGCTAACTAGCGTTAGCAAAAAAAATTAGTAAATCTACTAACGTATTTTTTTTGAGTGTAAGAGTTTTTCTATAGAAAAAAATCCCCAGAAACTGAGTCTTTTTCTATAGGAAAAATGATTCAGAATCTGTCTCAGAAAAGTCTCAGATTCTGAGAGATTTTACCTAAAGAAAAGTCACATTTGTTTCTGTAGAAAAAGTCTCAGATTTTCGGGATATTAATTTTTTTCTAAAAATTTCTATATAACTTTAAGCCTAAAATTTGTATGTGTTACAAACAAAATGACAAAACGATTGTGATATTAAGTACACTCAAAAAAATAAAACTGTAAAGTTAACAAACTTTTTTTTGTTAACTCGAGTTTACTGGCTTTTTAGCAAATTTTTAGTTAAAATCAGCGTTTTAACTACTTTTTTTAGTTAAGTTCAATTTACGAAAATACTAGTTTTGAACAAATTTTGAATTAATTTTTTTTGTTGACTTCAAAACTGAGTTTACGAATTTTTACTAATTAATTTGCTGATTTTTTGTAACATTTTTGTCAAGTCGAAAATTTTAAACATTTCTTGTGTAGCCTCCTATGCAAATCTCATTAGTCCTACTTAAGCTGAACTTAACGCTGTGAAAAATATTTTTTTTTTTTATTTAAAAAAAAGGTTAGCTGAATTCACCTAATAAAAAATGTTACGAAATTTTCAGCTGAATTTTTAGTTAAAATTACTGTTTTTTTGCTACATTCATTCTACGAAAAGTTAACTAAATATTTTTTGTTAAATTAACTAGAAATTTAGTAGGTTCAAAATCAGGTGTTTTTTTAGTTAAATTTAACTAAATTTTTTGCCAACTTTACAGTTTTTTTTTTTTGAGTGTAGAGTACCAAAAAAAACGTTCAATGTTCATGAGTTTTAAATTCTCAAACCTGGGTAAAACTTTCTGAATACAAATCACATAAATGTTTGCTGAAATAGTAATGTTTTATTTTTTTTAACAATTTATTCACATCTTTCACTGTGTTGTTTTCGTTGTTGTCATTGCATGGTCATCTGAGTGGAAAAGTGGAAAATGAAAACATAATGGAAAATATGCTAATAATTTATTTATCAACACTAAACAGACCGAAAATAATTTCAATTTATATATATTTTTTTTTAAATCCCACAACCGCTAAAAAAAGGGAGACATTGATATTGAGATATCACTAAGGATTTTAAAGAAAGTAAAGGAGATATATTGACAGCATATTGAATATGGTTTTTGTTAACTGTTTTTATTAGTAACATTATATTGGACTATACAAATATACTTATGGATTTGCTAAATACACTCAAAAAAATTGTTATAATATATATTTACCTTTTAGTGGTAGATGGTAACTTACACCGAAAAAAATCCATGCAACATTATACGAAATAAACTTTCGTAGCTATTTCTTTCGTAAAATACACGAAAGCTTCATTTATTTTACTAAAAATAAATTAAGAAGAAATTTTTGAAAATTAACGAAATAAATAAAATCCTTCGTAACATTTTATTTCGTATAATGCACGAAAGTTTCGTTTATTTCACGAATATTTTTTTTTATTTACGAATTAAATTTTAAAATAAACGAAATTATGATTTTTTTTCTTTATGTAGATTATAAAAATAAATAAAAATTTGGAATTTATATGGAATATAAGGCGTTTTTAAACAGTAAATAAATGTTTGAGGTAAAACTTAAACGGTGTTTAATGAACATAAAAAAAGAAAATCTATAGTATAATTTTTTTTACGAAAATGTTTTTTTTTATTACGAAATTAATTTTCAAATTATTCGAAATTACGAATTTTTTTCTTTTTGAACAAAATAAAGCAAAAAACAATAAAAATTTTGTTATATCCCGGTCCTTGATAGTTGGCGGACCTAAATGATCTACTATCACAAACACCATACGTATAAAAACACCTGTCACTTTTGTGAGTAAAAGTCTCAATCACTGTTTTTTTCGGTACTTGGAAAAAAGGCCAAAACTTAGAAAATTTTCCCAAAAAAAATTTTCCTAAAAGAATTTTAATGAAATTTTTAACTTCAGAGCTTAAAAAAAGTTAACAAAAATAGTTATTTTTTTTCTAACATCATTTTATTCAAATTCTTTAGAAAATTTTCAAAAAAACTTCGGTGATGAGAAAATTTTGCTGATACTAAAAAAATGTTATAATTTACAATTTTACTTTTTTTAAGCATTTTGCACTTTTCACATGAACTTTTGATCTTCGACAACCCCTAGTGAAATTTGACGCAGAAAATTTTTGTAAAACATTTTAACCCTTTAAACGCAAGTTTTATTGATGTTCAATGAGGATATTTTAAAAAAGGACCTAAATGACCCCTAAAAATGGGAGATAAAGGGTTCATATATTATGAGAAAAGAATTGTCATCAAATTTCATTGAAGACATGTTTTACATTACATTAGGGATGTCGCGAATATTCGTTACTATTCGGTATTCGGCATATTCGGCATGCTTTTTTGAATATTCGGTTAAATAAATATTCGGTAACAGTTTGCCGAATATTCGCCAAAATTTAAATTAGTTAAAAAAACACTTTTTATTAACGTTTGACTCTTGTTTTGTAGTCATTTCAGTATGTTTTTATATAAAAAACTTGAGCACTTAATTAAAACTCGAATTGTTAAGGTAACAGAAAAAATTGTGTCAAAAACAGCGTTGTTGTCTTTTAGTCTGGTACATTTTTTTAAATTTTTTACATAGGTAAAATACAGGCGTATGAATAATTAAATTATTCGGCAATATTCGTATTCGGTTCAAACCGAATACCGAATAGTAAATATTCGGTAAAATGCCGAATACACTATTCGCGACATCCCTACATTATATGTTTGGCATTATTTACTTCAGATCTAGATTTAATACTTTTTTGTTGAGTTATTTAAAATGTCTTTGGAAAAAATTTAAAAACTTCAGTGGGCCATAAAAAAGAACTCGAGCTAAGTTTTCAAAACCCTTCGGGGGTTTGGTTTTACTATTGGTATACTTTAATTTTTTTTGTCCCATCCAAGATACAAAATCGTGTTGCACAGTGTAATTTGCGGTGGTCAAGGGCAGATTTTTTTTTAATTGCAGAAGGGTGAAAGTGAACATTTGTAACAAAATTTACCTGAAATTCTAACTTTTTCATACATAAATATATTTTTAAAATTGTGATCTCTACACTAAAAAAAAAGACATGACTAAAATTAAGGAAATAATGTCTTTGAAAATTTATCATGAATTTTCCTAAAATTTAGTTAAATTTAACTAAAAAATTAGAAATTTTCTTAACTATGAGGAATACAGTTTAGTTCATTTACTGCCAAAGAAATTTTTCACAAATCTTAGAAACGTATCTTTATTTTTAAGATATATTTCTTAAAAAACAATTTAGTTCAAGTTTAGTTAAAATTTACTAAAAAAACATCACCGTATTTCTCTTCTTTGAATTGAGGAAGTGTACTTCCTAGAATTTAGTTAATAACTTCTGAGAATTTAGTAAATAACTTCTTAGAATTTATTTAAAAATTCAAAATGGCGATATCTCGAAATCTAACCGAGATAGAGCGAAACGGATAAAATTTTTAAAAGAAAGACTACATAGAAAAATATGGAATAGCCTACACTCAAAAAAAAAAATAAAAAATGTAAAGTTAGCAAAAAATTTAGTTAAATTTATCTAAAAAAACACCTGATTTTAAACCTACTAAATTTCTAGTTAATTTAACAAAAAATATTTAGTTAACTTTTCGTAGAATGAATGTAGCAAAAAAAACCGTAATTTTAACTAAAAATTCAGCTGAAAATTTCGTAACATTTTTTATTAGTTGAATTCAACTAAACTTTTTGTAAAAAATTTTAAGTTTGTTAAATATTGGTTTTAAACATTAACACTTCACTTATTATACCCTACACCACACTGTGGTACAGGGTATAATGAGTTTGTGCTGATGTTTGTAACTACCCGAAATATTGGTCCTAGACCCACTTTTAAGTATACCGATCGACTTAGAATCACTTTTTGAGTCGATTTAGCGATGTCCGTCCGTCCGTCCGTCTGTCCGTCCGTCCGTCTGTCTGTCCATGTAAACGGTGTAAACACGATACAGGTCGCAATTCTCAATCAATTGACTTGAAATTTAAAATTTAAGCCTCTTTTGGCCCAAGGACGAAGTCTATTGAAATTGGAAAAAATCGGTCCATATTTAGACCTAGCCCCCATACAAAGGTCCTCTTTAGTTTTGGCTCAAATGACTCTAATAGTCGCATTTTAATAGATATCTTTTCAAAATTTGGCAGGAATTAATGTTTTATACACACAAATCACCATTCCGAATTTTAAAGAAATCGAACCAGTTCTTCTAGTAGCCCCCATACAAACCACCTTCCCGATTTTCACATAAATCTCTCAATTTTCATGAAAATAGAAAATATTTAATTAAAATTCTGTTTGTGTATGTTAAACGCGTACTTTAATAACCTTATCAAATCTAATTATCATCGGACCATTTTGGACTTAGGTCCCATGTGGAAATTTCGCCCGATATTCAGTTGAAGCGATTTATTGTCAACAAAAAGAAGCCTATTCCACTCAAATTTGATTAGTGATTGCTTTTTACACTTATTAAAGATTTGACAAAATATAGATCTAATCAGTCCATGTTTGAACTTGGGACCCATGGTCCGGGAAACTCTGGTGTAGGGTATTATATGGTCGGTCTTGACCGACTATAATTTTCTTACTTGTTTTTTCTTATTTTTTTCACAGCATTAAGTTCAGCTTAAGTAGGACTTATGAGATTTGCATAGGAGGCTACACAAGAAATGTTTAAAATTTTTCACTTGACAAAAATGTTACAAAAAATCAGCAAATTAATTAGTAAAAATTCGTAAACTCAGTTTTAAAGTCAAAAAAAAAATTAATTCAAAATTTGTACAAAACTAGTATTTTCGTAAATTGAACTTAACTAAAAAAAAGCAGTTAAAACGCTGATTTTAACTAAAAATTTGCTAAAAAGCCAGTAAACTCGAGTTAACAAAAAAAATTTTGTTAACTTTACAGTTTTATTTTTTTGAGTGTAGCTCTGCATATATGTCGGGGTCTCAAGACCCTAATTTTAGATCTAAAATTTGAAATTCCCGAGATTTTACACTAAAAAAAAATAAACCATTTTTAAAGCATGTTGAACTTAATTTAAAAAAGAAGGGTATGCGAGTGCTCCAAAGATATGAATTCTTTTTCCAAGCATATTTTTTCCTTAAACATAGTAATGCATTTACTTAAATATATCTTAAAAGTAAGTAAAATTGTACTTAATATAAGTATAATTGTTTTATCCAGAGGAAAAATATTTTTTTAAAATAAGTAAAAATTTCCTTAAACTTACGGATTCTGTGGACCCTACGGGCCGCAATATATGGGATCCACACATGAGTATGTGCATAAACTATTATGAGTCACTATTGATTTTGATCCAAAATTTTGGTCAGAATCGCTCTATCTTGCTTAGTTTTCGAGATATGGGAATGGGGTCTTGAGAAATTTGATCATGAAATAACTCGAAAACTAAAGCTCGGAGGGCTTTTGGGTCTTCGGCGGTCATATTTTACGAGTTAAGGACTAAAAAAATGCCTTCAGAATTTGTTTCGTATCTGCAGTATTTACAGAGTTATGGGCATTTGAAAATTCCGCGAAAATCGAAATTTGGATTTAAAGTTAGGGTCTCATGGGGTCTTCAGATGGGCCCCCAGATGGGGCCCCCAAAATACCTAAAGCATTTTTTCCTTAAGTTTAGTAAATTCTCTCTTAAACTGATGAATATATGAATTCAAGTAAAGTCAATGAAATCAATAAAATAAACATTACTTTTTCTTAAATTAAAACAAAAATTGATTAAATTAAAGAAATTGCGTTTTGAAATTAAAGAATAGTACTTATTTAATGTAAGGTCTTGAAAATGTCTATATTATTTTTAAGTAAGTTACGTACTTATTTATTATTTTTGCATACAAATTATTTTTTTTTCTTTTAAGTAAAACAAAAATTTTTAATTAACCCTTTTTTTCTTAAATGCAATCAATTCGCCATTAATGTAAGGAATATTTAACTTAATTTAAAAAAACAAATTAAAGAAAATTTTTGTGCTTTTTTAAGTATTTGCATGTACTTTCTTCAAGTTTATTTTCTTTGTTTTTAGTACTTAAAACCACCTTATATTAATATAAGTTGCAATAAATTAAAAAAAAATGTATACTTAAATTAATAACAGCGTTTATTTAATTTCAGTATAGTTATTTGTGTATATATGCACATATCTCGGTAAATACTGCCAACTCGTATAACACTTCCGCAAAATATCCGAAAGCCCTCCGATTAATAGTTTTTGAGTTATGCAGTTTTTAAGATTCTCAAGACCCTATTAGACCCCTTATCTCAAAATCTAAACAAGGTAGAGCGAAACGGACACAAGTTTTGGGTCAAAATCTATGGGGACCCTTAAAGGACCCAATGGGGTCTCGAGTTAATAGGGGCTGGACCCATGGGGTCCGATTTCCGGCCAAAAGTCCTTATTTGTAAATTCTCAAAAAAATGTTTTCCAGTTTGTTGGGCATATATAGAAGCAGGTTTTCCGAACTACTCTTTATGATACAATTACACCCTTTCCTTTGACAGGTCTTTAAAGTTAAAAAAGTTGGAAAATTTTTTTTAAAAGTTGAGATAGTTTTTAATTTTTTTTTTCCAAACTTCTATTGCTAATGTTCAACTTTTGTTTGCGTGGTTCAACCTTATATATAAGCCTTTGTAACGAAAATAACATGGACAAATATAACTCATTTGCCTGGCAGCAATTCGCGTTTTTTGTAAAAAAAGTTATAATTTTTTAGATATTTACCTCGCGACGAAAAAATCCTCAGCAATCCTCAGTTCGATAAAATTAGTCTATATTTTTTTTGATATAGAATGGATCCATATCTTTCGAAAAAAGTTGCCCAAACTTGCTCGAAATGATAAATGGCGAAATTACAGCTATATATGCAGTGGTCCGAGATTTGTTTTTAAAAAAATAATTTAACCCAAAATCATAGATGGGACTAATTAATTAAAGGGACCAATTAATTAATGGTTTAATTACCATTTAATTGATGTCAATGGTAATGAAATTTTTTTCATTACCATTGGTTGTATCAATTGTACCAATTAAATTACTTATCAATTTAATTACTAATGAAAATTAAAAAAAAATAATTACCATTGGTATGGCATCACTTAAAAAAAATAATTACCATTAGTAAAAGTCGTCACAATATTGTCAAAATCGTTAATATTTGGAAAAATTTGTTGTTTTTTGTTATATGGTGTTTTAGTTTTTCACATTTTTTAAACCAAACACACGTTGATTGCCTTTGTATAACACAATATTTGAAATTTTTATTTGCGTTTTGTTTTTTGTCTTTAAAATTTTCATATTTTTTTGTAAAAACATACTTTGATGTTTAAATTTTTAACTTTTCAAAAAAACAAAAATGTGCAAACCAATGGTTTTGAAACCAATTATAATTGGTGTTTTTCAACAATTGGTGCATTTCATTACCATTAGTAATTATTTTTTCAATTAAAAAAATTTAATTACCATTAAATGGTAATGAACATTTTTTCATTACCATTGATATCAATCAATGGTAATTAAATTTCAATGGTAATGAAAAATTCCCATCTATGCCCAAAATAATGTTTTACGGCTTGATTAGTCTTTTCATCGACAGAGAGTGCCTTAATTGTAGGAAAAAAAATTATCTACGTTTCTATTTTTTTTTGTAGAATTATTGAAAATATCAGTTACACCATTTCCAATTGAATTCAAAGATTTTTTTATTGAATTTCCAAAATAAAGAAAAAAAGTGAATAATTTGTCGTCACCATTTCCAAAAGCTTTTCTGAAATTTAGTAAATCATATACACCATTTCCATATTTATATCAAAAAAAAATATATATATAAATTATGTGAGTAGATTTAACTGCAGACACTCTTAATACTATTAAAACTAATTTTTAGTTAGATCAGACAAAGTTAAAAAATCTAGCCGCCATATTGTTTCCGTCATATTGAATTTTATCAGTTCGATTTTAAGATAACAAACCTGAAAATTTACTACGTCACACTTTCAGCTAATTTCAACAATGAAAAGGAATATAACAGTTTTTTTATTAATTGTAACAAACTTTACTAAGCATATTTAGTCTGCCATTTTGTTTTTCAAAACTCAAAAAAACTAATTCTGATTCAGTAACTCCATGACCCCCTTAAAACATAATTTGAGTTAAATCGGACAATGATTAAAAAAATTTGTCCGCCATATTGGATGTGCCATTTTGATTTTTTTAGTTTTAAGTTAAATTTTGAAATCGGGTCGCTGAAATACTCTAGAAGAACATTTTCAGCCGGATAAAGGCTTTTGGCCGGAGTTGGATCATTCTTTAAACTTTAAAAAGCATATTTAGTCCGTCATTTTGTTTTTCAAAATTCGGAGTAACAATTCTTATTCAGTAACTCCAAGACCCACATAAAACCAAATTTGAGTTCAATCGGACAATTTAAAAAAAAAAATTGTCTGCCATATTGGATCCGCCATTTTGATTTTTTTTGGTTTTTAGCTAAATTTTGAAATCAGCGACCTCGAATTCCTCTCAAATCACATCTTCAGACGGATCCAACAACGATAAAGACTTTTGGCCGGAATTGGATCATACTGGCTCTGTGTGCAGTGGATCAAAATTTGTTAAGGTATTGTGGCATACAAATTTTCTTAATCTTTGAAAATCGGTTCAGATAGTACAAAAATATGAAGATGCCTTTTGCTCCTATACATATCGATCACTTCTTAACAATATGATTGGATGCTTAGATGCTTAGCTGGATGCCCCTTCAAAGGCCTGCCTTGTAAGGATGATTAAAAAAAATTTAAACCACATTTGGTATAGTTTTTACCACATGTTTTTTTAATACATACTATTTTACAATCTTTAAATCTAAATCATGCCAGTAAATAATTGTTGGCAATATTTCAATCGCCAATTAAGGGTCTTTTAAAAAGAGTATAAAAAACCTTAATATATTTTTATACCCTACACTATTCAATGGTACAGGGTATTATGAGTTTGTGCTGATGCACTATAGGGAATTTTCTGGTATTTTCTAGCCAAAACTCCAAAAGTTGGGATATTGCCTCAAAATTTGGCAAGTTTATTTGGCGGTAAGTTTTAAGGCTCTGTATAAAAAATTGGCATGTTCTGGCCTAATAAATCGAGTTTTTAATGCAATTTTGTAATATAAATTTGTCAATAAATTTTTACATCCACGCCCACAAAAGGGGGCGGGCAAAAAAATAATTTTCCTAGTGCCTTTGGTCCAAGTGCAGGGCTTTGAACTTCTTGTGGCGTATTTTTTTTTAATTTTTAAGCAAATGTACAACCAAAATGTAAAATATGGGATTTTGCGTAGCTAGACTAAGTTATTAAAGGGGGAGCTTTTTTTCACATGTTCCAATTTTGCCCATTTACGAACTTGAACATCGTAAGACTATAAGACATATTCGTGCCAAACATCAGGTGGCTAGCTCTTTTGGTTTGGACAGCATCGTGCATTCCCCAGACAGACGGTCGGACGGACATCACTAAATATCTTTTCCCCATGGAGCCGCATGGCTTAGCGGATGAATACATCTTACTCACAAAGAGTTTCCCAATACCTCATAGAGATATGGGAGTATGCAATTATATGCAAAAAAAGTAGCAGTCCACAAATATATTTGGTTTAAAAAAGAAAAAAATTAATTAAATAGAAAAATTAAAAAAATATATAAATTAACATTTTAAACCTGTACTTTGTACAAAATATATTTATTTGCTCTATTGATAATTGAAATTAATTTCAAAAGATTTTAATACAGGATTTTAACTACGTTAATTTTGTAATAAGTTATGTTCTCCAAAATTAAAAAAAAAAATAATAAAAAATTTAATTTTGTTTTTGACGCCTCCGTAATAGCGGTAAAAGAGTTTGGTGTACAAAAATATGTGTGCTAGCTTACTTTTATATAGTTTACTGTATAATGGCATCCGAAAAAAGTTTTTTTGAACACATCAAAAATGGACTTTTGGCCAACAATTCCTTATAAATTCCCTATAGTGTGATGTCTGTAACTGCAAGAAATATTGGTTCTAGACCCACATCTAATTGTACCGATCAAATTTTACCTTCTTTTTGAGTCGATTTCCGTCCTTCTGGCCGTCTGCCCTCACACAAACTTCCCCTTTAAATTTGGCTTAAATGCTCCCAAAAGCGTAATATAGTAGGTTTCCTTTCGAAATTTGACAAATAAATATATTTTGTATTCGCTAATCATCATTTAAAACTTTTATCGAGATCGGACCACTTTTACTGATACTCCCAATACAAAACGCATTCCAAAATTCATATAAATCTCTCAAAATTTTTGAAAATTGGAGTTTTTAATCCGTTAAACCGGCCTTATGACAACAATACAAACCGATTTTACTCAAATTTGGTTTTTGTGTACTTTTAACAGAAATTTAAGATCTAAAAAAATATAGATCAAATCGGACAATATTTCGACTTGGGCCGCTTTTGCCGGAAAACACTGGTGTAAGGTATTATTTGGTCGGTCTTGACCGACTATAATTTTCATACTTGTTTCTGAATGTAGTTGTGTCTTTACTACAACTACTACTTTTAAAAACAAATGTCAAAATATTTCATCAATCACAGCTCAGCCTAAACGGCTAAACAGTAAAATTGAAACAGCCGTAACCAAACAAATGATACAATTTTTTATTAATGAACACCTTCCAGCAATTTAACAAAACATCAGTCTAAATTTTTTTCTACATAGTTTTAAAAAAATGTTTAAACCCAAAAAAGTTTTACAAAAAGAAACATTGAAACAAACCCTTAAATTCCAATCAAAACACCCCAAGGATATTACAACAAACCAGCAAGCAAATACATCAACCATCAGAAAAACTTTTCTAAATGACAATAAAACATTAAAATGTTTTTTAGTGATTTAAACAAAAAGGGGTTCGTTTGTTCGTTCGTTCAATTATTTTAAATTCTAAAACAGCAGTAAAATTCTATTGCATAAAATTTTTTAAGGGTTGCAATTATAGGATTTTGAAATATTTACATGTCCTGTCTGTCAACAACAGCCCAAAACAACATTTTAACACGTTAACAATTTACACCTAAATTGAAATGTTTTCAACACTTTACACTTTTTTTTGTTTAATGTTAAACAATTAGTTGATGAAGCATTAAGAAATTTGATACAGATCAACATTATTATTAAAGTGTGAATAGAAAAACAAGTGTAAATATTTTAACGGATGATTTAGGGGGGTGTAAGGTTACAAGATTTTCTATCGTATTTGTGCTCTTGGGTTGTTAAATTTAATAGAAAATTTACTTTGTTTTTTTATCAAACAATGCAAATTGTCAATCTTTGATGTTATTCAATAAATATGTAACAATCAAAACATTATTGATTGAGATCAAAATTCATAAAACATGACATAACATTCCTGTAACAATAATAATAAGTAAGTAAAGTGACATCTGTTTATTTGGTAATGACATTTCATTAGGGTTTATTTTTAACGTACGTATATATGATACATTAAAATGGAGCAAATTTGTTTTTTTTCTAAATTCGAAGACGTCGAGATCGCGAAAGTTACCTTTTAGGATCGGACCTGTAGGACAATGGCTTTGGGTTTCTTTTTAACATAATAATGTCTTTAGGCTGATGTTTATTTTAGAAAAGTTGCAGTTTGACTGTATAAGCAACGATTAACAAAAAAGAAAATAAGAATTTCTGTTTCATTTTATTAAAACCAAAAATAATAATAATTCACCTCGTGGTGAATAAATAAAATATTCACCAGCTGGTGAACAAAACGTGACATAAATATTTTTCATCAATATTTTGTTTTCATCAATATTATTTCATCTATATTTTTTTTTTCAATATTTTTTTTTTATCAATCCCAATAAGCCAAATAGCTGGAATTCAAGTGTAATTCAAGCGTAATTCCAATAAAATGTTCAATTTTCAAGACTTAAATTATACTTGAATTACACTGTAATTCAATAGCATATATCAGCAAAACGGATAATTGAATTCAAGTCGAACAGATCAGTGTAAAAACACTTCAATTCAAGCCCAAAATAAAAGCGTAATTCCAGTTGAACCAAAGAAATTTTTTTAAAAATTACTCGAAGATGTCTTGAATTATAGTTGAATTCAAGGCATATTCCAGTTGAAGTCAAGCTTAATTCCAGTCTAGTTAAATCCTAATTCCAGTTCAAGCCTAATTCCAGTCCAATTAAAGCTTAATTCCAGTGTCTTTTAATCAAACCACATCATTTCTATACATTAAAATTTTTATTTTTTATTTGTTTACACTTTAATATAAACATTAAATTAAATATTGAACTGAAATACATATTTACTTTTCGCAGCCCCTTTAATTAATAAAAAACAAGCCTGGACAAATTATATCGTCATCAGATATTTAAAGGGAATCTTAGAATTTTGTGCCAGAAAATCTTAAAAAAATTAAATTTTTTTTTAATTTTTTAAGAAATTTTATAGACATATCTTACCACGAATTAAATATTTTTTTGCAAACCAATCCTTAATAATTCGCCAATTTTGGTATTTTCATTATTTGTTTGAAATTTTTTTTATTTATTTTTTTTTCAAATATAAAAATGTCCTTTTAGAAATAACAATTTTTTCAAAACGTTTTGAATTTATACTACGACTTGTTGAACTGGAATTTGGCTTGAAATATTAGCTTGAATTTAAGTTAAATTCATGTGAAACTTCAAACACTTGAGTTTTTAGTTTTGTTATGCTTATTGGGATATTATTTTTTTCATCAATTTCTTTTTTTCATCAATATTATTTTGCATCAATATATTTTTTTCCATCAATATTCTGTTTCATCAATATTTTTTGTTATCAATGTTTTGTTTTCATCCTCAAATAATACAGTTTTATCATTATTTTAATGATTTTTTAGTCCTCTGGGTCCAACTGCAGGACAAGAAAATTTCATTTGCTTAACGGAAATACAAAACAGAAGTTGTTTAGTTCTTCAAAGGGAAAATTTTTCCCCTTGGTCCGATTTTGCATATTTAAGAACATTACCAACCTATGAACAAAACACATATTCGTGGCAATTTTCGGTAGTCTGTCCATTTTGGTTTGTACTCAAAGCAAAACTTTGATTACCAAATAAGGTATAAAATAAGGTATAGACAGGCGCGGATCCAAGGAGGGAAAATTCCACCCCCCCCCCCCCCCCCGCCGAAACGATTTCGAAAAAGAAAAAAAAGGAAAAGAAAAGAAAAGAAAAGAAAGAGATGAAAAAGAAAAAAAGAAAAAGGAAGAGAAGAAAAAAAAGAAAAGGAAAAAAGGAAGAGGAGAAAAAAATCCTTTACATTGGCCGCTGTTCCAAAAAAAGTAGTACACATAAAAAATGTGAAAATGAAAATTTCCGAATTTTTTTGGTGTTCTAGATTTCACATCCGAATTTCTTTTTCGTTTTGTTTCACATAAATAAAATTTGGTGAAAGTAAAACGAATGCACTTTTTTCCTTATAATTTTTTAAATTTTAATTATTCGATTTCAACTTCGAATGAAAACGTGATCAAATAAACACTAAACTTGATTTCATGTGATTCGAAAATTTTCATGTGAATTGAAAAGTTGTGAAAGACAGAACAGAGGCCATTGTAAAAAAAATTTTCAGAATCTAAAAAATTTTTTAGGTATTTGTCTGATAACCTCAAAAATTTTCTTGGGGAAAAATATTTTGACTTTAAAAAATTACACCGCACTACAAATCTGTGGTTTGTCGCTGCGTTTTGAATGAAACCAAAACACGTTTATAGGTTTTGGTTTCCCGATTCCAAAACGGTCACTCAAATTTTTCTATCACGTCACAATTTTAAAAAAAATGGGGTTAAAGTGTCTTAAAAGGCCCATTTTGGCCATTTTCGAGCGCCTATAAAATAAGATCCTGACATGCGAATGACTTGATATCAAGCTCGTTCGAAAGTACGTAATTTTCTCTTTAAGACAAAATCAAATTTTCTTAGAATTTTATTTTTTATAATGGTGAAAAAATCATTAGCCACAAGTGCTTTAGTTCTAATATTTACGTTAGTATTTGTTTGGAAATTTGATAAAAACACTGTAAATAAACTAAATATTTAAAAAATGGAAGGTTTTTCGTTAATGATTTTTTTACCATTTTAGGAAATTAAATTCCAAGAACGTTTTATCTTTTCTTATAGAGAAAATTACATACTTTTGAATGAGCTTGATGCCAAGTCAATCGCATGTCAGGATCTTATATTGTAAGCTTTCAGAAAAGGTTAAAAATGGCCATTTTCGGCACTTTAACAGCGAATAACTCAAAATCCTTACGTGATAGACACATTTGGGTAGCAGAATTGGAATCAGCTCAAAAAACTTTACCTAAATCACTTACCAGAATCCAATACGCATTTTCATGTTGAGCTGTGTTATCTATACCAAAAATATTATAAATTTTTTAAGATTTTTTTTTTTAAATCGGAGATTATTTTCGGAATTAATATAACAGAATCTGAATTCTTTCAATGAGTTTTTATTGAAAATCTAAAAATTTTCCTAAAAGAAAAATTGTTTTTTTAAAATGTAGAAAATTTTTGTAAGTAAAAATCGGTGAATTCGAAAATGTTGTTACGAAAAATTTTTAGGTTTGGAGAATGCCTTGCAGTCTAAAAAAATGTTTAACAAGAGATATGCATCAATTCTAAAACTTACTGAAAGAGTTTTTAGATTTATTTTTTTATAATTATTTTTGTATAAGATTATTTTCGATTTACATCTAATTTTTCACAAAAAACAGCATCGGAATCTGAAAAGCTCTAAAATTAAATTTGAAACTTGTTAGAACATATTAATTTTCTTTAAGAAAATATGACTCAGATATTAAAAACATTTTTTTTAACATGATAATGTTTTTAGGCTGGTGTCTAATTTTAAAAAAGTTGCAGGACCACTGTTGCCAGATTTGACGATTTCTCTGCATTTTGACGATTTTTACTCCCCAAAATAGCAAAATGACGATTTGACGATTTTTGCCCAAAAAATTACGATTTTTAAAAATAACAAAAACCTGACAATTTTGTCTACTTTTTAAATTTTTTTTAATAGAACTTTAATATTCAATGAATATTTTTTGCTTATTGTTAGTTAAAAAAACTATCCACCAATATTTTTGTACAAAAAGGGACAAAAGAAACAAGTGAGAGTGTTCTCTGTTTCCATCCAAAATGTAAAAAAATTATAGGAAGTTTTTTGGTGGAGGACCTTTCTTTGATTTATTATGATATTTATGCAATTTTATCATTATTATTTTTTTATAGAAGTTTCCACTAAAAAGGGTAAACAGAAAAAAAAACATTTTCCAATTAACTTGACCCAACTGCATAACCTTTTCTTCATAAAACTATTTCATATGCTTAAAAATATAACAAAAAATGTAAAAAAAAAATCGGACG
The DNA here is from genome assembly GCA_963921195.1 of Pegoplata infirma. Classification (NCBI taxonomy): domain Eukaryota; kingdom Metazoa; phylum Arthropoda; class Insecta; order Diptera; family Anthomyiidae; genus Pegoplata; species Pegoplata infirma. The sequence goes on along the minus strand of OY992536.1, from coordinate 283,089,691 downwards.
CAGGTTTAGTTTTACAAGGGGGACTTTGTTCTTCTTGGTCTGATTTTGCCAATTTTCGAACTGAATCATCCAATGGCCATAAGATATATTTGTGCCAAACTGTATAAACTTAGCTCTTTTGGAATTGGACTGCATCATGCCTTCAACAGACGGGCGGACATCGCTTGAATATCTTAGAATTACTCTTTAATCAATGATAAATATACCTTTTTTATTTTGACGATTTTTTGACGATTTTTGCAAATGGGATGACGATTTTGACGATTTTTTTTATAAAAATCATACATTTTTGACGATTTTATACCCAACAATTCTGGCAACCCTGTGCAGGACGCCACCTCAGTTTGACTATATAAGCTAACGACTAACAAAAAAGAAAATTGGAATTACTGTTTTCATTTTCTTAAAACCAAAAATTTTACTAACTTGGGTTTGTAACTTAGATAATAATTCACCTCGTGGTGAATAACAAAAATATTCACCAGCTGGTGAATAAAACGTAACATAATTATTTTTCATCAATATTTTTTTTTTTTTTATCAATATTTTTTTTTCATCAATATTTTTTTTTCATCAAAAATTTTTTTTCTTCAATATTTTTTTTTTCATCAATATTTTTTTTTTTCATCAATTTTTTTTTTCATCAATATTTTTTTTCCTCAATATTTTTTTTTTTCATCAATATTTTTTTTTCATCAACTTCATTTTTTTCATCAATATTTTTTTTCCCCCAATATTTTTTTTCATAAATTTTTTTTTTCATCAATATTTTTTTTTCCTCAATATTTTTTTTTTCGTCAATATTTTTTTTTCTTCAATATTTTTTTTCTTCCATATTTTTTTTTTCCTCAATATTTTTTTTTCATCAATATTTTTTTTTTTCATCAATATTTTTTTTTTCATCAATATTTTTTTTTCATCAACATTTTTTTTTTTCATAAAAATTTTTTTTTTCGTCAACATTTTTTTTCATAATTTTTTTTTTCATCAAATTTTTTTTCATCATATTTTTTTATCAATATTTTTTTCATCAATATTTTTTTTTTTTCATCATTATATCAAAAATTTTTTTATCGAATTGTTTTGTTCATCAATATTTTTTATCATACATTTTTTTCCTCAATATTTCTTTCATATATTTTTTGGCAAAAGTGCACTTTACGGAGCACAAAAGAGCCTTCAGATTTGTGTGGATACTTAAATTAAAGGTAATTAAAAAAGAAAAATAAATATAAAGAGGGCTAGGTTCAGTGGCCTTCTAGGTTCACTTAACCGTCCTGGTAATAATTTTTCAAAAATAAATATATAATTTTTCTAAATTATTAAAAAGAACGTCCAGCCGGTCTTTCGGCCGGGCTCAGGGACTACAAAACCCATAAATTAATTTAGTGGCATCGCAAAATAAAGTTTGTTTTGTGTATCAAGCTTTTTACCTGGTTAATTACTAAATGGCTAAACTATTGAACAGAAAGATACTAAAATGGATCTAGGGGGTACTAAAATGGATCTAGGGGGTATTTGCAATCGTTAGCAAATTACCTTTCATTTGAATACCCATACATACATGTTGGTGGGTGGGGCTGTTGTTTTGCTCCAGGGAGTCTTCCGGGGCCCCGTTCCCCTAAATTTAAACGTGGCATATTTTTGTTTTCCAAAATATTCGTGTCCCGTAAAGTGCGCCGTAGCCAATTTTTTTTTTCATCAAATATTTTTTTATCAATAATCTTTTTCATTAAAAACTTTTTTTCATAAAAAAGTTTTTTTTTATCGACAAACACAGACAAACAGATTGATGTATATCACTAAAATGTCTTAGAAACCTTTAAGAATTTGCATGTAATGACAAATTAATACCGCGTTATTTTTTCTAGAAAAATTTTGCTTAAAAAAGATCACCTATTAATACAGCAAAACATTATCATGATTCAATGGTTTGGGCAAGAGCACAAACTTCGCAGACATTTTTTTGTTTTAATCTGATCTTTCTCTACGAACACTGTATTAGAATCCGATTGGTTTTTGTTGAGTTTGTTTGCCTAAGAATCAGAAATAATTCTGAAAGAAATTTTTAAATTCTTAAAACTGTTTATTAACAAAAGACTTTTCAAATAACAAAAATGTTAAAGGCTGAAAGTTTTTCTATTCAAAAAAGTTTAATAATCCCAATATTTTTTTCAAGCAAAAAATAAAAATTTTAATGATAAGAGTGATTTTTTTTAGAACCAGTTCTGAAATTTTTTATTTAACACTAGTTTGCAAATTAAATAAAATTTTGCGATTTACGAAATTTTGCATTCATTTTCCAAGTAAAATCATGCACTGAATCCGAAAATGAAGTCCAAAGGTTCAAAAGTAGAACAGCTTTTGAGATATTGCTAACTTTGTAAATTTTTAAATTTTTAAAAAAGTGGTTTTACTTAAATATTCAGACCAAATCAGTGGATTTAATTTTTCAACATTATTATGGCCTATTTTTTAACATGATTACCGCTATTTATCCATATTTTAACAAATTTGCTAAAATTTTACCGAATTTTTATTTTTTAATTTATTTCTCTGCACGCAAAAAAAACATGTTTATAGTGATCATAATGGGGGGGCAAAATAGTATGATTGGAATTATGTTTGTAGCTAATCTAGTGTATGATTATACCAAACATAGTCCAAAGCGCATTTTCAACATATTATGATTGCAGCCATAGTTTTAATCATACTATAAATTTAGTAATCATACTGTATGATTAACCAAAATGCTTTAAAGCGTCTCCGACTTTATTTCAAAGCAATTTGCAATAGTTAGGCAAATTGTAAATAAAATGGATCACAAAAAAAAAAACATTTAACCACAAAATATATTTTATGGATTGGTTGGGATTTCAAAAAGTATATTTTTTGTACTCCGATTTTTTTTTTTTTTTTTGGAAATAACTTTTGTTATACGTTATTCAACAACATTGCTGGTTGACAAATCACAAAAGAATGACAAACAAACAGAACACAACAGAAGATTACACCAGATACATACAAAAAATGCTACGTATAACCAACAATAACATGATTGTAAACTTCAAATTTATACATTACGTGGCCATACTGTTGTTCCAACCAAACATGTTTTTAATTTTAAAGAGCGGAGAGAAATATTGAGGGTGGTAATGATCCCTGCAAACATTATATTGTTAGAAACAAAAAAAAAAAAAAAACAATTATAACTTGATTACTATAACAATGTACGGGTGCAGAGAACATAGAATTGTTGCAGTGATCATGTTCCAAACATGTTTTTTCTTTGCGTGTGTTAACAGTTCAATTCTGATGATCTATTACATGTGTGTAACATTTATAATTTGAACTGTAAACAAAGAAATTGATTTTAAAAAACATTTTCTTTGTGAAATTTACCTACAATTGAATTTCCTTTATTTAATAAAAATTGAAGCAAAGTCGTCTATATGTCGACTAATAACTTCTAAGGCAATAATCAGATTGAAAAATACTGCATATTGATAAAGCGTTTTATTACCTTTAATTTAAAACCAAAAAATAATATATCCACCGATTTGGTCCGGAGATATTTTGTTTAAGTAAAATCACTTTTTTAAAGATTTTAAAAGTTAGCAATAACTCCAGAACGGTTCGACTTTTGAAACTTTGTACTGTATTTTCGGACTCAGTGCTAGATTTTACATAAAACATTAATGTAAAATGTCGTGGATCTTAATCTCTGTAAACTAGTGTAAGAGTTCTGGAACGAGTTTAAAATAGTTGTGTCATAAATTTTAGTTATGAAACATATCTATAATCTGATCTACAGAAGTGAACAGCAAAACCTTCAAAATGGTAATGGTTATTTAATGCATGGTTATTTAATGCACGAATAATACTAAAAAGTAATGCATTACATAACCATAACCATTTTTAAGGCTTTGGGTGGTTCTAAGAAATGGAGCCTGAGTTAAAAAAAACTTCCCCCCAGACTCAAGAGCTGGATCCGCCCTAGGTATAGGATAGCTTATTTTATACCATGCTGCATTGATGATTTTAACATGGAATGAAACTCAAAGTAATGCATACAAGTATAAAGGTATAAAATATAGCATACCACAACGTAATATATAAGGCGTTATGAGTAGTGAACAAGTAACTATGTATTAAATTTACTCGCGTGATTGTAAGTAGAAAAAATATGCTCGCGAGTTAGTGTCCGTGATTTAAAAATTCATGTCGTGAGCCCATCTCTTGTTTAAACTAATGCATTTTTGTTTAAAATATTTATTTTTTATGTTATTATAATGCATTATGTATTCAATTACAAATAATGCATTATTTCACATTTTTATATAATACATAATGTAACCAAATTTAAATCACCCATGATTTAATTTTTAGAAATAATAAATAATAAATAAATTTTTTACAATAATCATGCAATACATAACAAGTTATTAGTAATACACTTTTTTCACTTTCAAATAATACGTTGTTGAACAAATGTTTGGTAAGACATCCTAAAATACCTGGTAATGTGTTACATAATTACCACCCATTACCAAAGTTTTGCTGGCATTTATAGATTCGGCCAAGTCGAATTTGACTTTTCTTTTTTTTTGCAGACTTTTTTTTACCAAAAATTTTTTTCATCTATTTATTTCCATAAATTTCGAGAATATGATTTTACATTTTTTTTTTATTTAACTCAAAGGTTTTGGCAACACTGAAAACAACGATTGTATTCATTGGAAGTCATTAATTGTTTTTATGCTCTTTAACATTTTGTTTTGGAAAATTAAATTTAATATGAATAAGTGTTTAAGACATGTTTGTTATTAATTTCTTTAACACCTGCAGATTTATTCATTCTTTTTAAATAAAAACAGGTTTAACAAAAATAATCCTTGATTAAAAATTTTTAAGAGGAAATATTCATTTAACTTCCCAGCAAAAGGTTTTATTAAGGACAAACCAAAGATTTCTGAATCGTTTGTTAAAGTCAGTTGAGGCAAACAAAATTTGTGGTAATATCAGAAAATTTAAAAAAAGTATTTAACTCCCAGCAAACCGTTCCACTAAATGGATTATTAAAAATTTGTCGGTTGAGGCAATAATAATTCGGTTGCTGTAACTGTAAAAATCGGTTGACAAATATCTTCAGATATTTTTAACATCAAAAATAATCAAGAAAAGTTCTGAAAATTGTTTAACACATTAATTAATTTTTGCTGGGTCTTTTTACAGTTTGTAAAGGCTGAAATATTTTATTTTACAAGCATTCATTTGTTGGTAAGCCCATGTACAGGTATTCATATGCATTATAATTTCATAATTACATGTTCATATTCCGTTGTTTTCATATGCAAAAAATAAAATAAAAATATGAGTGCTGTGCACTTGAAAAATTGCAACAAAAGCTTTTCTTTTTCTCAGTATGGACATTAAAGTTTTGTTGCCACACACAAATACATAGTAGGTACATATTTAGAGTGACCATTTTTTTCTCGAACTCAAATCAGTACGCCTACTTATTTTGATTTTTTTTTTCATAGAAGAATTCCCTAAAATTTCATATGGAAAAAAATTATGACGAATGTTTTAACACTCAAAAAGGTTTGGTTGAATTAACACAATTATTGTTATTTTAGGTTTACTAGTATTTCAGTAAAAACAACTGTAAAAAAAACAACTGTAAAAAAACAACTGTAAAAAAAACAACTGCCATGAACAGTTGTAGTTATTTTGCAGATTCAGATTGTAGTAAATCACTCAGGTTCTAAGCGCAATTTCTTATACAGATTAATTTTCGTTACAAATTTGTTTTTCGGACACACAAGCTTTAAGCATCATTTTTTTAATGGAAAGTATTTCACACTTAGCTTTTATAAAACTTCTTAAATGATTTATTTGATGGCAATAATAGTTTTGGCATAGAATTTATGAATAAAATATTTTTTTATGTACAAGGTACAAATCAGTACATTGTATTTTGATCAGTACACGTGACCAAAAATCAGTAAATGTACTGATCACATCAGTAAGAATGGTCAGCCTAGACATAGTAGAAAAATATAAGTATTAAAATTTTACATGTTTGCAAAAATTACACTATAGCTAAAGACCACAATATCTGCAAAAATGTTAAAATTATAATGAAGACAACGTATGTATGGTATACAAAATGATTTTCATTTAGGTGGGTAGATTGAAAAGTGTTTGAAAATTGCTTAACATGATAATATTTTTTTAAACAATAACATATTTTCTTTGTTTACAAAAAATTGGTGGTCAAACGAATTTTACGTCAAAAATGCGATTTTTATACGCTCCAATCTAGTGATAGAGGGTATATATAAGTTTGTCATTGCGTTTGTAACACCTCGAAATATTAGTCTAGGACCCCATAATGTATATATATTCATGATCCTCGATCGATTTAAGACGATCTAGCTATGTCCGTCCGTCAGTCAGACTGACGTCTGTCTGTCTGTCTGCCTGTTGAAAACAAGCTAACTTTTGAAAGATTTTACGGAGGCATATATGTTGGGCATTTACCTGGTCAGGTTTGTATTGCAATCCAGAGAAATCGGTCCATTGGTTCAAACGTTATGAGCAAAAGACTGAATTTCGGCAAGGGTATTTCGGCCTGGTTTATATTCAGACATATCGGTGCAGTGGTTCAAAAGTTATTAGCAAAATCGTGAATTTCAGATAAGTTTCGCCTTAAATTCACGTGTTAAAAAGCCGTTAAACATGTTTTAAAAACATTGGTAAGTCACAAAAATATTTTACAACGTATTTTCGTCGCTAAAAAATATTTTTACAGTAAAAAAAAATAATACACTCGAAAAAAAATTTACACTCAAAAAAAAATTTAGTAAATTATTTTTTTTTTTTTCAAAATTACTTAAAAAAAAAGTTTTTTACACAAAATAAAATATTTATAATCAAAAATGTTATCTTTTTCACGTTAGAAAATTTACTATCACTTAAAAATGTCATTGTGGAGGGTATTCATAGATTCGGCCAAGTCGAATTTACCTTTTCTATTTGTTTTGTAGTAATATTGACCCTAAAAGGCAACTATTCCGATCCCAACGGTTTTGAAATTCCAAAAAAAAGGAAAATTTTCTTCATCCTAGGTTAGGTTAGGATATGGTGGATGGCATTGGCAAAAAAACCAATGCCCATAGAGGCCGACTTGTGGCCCATTATGATTCCAGTTCCCCCTTCTTCTTAGATAAAAAGCAATAGTTGCATCTATGCATTCCACTTCGATAATTTGATAAACGCCAGTAAGGTCCATGGATTTATTCCTCGGATTTCATGTAAATTCTGAAAGAAGAAAGAGCCAAATAATTTAAATCTTCTAAAAGACAGTGCAGGGCATTCACATAAAAAGTGATAACTGTCCTCAACAGCTTCCCTACACCATCGGCATGTATCATCATTACCTCTTCCAATTCTTACCATGTGTTTACCCAGGGTGTTGTGGCCTGTAATCAAATTAATTACCATTCTCAATTGTCTTCTATCCATATCAAGAAGAACTTGGCTTTGTTTCAACGAATTTTCATCCCATAATGATTTTGTCTGAATACAGCAGTCCGACTCAGTCCATCGGGTTAACCAAGTTTCTCTCGCTTCTAGTCTGTCACAGCCAATTCCTGTGGAAGATTGTCTCCCCGCTTAGCAAGTTCATCTGCCTTTTCGTTGCCCAGTATATCTTTAAGTCCAGGTACCTAGCACAGTCTAATGTTGTGCTGCTCGCTGAGAACCTTAAGCTCTCTGTGGCAGCGGCTGACTACCTTGGACCTCATACTGTCATTTTTTAGAGTCATTAAAGCTGCCTAACTATCAATGAAAAAACTAATATCACATCTGTGTATTGGTGACATTGAAAGCCGCTCAGCTGCTTTGATAATAGCGTAAATTTCAGCTTGAAAAATACTGAAGTCATTATCAAGTCGATATGATTCTTCCATGTTAAGTTCCCGCAGTGGAAGCCACTACCAGTACCACTTGTCATTTTAGAATCATCTGTGTAGACATTAATCTGATAGAATTCTACCTGATCATTGAGCCAATCATCTAACGAGGGGATTTCAATGTTCAATCTACCATTTACAACATTAAGTGGAGTACAATAATTCATCCTAATGTACACACCTACTGATGTGTAGACCCCCATATTGGGCAATCGTAGGGATCATACATTGGGACCCCATTGGATCCAAGTTCAAGGAAATTTTTAATTACACAGTACAACACCAAAAAAAAAAAAAAATACGGGGTTTCGACGATCACATCGGAATTTTATTTTAGAGGCGATAAAAGTTTCGCAGCTTTGGTCTGTTTTTGCACCATGACAATATATAAAACTATGTTTTCCCAGCAAAATTTTCGGTTGCAAAGAACCGATTGTGGAACAACTTATACTTCCCTAGAACCTGTTCTAATTCTTGTGCAACACCGATTCTTTTTACAAAGGCAAACAGGTGTTTGTAAGCAAAATTAGAACATATTTTTGTTCTTCGGAATCGGTTCTAGAAGTAAAATTTGGAACTGAAATGGGAATTAAAGAAATATTTTTAATTGTATTAATTTATTAAACAAAGATAAATACAATCATATCTGACATAAAGTATTCACAGTTCTTAACACACATATATCCTTTTGCGCCTCCAAAATTGCATTTTGGGCCTTACAATAATGACATGCCAGAACATGGATTTTCTGCAAACTAAAATAAAAAACATAATATTATTAGTATTCGACCCGACCCATATAATGAAAATTTAACTTACTCACCTTTTTATTAGCAATTTTCACGATTATATCCTGATATTTAAAGAGAACTTCATGTTTTTCTTGGTTAACAAAAAAAGAAATGATTTTATTTTTTAATTTTTTTTGACACATAATTTTTTTTCAATTACTGAGAACCAAAATGTAATGAAACTTTGATTGCAGAGAACACGCTTCACAACAATTTTCACTTAACTTGTTCCGAATAACTAAAGTGTAATAGTGTATGATTACCGAAGAACCTGTTCTAGAACAAGTGTTGTCAGAATCGGTTCTAAAAAATTTTCCTGGGTTGTTTACATCTGAGGCGTAGGATAGGTACAGCAACTTTGTAAAAAATATTATGGCAAATATTTTTGTAAAACACCCTTAAAATAGAGAGATGGCGGGGATGAAATGTTCTACAAAAATGTTGGCCATACAATTTTACAGTACATGTCAGAACACACCAAAGCCCAAAACTTAACAGAAATACCAAAAATTTAAGATTGCCCACTTAGGGTTAATTTTGTTTGTAAATTTAAATTAAGGTCAACTTGTGTTAAAGATTGAATGAGATACCCGATTGAGTTTTTATACAATACTCGTTGAGTATTTGTAGGATACTGATTTATTAAATATAAAAACGAAACTTATTTACTAAATATAAAATCTTAAAACTAAACTAGAACTAATAAAAACAGATGTACGCATGCACACAACAATTTATCACATATTCTTTGTGATAAGACTTTTATGGTCTGTTTAAGTAACGGTTTTACTATGCGTTTGTGTAATTTTAAATGAGTGGGAAAATCCACAATCATTAAAATGTATTTTGGGATTTTAAATGATCCCTTTTCCTAGAATCTAAAGATAAAATTATGTATTTATTTAAATATATAAAAATATAAAATAAAACCCATGTTCATACTTGAACAACTTTATGAAAGTATCCTTCTATCAGTATGAATTCTGTTTAAGATTGTTCCAAAGCCAACTACATCTCTGAGGCTAACCTAGCGATAAAAACTGGATTAAAGTTTTTTTTTCCTAGGCTATGCCGTGTACGAATTTCCTAAGCCACCCACGTATGTTATTTAATATTTTTCTGTAATACCATTGCAGTTTCAGATGCATAATAATAAGTAGGATATGGTTAACATAGCACTTCCTCTTGCATGTCCACATTTTTGTTTTTCTTCCACATATTTTCTTTTTTATTATTTCATTTACATTTTTTTATATTTTGGTTACACTTCTTTACTTGAAAATATATTGTGGCTATGGTTTTGCAATATAATACGCACAGTGGAAACTAACTAATAAGGACAGTGACTATTCGCATCACACTTAAAAAAATCTAACTAAATTTTAAAAATAGTTAAAAAATTTTCCTAAAATATAACTAAAAGTTAGAAAATTTTCTTAATTATAAGTAAAATTTAAAAAGAGTTTATTCAAGTTCGGGGTCATTTATTTTCCCAGCAATGAATTAACTTTACAAGTACTTCAGTAAACTCTGCACTTAGGATACACTACTTAATATGGGTAATGCGACTGAGACGCAACCTTATAAACTTCATTATAATTGTTTTGCTGGTCAAAATTCCGGTGTCCAAACTTTTCTATCACATCAGGTTTTGGATAAAATTGATATCAAATTTTAATAAAATCGTTTCGGGCATTTTTTGGCAACTCGGATAAACTCGATGTGTTGGTGACTTAAAAATAAGTCGAGGTAAAGCTTAAATATTACTCTTAAAGATGCAGATATAGTCGCGTTAGCCCTCAGGGCACCTATTGTCTTTCAATGTCTTATTCCCCAGTATAGGAAAACCGTTTTTAGGGGAAAAGGCCTTATATATAGCGACTAATCAAATAATTTATGCATTTCAAAGAGTGCTCAAACTTTATCCTTGACTTATTTTTAAGTCGTCAGTACATCGAGTACATCGAGTTCATGAGTTGTCAAATATATCCAAAAAATGCCTGCGAATTTTGTACTCTTGCCCAAAGCATTAAATCATGATAATTTTTTGCGGATGATTTGGGTCTACTTGCCAAAGCAAAGTTTTTTTAAGAAAAAATAATGTTATATTACTTTGCTATTCCATGCAAAACGAATTGAAATATCAGTCGAGGATCCCATAAAAAAACCAAAAGAGCTGAACATTTCGTAAGTGAGTGCAAAAATAAGTGCAAAAAAGTATTTTTACATTTTGGAGAGTATAAAAGATTCGTCACCAAAGAATATACCACTCTCACTTGTTTTATGTGCATTTGATAAACAAATGGAAAATTTGTACGCGAAAAGCTTAGACTTGGTAAAAAGGTAGTTTTGGTAGAAAAAAATGATTTTTTTTCACAAAAAACAAAATTATGATAAAAAAAATTAATGAACCCAAAATTTTTGGTGAATAAAAATTTTTTTGAAAAAAAGTTTTTGATGAATTTTTTTGATGAAAAGAAAAATTTTTTGATGTAAAAAAAAATTGATGAAAAAAATTTTTCGGTGAGAAAAAATTTGATAATAAAAAATTAGATAAAAAAATTTGTGAAAAAAAAAAAATGATGAAAAAAAGTAGTGAAAAAAAAAATTTTTGAAAAAAAAAATTGATGAAAAAAAAAATTGATGACAAAGAAAATTAATGAAAAAAAAAATAATAAAAAAAAAATTGATGAAAAAAAAAATTGATGAACAAAAAATTTATAAAAAAAAATATAAAAAAAAATATATGAAAAAAATGTGATGAAAAAAAAAAGTTTGATGAAAATAAAAATTGATGAAAAAAATTGATGAAAAAAAATATGAAAAAAAAATTTGGTGAAAAAAAAATTTGATGAAAAATAAAATTTGATGAAAAAAAAAAATTGATGAAAAACAAAAAATTTGATGAAAAAAAAAAATTGATGAAAAAAAATTTTTTTTTGGTGAACAATAATTATGTTTTTTTTTATTCAAAAAACGGTTTATTCACCACGAGGTGAATTATTATCCAAGTTACACACCCAAGTTATTAAAATTTGGTTTTAAGAAAATGAAAATAGTAATTCTTGTTTTCTTTTTCGTTAATTGTTAGCTTATATAGTCAAACTGAGGTGGCGTCCTGCAACTTTTTTTAAATTAGACACCAGCCTATAAACATTATCATGTTAATAAGTTAAGACTATAGTTTTCAAGAACAATTTTGTTTGTAAAATGGTCCGTTTTAGGGAGGCAACACTGCTTGATACATATAGTGCTATCTCTTATTATATTTCTTTTTTTAATATATACTACTGTTTTTTTATTTTAATTTTTCAAAACCACAAAAGGATTTTTTATTTTATATATTATTTATATATATTTTTCTGCTTTCTGACAGGTATTTACTTAACAGATGAAGATCAAAATAATCATAAATATACAGTGAATCAAACAATTTTGTATACACTAATGAAAATAAATAATATTATTTTGAACCATTTAAGACAAATGAGTTAAAACACCTCAATTCAACCGAAAAAAGTAGCATATTTGACCTCACCCCTTTCGAATTTGATGAAACTTGGAATATAGTTGGGCCCTTACAAAAAAATCATAGTGCCAAAATTTTGGACTTCTGGTAGTTTTCCTTCCCGAGATATGGGATCTTGAAAATTGGCAAAATCGTATATATTTGACAAAAGTGTTCTGAGATAAATAAAGATAACTCGAAAAGTAATAACAATACAGGTCTCAGCCAGGTTGCAAATAATAGGTAATGAGACAGTCTTTAAAATGGTGTTCCCCAAGACTTTTTTTGAAAAAGGTCAAAGGTCATTGGTTTAGCCTTAATTTTTGGAGAGCTATATCTCAAAAAATGATATTTTTAAAATTTTGGAAAAAATATATGTTGTTAAGAATCACCTATACTACTTAAGTTTAAATTTTCAGGATGGAGTCTTCATTGGAACTTTTTATATTAATAGAAACATTGGAAAAAAAAAAATTTTTCTCTTTGAAATTCTGGTACCAAGATTCGATAGGCCAGTTCAAAGGTCATATTTGGACTCAGCACGTCAAAAAGATTCAGAAAAATGAATTTTGGTACCAGAATTTCAAAGAGAAAAAAAATATATTTTTTTCCAAAGGAAATTACACCGCTTTTTCTTTCCTGTCACAATGTTTATATTAATATAAAATGTTCCAAAGAAGACTCCATCCTGAAAATTTAAACTTAAGTAGTATAGGTGATTCTTAACAACATATATTTTTTCCAAAATTTTAAAAATATTGTTTTTTGAGATATAGCTCTCTAAAAATTAAGGTTAAAACCAATGAACTTTGACCTTTTTCAAAAAAAATCTTGGGGAATGTCATTGTAAAGGCTGTCTCATTACCTATTATTTGCAACCTGACTGAGACCTGTATTGTTATTATTCTTAAAGTTATCTTTATTTATCTCAAAACACTTTTGTCAAATATATACAATTTTGTTAATTATCAAGACCGAATATCTCGAATACTGGAATGGCCAGAAGCCTGAAAAATTGGCAAAATCTCTTTTTTATTAAAGTAAACCCCAGTACTTAATTTCATTAAATTTGGAGGGGGTGCGGTCAACTCCTCGGTTGAATTGAGGTGTTTTAGCTCAAATAAAAACTTTTTATTCCTTCAATTGTTTGTTTTTTGTCAAAAAAAACGAACATTCACAAAAAATCATTCACAAAAAACCATGAAAAATCGTTTCCCAGTATTATACTGAGTTATGAATTATATTACACCGTCCGACAGTCAATATTAAACTTAAACCGGATGATATACGTCTGAAAGTAGAGACACAATGAAGTAAAACTGCATTAAGAGTTTTTGATTTCGTGATCCAGTTTCCCTTAAAAAGGACTTCAAAGTTTAAAAGGATTAAATTTCGTAAAATATTTTTCCAATGAAAGAGGAGGATCTTCCCTAATTTTTCTTTTTTATTATTTTTACATATCAGGAAAAAAGAGGTAAGTTACGTCCTTTCAAACTTTAACGGGATCACGAAAAGAAAAAACTGTAAATGCAGTTTCACTACATTAAGTTTCTAGTTTCAAACATATATTATCCAGTTCGTTTTTAACGACTTTTTTTAATTTTTTTCGGACGGAGGTATTTAAGATCAGCATCATTTGTTCAATTTTAATAGTGACTGTTCTATCAACCCAGTCATGTGAGGGGCGGCCAAATTGTTTACATTTGTTTTAAGTCTTGTTGCTGTCATCTTTTTTAATCACTTTTTTTGCAGTCGCTTTAGTCTGCATAATGCAATGAATTTATGGGTGCATAAAAGATGTATTTCTTGAAAACTTTTTTTAATTTTTAATGTTAAAATATATAAATAAAAAAATCATTCCATGTTTTACATTTACATTTGTAAATACTATGTGTAATGATGGTTTGTTTGGGGTAAATGCTTTTTAAGATATGAAAAGTAGTTTTCTGAATGTATTTATATAAAGATTATTCTTAGATATGGACTTGAATTTTAATAGAAATGTTATAATATGTTAATAATTATAATTATAAGAATTTATAGTGTGTGTTTAAAAAAATTAACAAAAAAAAAATGTTAATGCTTAAAACTACATTTTAAACTTGGTTCAATCCAGAAGAGGAAAAAATTAGAAAAAAAAAATTAATTTAACCATAACTTTTTAAGTGAATTTAACTTTTTTAACGTAAAAAAATTAAAAATTTTAGTTTCTAGTAGCTTTTGGTAAAAAAAGATTTTGAGTGAAAATTGTTTTCTCATAACTTTTGGTTTATGTTAACTCTTAATATCCTGACTTTTTTTGAGCCGAAAAAAAAAATTGTTAGAAAACTCGAAATTCTTAACAACTTTTGTTCTATGACTTTGCTTATAGGTTACATTTACCTGAACTCGAAATTTCAAATTTTTTTTTTAGATTTCTAATTTCAAGTGAATTACACTAGTTTACAGATATTTTGATCCTCGACATGTTGCATTTATTTTCCATATTTAAAAAGTAGAACAGTTTTCCAGATATTGCCAACTTTTCAAATTTTCACCTTTTTAAAAAAGTGGTTATAAATAAAAATGTCTCGGGAACAAATTGGTGGATTTCATTTTTTTTTTGTAATTTAATAATCTATCAACCCTGCATACAATCGGATTATCGCCTTCAAAACTATTAATCGATATATCGACAAATTTTGCTTCAATTTTTCCAAAACTTGGCAAAAATTAAAATTGCATTGTAAATTTCACAAAAAAAAGGCTGCGAATTTTGTACTCTTGCCCAAAACAATAAATCATGATAATGTTTTGCGGTAGATTTGGATGTACTTGCCAAAGCAGAGTTTTTTTTTTAAAAATAATGTTATACTTTGCTATTTCATGCAAAACGAATTGAAATATCAGTCGAGGCCCCCATTAAAAAACCAAAAGAGCTGTACATTTCGTAAATGAGTGCAAAAAGAAGTGCAAAAAGTGTTTTTACATTTTGGAGAGTATAAAAGATTCGGCACCAAAGAATATAACACTCTAACTTGTTTTATGTACATTTGATAAACAAATGGAAAATTTTTATGCGAAAAGCTTAGACTTGGTGAAAAAGTAGTTTTGGTAAAAATAAACGTTTTTTTTCACGAAAAACAAAATTATGTTAAAAAAAATTGAATGAACCCAAAATTTTTGGTGAAAAAAATTTTGATGAAAAAAAGTTTTTGATGAAAAGAAAAATTTTTTGATGAAAAAAATATGAAAAAAAAAAAATTTTGGTGAGAAAAAAATTGATAATAAAAAATTTGATGAAAAAAAAATTGATGAAAAAAAAATTTTGATGAAAATAAAAAAAATTGATGAAAAAACAAAAATTGATGAAAAAACAAATTTATTGAAAAAAAAAAAATTGATGAAAAAAAAAAAAAAATTGATAAAAAAAAATTTTTTTTTTTTGATAAAAATAAATGTTTTTTTCACGAAAACAAAATTATGTTAAAAAAAATTTAATGAACCCAAAATTTTTGGTGAAAAAAATTTTGATGAAAAAAAGTTTTTCATAAATTTTTTTGATGATAAGAAATATTTTTTGATGTAAAAAAATATGAAAAAAAAATTTTGGTGACAAAAAAATTGATGAAAAATATTTTATGAAAAAAAATTTATGAAAAAAATATGATAAAAAAAATAATGAAAAAAAAAAAATTGATGACAAAAAAAATGATGAAAAAACAAATTGATGAAAAAACAAGAAAATTTATGAAAAAAAATTTTGATGAAAAAAAATTTTTTTGATAAACCCTAGGATGTTCAGGGAAAAACAAAGTCTCAAACGTAACAACTAGGTCTGCGCAGACCTATTGTGATTTGTAGGGGTTTACATAAGCAGAAATCCTAAAAGTGTGTGTAAATATGTTTGTACGTTCTGCATACACATTCTTAGCACAAAAAACTCAAAAAAAAAATCAATCGCATGCCACACCATTCAAATAACTTTTAGGTCTGAATAGACCTTGGCAAGCATGAAAACTATGTCTGCGCAGACCTATATTTTTGTTTGGTTTTGGACCAAAATTTGAACCTAGCCAAGTAAGTGAAAACGTACGCTAATTTCATAAAATTGAATGTCAATGGGTTTGTACTGTCCCCTTACACATTTTACGAGCACAAAAGACAAAACCAATTTCAATAACATGCCTTACCATTCATTCAAATTCATAGGTCTGCACAGACCTAGTTTGTAAGTTTATGACTATTTTTTTCTAAACACGAATAAAACCTCATAGAAACATATAAGCAGTCTGATGTTGAGCTAAGTTTGTTCTCAAGACCCGCTTCTAGGAAGTCATAAACGGATTCGTCTCTAAAACGAAAAACAATAGATTTATACACAGTTCATTACGCAAAAGGTCTGCTCAGACCTGGTTGAACCTCCTAGGGTAAAAAAAAAAAAATTGATGAAAAAAAAATTAATGAAAAAAAAAAATTTGCTGAAAAAAATTTGATAAAAAAAATTTGATAAAAAAAAATTTTTTTGTTGAAAAATTATTATGTTACTTTTTATTCACTAGCTGGTGAAAATCGAAAAAAAATTTGTTGTAAAATAATTATGTTAACATTATCATGTTAAGCCTTAAAACATTATCATGTTAAAAAACAAAAATTTTAAATTAATTTTTCTGCTCGCAAAAAGTCAAGTCTGATCTTATACCAAAAAATTTAGATGCTATTTTAAACAATCCGTTGAAAACTGTACAAGTTATATGCATTTGAGTAAAAATGCAGAAGTTCATTTCTTATACATTTTTAGTTTATTGAGTAACACCAGTTTACAAATTTTGAAAATTGATTGGAATTTGAAAATTTATTGAAATTTCAAATTGATATTTTGATAATAAAAAAAGTGTTTATAAAAAAATTTGATGAAAACAAAAAAAAAAAATATTAAACAAAATATGTATGAAAAAAAATAATGATGAAAAAAAAATATTGATGAAAAAATATTGATGAAAGAAAATAATGATGAAAAAAAATATTGATGAGAAAAAATATATTGATGAAAAAATATTGATGAAAACAAATATTGACGTAATAAAAATATTGATGAAAAAATATTGATGAAAGAAAATAATGATGAAAAAAAAATATTGATGAGACAAAATATTGATAAAAAAAAATATTGCTGAAAAAATTATTGATTAAAAAAATATTGCTGAAAAAAATATTGATGGAAAAAAAAATTAAAGAAAAAAAATATTGACGAAAAAAATATTAATGCAAAAACAAAAAAAATATGTATGAAAAATAATTTTGTTACGTTTTATTTACCACGAGGTTGATTAATCTTTTTATTCACCACCAATTTAATTATTATACTGAGGTGGTGTTCAAGAATGAACATGGGATTTATTTCATATTTTTATTGATACAAAATGTTTAAATAAATACATCATTTTATCTGTAGGTTCTAGGAAAAGGGATCATTAAAAATCCCAAAATACATTTTGATGATTGTGGATTTTCCCACTCATTTAAAATAACACATACGGATAGTAAAACCGTCACTTAGACGCGCATGTACGTAAACAGACCATAAAAGCCTTATCACAAAGAATATTTGATAAATTGTTGTGTGCATGCGTACCTCTGTTTTTATTAGTTATAGTTTAGTTTTAAGATTTCATATTTTGTACATAAGTTTCATTTTTATATTTAATAAATCAGTATCTTACAAATGCTCATCGTGAAAGGTTTGTTTTTTAATTAATTCAATCTTTTACAGTGGCGTCCTGCAACGTTTTTAAAATTAAACACCAGCCTAAAAACACGCACATTTGGAGAAACTTTAATTCTAACGCCTCAAATTTTTCAAGTAACTCATAATTAGATTTTATTCCAAAAGCGAGATATAAAAAATGTTGCATACTTTTAGGATTCCTAATTTTTAAAATTTTTTTTTAATCTAAAAACATATATACAGTAGGGTGGATCGAATTTGGCTTTTTGGCGAATTTCGTTCCGGCTCACCGACAGATGTGTTGGAATAGACCTAAAAATAATGTGGTTAAATTTTCATGCAGATCGGTGGTCATCTTCCGCTGCCGAAATGACGTTGAAAATCCGCGATTTCTTAAAAAATAGTATTTATTTAAAAAAATTGCCAAAATTACAAAAATCACTTAAACTTCTTTTTTATTTCAGTCAATCTTTTCAATTCGATCATATTTTCTTAGAAAAAAATTTCAGCTTAATAGGACATTGTTAACCCCTCTAAAACGGTTGCCGAAAATGACCCATTCATTTTGCCCTAAACTCAAAACCACCAAATTTAAAAAAGATTTTTTTTTTGATTTTGAGTTGCACAATCTAAAGTTTTTATTGCATTTATTTCAAGTATATATAAGTTCGTTTGACAAAAATTTTTTTTGAAAAAATACGAGATTCTCAAACAGCGCGTGTAACGGTCTGTTTCCAGGACATTTTGGGAAAATTGCACTTTTTTTTTTAAAAACTTAACATTTTTAGTTAAAAACTTTTCATTTTACACTAGATTTATTATAAATTATAAAACCTAATATAGAAATGTTGGATTTTTAGAAATTCTTTAACCCTAAACAGCTTTGGGCCCTAAATGACCCATGATGAACAAATGAATCCAGCAATAAACCGCTTTTGGCGGGCGACTAACCATTGGAAACATATTTTTTCCATTAAAAATGGGAGCGTGAGTAAAGATGGGAGCGTGAGTGGAGATGAGAGCGTGAGTTAATTTGACCAACTCACGCTCACGAAAAAAAAATTTTTTTAAGTTTGCATACATTTTACGCAGGAAATTTTTTAAGTTTGCATACATTTTACGCAGGATCACGTGATTGACACATATTAAATTCATTCACGCTGTAATCACGCTCACGAAAACTCAACATAACTATATTTTGACTTGTTTTATTTTTCTGTCACCATAAAAAATCATGCAAACTCTCGAAATTTCACTCACGTTTACGAGTGAATCACGTGAAATTTGT
This sequence comes from Pegoplata infirma, assembly GCA_963921195.1. Lineage (NCBI taxonomy): Eukaryota > Metazoa > Arthropoda > Insecta > Diptera > Anthomyiidae > Pegoplata > Pegoplata infirma. The sequence continues at coordinate 283,070,418 of OY992536.1, read as the reverse complement.
GTCACGTGTGCATTTGTACAAATTATATTTTTAATGCAAAATAAAAAAGTGATCCATATATTTTTTTAAACAAGTTTAAATATTATTTCCCATTTAAATGCACCCACCCCGAAAGCATTATCCCCTTAAATGCCAGAATATAGCAAGTAAATAGTCTATTGAAATTATTCAGCAATATTCTTGTTTAAAAGTGAATTACTTTTTGTGTCAGATATAAATAAATGGTTAATGGTGGGTACGAAAAATGCTTTAAGGGTGGGTGCATTTAAGCGGGATACTATTTGAATGCTATTTAAACTTTCTTGTTTCATTTGCATTAAAAATATATTTTTTAAAATTGCACTGTTAAACGTGAGAAAAATTTCGTGAGTTTGCATGCTTTTTTATGGTGACGGAAAAATGAAACACGTCAAAATTCAGCTTGAGTGATATTAAAATGTGACACTCATGTAACCCTGCGTAAAATGTATGCAAAATTTAAAAATTTCTTGCGTGAGAAATTTTTTTTCTTTGTAAGCGTGAGTTGGTCGAATTCACTCACGCTCCGATCTCTACTCACGCTTCCATCCTTACTCACGCTCCCATCTTTACTCACGCTCTAATTTTTAATTAAAAAAATATGTTTCCAATGGTTAGTCGACCGCCAAAAGCGGTTTATTGCTGGATGCATATGTTCATCATGGGTCATTTAGGGCCCAAAGCTGTTTAGGGTTAAAGAATTTCTTAAAATCCAACATTTCTATATTAAGTTTTATAATTTATAATAAATCTGGTGTAAAATGAAAAGTTTTTAACTAAAAATTTTGAGTTTTCAAAAAAAAAATGCAATTTTCCCAAAATGTCCTGGAAACAGACCGTTACACGCGCTGTTTAAGAAACTCGAATTTTTTCAAAAAAATTTTTTGTCAAGCGAACTTATATATACTTGAAATAAATGCAATAAAAACTTTAGATTGTGCAACTTAAAATCAAAAAAAAAAATTCTTTTTTAAATTTGGTGGTTTTGAGTTTAGGGCAAAATGAATGGGTCATTTTCGGCAACCGTTTTAGCGGGGTTAACAATGCCCTATTAAGCTGAAATTTTTTTCTGAGAAAATATGATCGAATTAAAAAGATTGACTGAAATAAAAAAGAAGTTTAAGTGATTTTTGTAATTTTGGCAATTTTTTAAAATAAATACTATTTTTTAAGAAATCGCGGATTTTCAACGTCATTTCGGCAGCGGAAGATAACCACCGATCTGCATGAAAATTTAACCACATTGTTTTTAGGTCTATTCCAACACATCTGTCGGTGAGCCGGAACGAAATTCGCCAAAAAGCCATATTCGATCCACCCTAATATACAGGAGTTCAACGCTTGCCATACGTTTTGCCATAATTTTTCCAAAATTGTAGCACAGATTGCAGTTTATGTTTTCTGTCGTCCTGTATTCTCCTTAGGTAAACTGCTCTCTTGGAAATTTTGGCTTAATAATCAATTTAAAGCAAATACATTTTCTTAAAGTAAAATTACAAAAATTGTTAGTCATTGCCTGTATAAATAAGTAAATATATATATTTTATTATGATTATAAGCCGTAATACACTTTATCATCATTTACTTTTTTTTATTTATTTTTATAGACTCTACCAAAATAATATGACCCTAATGTAAGTAATTCTTTTAGACACACTTTTTTGTCTATATTTCGAGTGTATATGGAATATATACCCAGAGTATATTTATCTAAAGACATTATTCTTACTTTATTTTTTAACATGATTTTTATTGCATTTCTACGCCATTTGAAGTAAGTCGAAACAAAGAAAAAAAAAATAAATAAAGTACAACGTATTTTTGGTGGCAAAAAGAATTATTGTGCATTTAGGTACTACAATACAAGTACTGCTGGATAAAGATTACTCTGCTGTATTACTTTTATAAAACACACAAAAAGTCAAGGCCATCATCTAAACGTAGAAATAACAAATATCCTTAATATACCTAAGATTTACGTGATTTTATATCTTATAAAACCAAAAAATAAAATAACAAATTTCATTGAAATCAAATAATGACAATGGTGATAATGATGATGTTGATGCCAAAGTAACACATATGTTTAACGAAAAATTGTGGGCAGTTGTCGTTTATATGGTGGCTTAGAATAAAATCAAAAAAATAAAACTAAGGAAGAAACATGAAAAAAAAGAAAATATACACCAAATAGATGTAAGTCTTTCAACATTTCAGTCACGAAAAATCCATCAACATATTAAGATAATGTTCATCACTAACTCAAAAAGACTTACGGATGAAAAAAGGCAGTGGATAAAGGAAAATATAAAGGAAATCCAAAATACATTAAACAGTTAAAGATTCTTTTTTTTAGAGAAATAACTTAATATCTACATTGTGCTCGATTCTCGAATACGATTTCACCATTCACCAAATTTTTAAAAATTTGATACTCTTTCAAATTTTAATGTTTTAAATTTTGTTTCTTGTAACAATTAAAGATCTAGCTAATATCTTTAATAATTTCAAGAACAAATTTAAAAATCTAAAAATTCGAAAGAATATAAAATTTTTAAAAATTAGATGAATGGTGAAATCGTATTCCGGAATCGAGCACTTAAGTCAATTGTCATGATAAGATTTTGCGTTTAATTTTTGAATTTAGTTATTAAAATTATTTTTTGTTTTATGTACATATTTTGGGCACAAGGACCAGGGGGAAGAAGCTTCCCCTTGAAGAATGTAATCAAACTCCGAAAAACGCAAACTTGAAACCGGAGGATTTAAAAATTTAACGTTGATATAAAAAATTATTAAATTGTATTACTTAAGGGGGGTGGTTTTTTAAACAGCTAAAGAAATACGCAATATTTTTTAATTCTGTTTTTTTTATTTGAAAGATAACACTACTTAACATTTAGAAAAAAACTTGATGCAATTGGTACGCGACCTTGCACAGTGTAGTGATCACAAATCTGGTCTCCAAACTTATCCATCACATCAGGTTTTTGAGAAAATTGAGGTCAAAGTTCAAAAAAATCGCCGTTTTGGGCATTTTTGATAACTCATAGCAGATGAACCCGATGTGAAAGCGACTCCAAAATAAGTCGAGGCTGAAGCTTAAAAAAAGAACTTAAGGATGCAGAACTCACTCGCCTTAACCCTTAGGGCACCAATTGTTAATCAATGATGTCTTATTTCCATAAAACATTTATTTTCGCTTCAAATCATATGAAAAAAAAATCATTATGTAAATGGAACGCCACCTTGGGAAAATGATTACAATTATTTTCCTGGACACAAATCCGATCTCCAAACTTTTCTATTACATCTGGTTTTTGAGAAATTTGATATACAAAAAACCGCGTTTTCGGACATATGTGCTGAGGACTTAAAAATAAGTCAACGGTAAAGCATAAACATTGCTTTTCAAGATGTATAACTCATTTGATCAGTCTCTTTAATCGTTGGAGCACCAATTGTAAGGTATTTTCCCCCAAAAACTTTTTTTAATACTGGGAATAAGACATCATTGAAAGACAATTGGTGCCCAAAGGGTTAGGGCGACTGACCAAACAAGTACTGCATCTTAAAGGGTAATGTTTAAGCTCCACCCTTGATTTTTTTTTGAAGCCGCCATCACATCAGGTTCATTCGCTATGACATTCCAAAAATGCCCAAAACGGCAATTTTTTTGAACTTTGACCTCAAATTTCTCAAAAACCTGATGTGATGGAAAAGTTTGGAAAACGGATTTTTGACCTGCAGAACTATTGTTATCAAGTGTATAGGGTCGCGTCCCAGTCGCATTTTCGATGTTTGGTAGTGTAATTTATTGTAATATTTTTAAAATTATTATTTTTATTTTCATAAATTTTTCATTAATTTTTATCAAAACTATAAGTTTGTCATTCCGTTTGAACCACCTCGAAATATTTTTCTAAGACCACATATAGTATATATACTAGGGTATTCAATTAATCGAGGTTTTGGTTTAATCGGTTAATCGAGCAAATAATTAATCGGGGTTGAGATTTAATCGGTTAATAATCGGTTAAATTTTAATTATTCGGTTAACCGAATTATATCAATTTAAAATTTAAATTGAATATAAAACCACGAACTGTATATACTTTTAAGAACTTCATTAATAAGAATTTTATACCCGCTATGGCGAAGCTTTAAATACCCTCTATAATGTTAGCTCAAATAAAGAAATTTTGTATGGCACCCTGAAAAATTTGACCAATTTAAATTGGGTCCTATTCAATGAAAAAAATGTAAAAAAAACAACGCAATTTTTATAAAAAGAAAAAACTGACCCAAATTGCTGCCGGACTTTGATGTACCCCTTAAAGAGTTTCGAATCCGGTACTAAAAATATCAACAAAAAAATGTTTGGTTTCCAAATTTGTTTTCTTTTATTTTATTGCAATAATTTCATCGGTCGATATCTCCGTAATTTATTTATTTATTTATTTTCCATTTCCTGTACAACAAGAGTGATCTTATATTTATAGTACAGGAATCCAATATACTTAAGGGAAATTTTATATAATTATAACATTTATTAAATACACAAACATATAATAAAAAATTTAATAAAAAATTAAATACATATAAAAAACAAATAAAAAGTTAGGCATAATTGGAAAATAGAGATTTTTTAAAACTATTTGCGTTGCTATTGAGTTGATCAGTTTCTAAAAGTGAATTCCAAAGACGTATTGCATTCACAAAAAAATTCCATTCAGAAACAAGATAATGGTGTAACGGGATGATCATTTTTTTTCCTCTTGGAGATCTAGCAAATCGAAGTTTTTCGTAAAGATACTTAGTATAGTGTTTTAGTATATACTATTTTGTGTAAACATATAAGTACTCGTATCTTCAATAAGTTATCGAAAGATACACCATGTAGGCTTTTGGAGACGTGAGATATATGATCAAACTTTCGTAATCCATAAACATATCTTAGTATATTGTTGTACAGAACATTAAGTTTTTGTTTACTACTTAGCTTCATCACAACTCGCAAAAAGCTCACATCCATATATTAAACCAGGTATTAAATAAGTCTTAGCGAGAAGTATTTTAATTTTTATCGGGATAAAGTATTGTGTTGCCCAAAGTGACCTTAACTTCATATAAGTTTGACCGACGAGTTTGTTTATATGATTATTCCAGGTTAGATTGTTGTTAAAAGTCAGCCCCAGATTTTTGGCAGTATTGACGAGTGCAATTTTTTCCCCATTTATCATAATGTCATCTTCAATAATAGGCACAATCTTTTTTTTATGGATAACTAAGCATTTCGATTTTATTGGATTTAGGCAGAGTCCATTTGCAGTTGCCCAGAGAAAGATTATATTTAAGTCCTCATTCAGTTTCCTAATATTGGCAGCAACAGATCTAACTGGACTACTTAAGTATAATTGGACGTCATCTGCGTACATGTGTATTTTGCAATGCAGCAGTTGGTTCGGCAAATCGTTTGCATAAAGTGAAAAAAGCAAAGGTCCAAGAATGGATCCTTGAGGTACTCCTCTTAAAAGACTTATTGAGTTTGACCACATGTTATTTACATGTACAGATTGAGATCGATTAGTTAAATAAGAATGTAAAAGTCTCGTTGACATTATAGAGAATTTAAAAAAATTTGAAAGTTTCATGCAAAGTGTGTTGTGATCAACCGTATCGAAGGCCTTAGAATGATCGAGAAGCACCAAAAAATTCAATTTACTATTATCTAGCTCACTCCGTATATTTTCAGACACATCCAATAATGCTGTTACACAACTATGGTTAGAGCGAAAACCTGATTGTTTATTAGTTAATAGACGATTATTTTTTATATACAAGACCATTTGTGCATGTAAAAGCTTTTCTAGCACTTTTGAGAGGAAGCATAAGATCGCTATCGGCCTAAACTCAGTGTTCGATTTTGGTAATGGCATTATTTTGGCGTGCTTCCATTTCATTGGGAAAGTACTGGACATTATAATAGTATTGAACATGTGCGTTATATATGGTAGAAGTAGAGGTAACAGCAATTTTATGAACTTTGGATGCATATTATCATAACCAACAGCATTAGATTTTATGGATACAAAAGAATTAACAACATCGTACGGATGAACACAAGCAAACTCGAACAGATGATCTTCGCCAGTATTATTAATGGTTGTAAAGTTGTAAAAATTTGTATTAGTTTGAATCATAGGTATATTCGTAAATGTATTATTAAGCTCATTAGCATCAGTTTGACAGTCATTAGTTTTATTTTCCTTGCCAATTCCTATTTCGCGAATGGTTTTCCAGGTTTGTTTAGAATCAATAGCCTCCCCAAAACGACTTGAATAGTATTCAGTTTTTGCAATTTTAATATTAATGTTTACATTTTTTCTGGCAGAAGTGTATACAGCTTTTAATTCAGATGTTTTAAATCGTTTCCACCTTGAGTAAGCCAAATCTCTATTGTGAATTAATTTTTTAATGGCAGTGGTAAACCAAGGTTTCGTCTTTGCGGAAAGCGTTTTTGATTTTAGAGGAACAAAATCATCATAAATACGTTGAATATTTTCCTCAAAAAATGTCAATTGATCATCAACAGAAACCATTTGATACATGTCACTCCAACTAACACAACGTATGTTCTCATAAAGCATATTAAAGTTGATGTTTTTAAAATCACGATAGTAAATAGTCTGATCCACATGTTGAATTCTAAAGTCGTAAGTTAAGTAGTATTTTCAGATGTGCTGAACTACTTATACATCATAAAATAATTCGCGGTTTTATAGGGTCACGAACATTGCGAAAATCTAAGTTTATTCAGTATTGTCAATCATAAATCTAAATACAAAGATAAGATAGATCAGTTCTAAGGCCAGATTCGGATCTTCTGTTGGCAATGTATAAAAAAATTGGCTAGGGTTACTAAGTTTGTTTTTTTTAAACCGAAATATCTTTTTAGGACCTCGATAAAATATTTTCTTGAAGACGTTTTTACACATTGCTAAACGAGAGTTTGATAATTTTTTTTTTACCTTTTTTTTAAACTCAGAACAGAAAACATCAAAACACAAAATAAAGCAAAAAAATTGGTAAAAGTACTAAAAAAATAACTTCGGTTAATCGGTTAATCGACACAAATTAATCGGTTTATTTGTTATTTGAAAATTGACAATTTTAAATTATTCGAACAGTTAATCGACCAAAATTAATCGGTTAACCGATTAACGGTTAATCGATTGAATACCCTAATATATACTCATGATCCTCGATCGATCCGTCTGTCTGTAGAAAACACGCTAACTTTTGAAAGAATTTACGGAGGCTCCTGAAGTTTGTCATATATGTTGGGCACTGCCCCCACCCCCCTTTCGATTTGAAAATTTTTAAAATTTTATACACAAGAATGCATTATGAAAGAAAAGATTTTATTTCTTATAAAAACTCATGAGTTTGAAATAATTTCGTTTCTAAAAAGTCATTTATACCGAAAAATCAGTAAAATATGATCAAAAAACACATAATATTAGCTTTATAAAATTTGATAAAAATTATTCATAAGGATCATGAAAATTAATTTCTACCATACAATTTTCTAACAATAAGATACGGGAAGTATCTCAACCCTTATGAACCGATTTCCTTGAAACTAAAATTTTGGGAATTGTGCCCTGTTTTTTTCATACGTAGCTGGCTTTACTTAAATGCAAAAAAGGTTTTTCTACATATTTGTTTTTTGTACATTTGTTAAACAAATGGAACATTTTTATGTCAGAACTTTAGAATTGGCGAAAAATTAGTTTTTGTGAAACAAAATAAGAAAGAAATTAAAAGAAACATTTTTGATGAAAAACAACATTTTGATGAAAAAAATGCCTGCGAATTTTGTAGTCTTGCCCAAAATATTAAATCATGATAATATTTTGCGGAAGATGTGGGTGTACTTGCCAAAGCAAAGTTTTTATAGAAAAAATAATGTTATATTACTTTGCTATTCCATGCAAAACGAATTGAAATATCAGTCAAGGAGCCCATTAAAAAACCAAAAGAGCTGTACATTTCGTGAGTGGGAAAATAAGTACATTTTGGGGAGTATAAAAGATTCGGCACCAAAGAATATAACTCTCACTTATTTCATGTACATGATAAACAAATGGAAAATTTTTATGCGAAAAGCTTTGACTTGGTGAAAATGTAGTTTTGGTAAAAAAAATGTTTTTTTTCACGAAAAACAAAATTATGTTAAAAAAAATTTAATGAATTCAAAATTTTTGGTAAAAAACATGTTGTGAAAAAAGTTTTTGATTAATTTCTTTGATGAAAAGAAAAATTTTTTGATGTAAAAAAAATTGATGAAAAAAATATGAAAAAAAATTTTTTTGGTGAGAAAAAAACTGATAATAAAAAATTTGATAAAAAAAGTTGATGAAAAAAAATTGATGAAAAAAATATGATAAAAAAAAAATTTTAATAAAAAAAATTTACGAAAAAAAATTTATAAAAAAAAATAATGAAAAAAAAAGTTTGATGAAAAAAATTTGATAAAAAAAAATTGATGAAAAAAAAATTTGATGAAAAAAAAATTGATGAAAAAAAAATTTGATAAATAAAAAATGATGGAAAAAAAGTTTGATAAAAAAAAAAAAAAATTATGAAAAAAACAAATTGATGAAAAAAAATTGATGAAAAAAAAAATTGATGGAAAAAAAAATTTGATGAAAAAAATTTCATGAAAAAAATTTTATGAAAAAAAAAAATTTTGTTGAAAAATAATTATGATACTTTTTATTCACCAGCTGGTGAAAAACGGTTTTATTCACCACGAGGTGAATTATTATCCAAGTTACAAACCCAAGTTATTAAAATTTTTGCTTTTAAGAAAATGAAAATAGTAATTATTGTTTTCTTTTTCGTTAATTGTCGTTAATAGTCAAACTGAGGTGGCGTCCTCAAACTTTTTTAAAATAAGACACCAGCCTTAAAACATTATTATGGTAAAAAAGTTTTGATGAAAAAAAATGTTTGGTGAAAAAAAAAAATTGATAAAAAAAAAGAAAATTTAATGAAAAAAAAAAACAAATTTTATGAAAAAACAATTTTGATGAAAAAAAAAAAAAAAAATTTTTTTGTTGAAAACAGTGTTGCCATATGTTTTTTTGAAAAAACTTTTTATTTCTGAAAAAAAATCTTTTTTTTTGTGAAAAAATCTTTTTTTTACAAAAGTATTGAAAAAATGAATACATTATGTATTTTCATTATGTATTTTGAAAATACTATTTTCAATTCATTTTTTATATCAAGTGTAAAAAAAATAATAAAAAAAACAACCAAGCGTTCATTTGGAGCTCGAAAAGACTCATAAAAGAGTTCTTAGACGTTCAGAAAACATAATCCTTTTTTCTTAGCGCTCTGATAATATCATAATAATAATTTTAATCCAACGATAAGTTTTAATTTAGTTTTCGCAATTTAATTTCAAATCATTTTTAATAATTAATTAAACCTAACCGAGAACTGGTTACAATGACCGTCGTCTCGATGTATCGAAATCGACCAAGGGTTTAGTGGGAATCGAACCCAACTAACCTACAGGGGCCTTATATGATTCATAAAAGATTCTGAAAAATATATGTTCGTGTTATTTCCTGACTCTTTTATGAATGTTCAAAAAAACATATTTTGAATTTTTTACGTATCCAGAATTAAGAGTCAAACCTGAATCTTTCAGGAATCCAAATGTCGAGCGTTCTATTAATTTTTTGGAGCCTTGAAAGAGTCCTAACTTATGAAGGCTCAGAAAATTGTACACAGTAAGCAAATATCAAACACCGGTGCATGCTCGACAATATATGATGAATTTCATGTAAAAATCGAGATGCATTGAACCCGACCCCCTCAGATATCGATGAAATTTTGTTCATAGCTAAATTTGATCAATACAAACAAACTCTCATTTTTAGAAATGACTGTTTTGCGATTTTTTGGGCGTGACACAGTGGGAACGTTTTCGAAAAAACGCGAAAATGGTCGAAAAGAGCTCCATTTAAACTACAATAACTCTGAATCGGCTAAACCGATTTCCATGATCTTGGTATCATTAAAAAGATATTTTAACAGGCTTTATGACACGTTAAAAAAAAAAAAATACACTGTAAAAAATTTATAACAAAAAAAATTTTAACTGACGAAAAAACCAAAAAGATCAAGGGTTTTTTTACAGTGTATTAATTTTTTAGAAAGGTTTATCCTTCATCTATACCATATCAAAAAATAAAAATGGGTTCTTTGTTAGTTTTTTTTATATAATTTTTTAAGTAGTGTCACTTCTAGTAATTGCCCTTATATTTTATAACAAAAAAAATTTTAGGTAACGAAAAACCAAAAAAGATCAAGGATTTTTTACAGTGTATTACTTTTTTAGAAAGGTATTTCCTTCACCTATAACATATCCAAAAAGTAAAATGGGTTCTTTTTTATTTTTTTTTTAATAATTTTTTAAGTAGTGTCACTTCTAGTAATTCCGCAAAATTCTGAATAAAAAAATCAATGTATTCTTCATAATAATTTTCTATTTTGTCATAAACATTTATTACTTTACCCATAATAAAGAGAAATATATATAGAACAAAAAAATTGTTGCCCTTTTCATTCCAAAGATTTTTTCAGGTCTATTTTTTCTTCCTCAGGTAGCTAATAACATAGTAAAAAGAAATAGAAACACAAAATATAACAAATATTTTCCTTTCTTAGTAAAAAATTTAACGGCAAACAGCCCTTATTTCCATACAAATGCATGTAAATGTATAGGGGTCTGGCCAGAACTAAGGACTCAAAATATGTACCTGACGAAGGGTTAACAGGTAAAATAAATAAACATTGTCCCAAATTATGAATATGTTTTAACCGCAAAAAGTTCTTGCTTGCCTTAAAAAATGCTATATAATTGCACCTGATGAACGTACCGAAATTCATAATTATAAACAGTTTCGAGAAGCCAAGATATCCCATTACAATTTTTACGCGTATATTTTAAAAAATTGAGTGAATATGAATTCAAACAATAAGTACAGATGCATAAAAATATCTAATAAGTGTTGCGCTTCGCTTCGTAAAATAAGTGAAAACGAGGCTGCAAATATAATTGAATATTTTCCAGCTGTCGCCAACATTCATTGTAGCCGTATTTGCGAAACTTGCCGGAATACACTGAGAAAAGCTCGCAGTCGTAATGAATCCAACGTGGAGCAGAATGAAGTCTCAAATTATTTACCAACAACGCCCAGCAATGAAATTAGCGAAGAATTGAATGAACTTCCAACTTGTACCAGCCGTATTGCAAACATCGAAAGGACGGAAGTCATTGAAAATATAAATGATATTATTATTCCTCATCTACCAAACCAAATGTCGCCTCTTAAAAGGAAATATATGAAACGAGATGCATACAGAAATAGAAAATCACTGCAAATTTTCGAAAATATAGCAGATTCACTTGGAGCTGATCCATTATCTGATTTGTCAGCGCAACTTGAAAACGTCAAAGCCATTTACGAAGAAATTTTGGAAAACATCAAATATCAAATAGAGAACAGCTCAAATCTTTTGGAAAAGCAAAAACTTTTATCTCTCTTACCAATCAATATGAGTCACGCAGAAATTAAAGATCGTTTTGGGGATGATATATCTCACGATTGTATCAAAAAAAGTAAAGATATCCAAAGGAATAAAACGAAGTTTGCAGATATCAATCTTTTTAAAATGAGCAGACGTAGCTTACCAGCCGAAACTCTAAGCACAGTCAAGTTATTTTATGAAGATGATGAAATTAGCCGAATGATGCCTGGATCGCAAGATTCAATTACTGTTAAACAAGGAAACTTACGTGAAAAAGTTCAAAAAAGACTGATGTTATCTTCACTACGCGAATCTTACTACGAATTTAAAAAAAAACATCCCTTGGCCAAAGTGGGTTTTACAAAATTTACAATGTTAAGGCCAAAAAATTGTATAAAACTTGGAGTTGGAAACCAGCAAAATATCTGTGTATGCACATTGCATCAGAATATGAAATTGATGTTTAAAAAAAGTGGCTTAAAATCAATTTGTATTGAAGGAGAATGCACATTTACCGATTACAAAGATGTTCTCAAATTCGTTGTTTGTAATGGTGACATAGAAAAAAGCGAGTGTTGCGTTTCAATGTGTGGTCACTGCTTTAAAAATTTAAATAATCTAAAAACGCATATGCTAAAACATTTTGAAAATAACCAAACTGAAGAAATAATATACAAAAAGTGGAATACAACGATTAGATGTGTTCTGGAAACGTTAACCACCAACCCAGAATCATTTGTCAGCGATTTTACTGAACACATCAAAGTTCTGATTCCGCATCATTTCATAGCAAAGCGACAATCTGAATTTATCAGCAATAAAAGAGCGGCGCTGTTATCAGGAGAAATGTTAATTCAAATGGACTTTGCTGAAAATTATGCATTTCTTGTACAAGATGCCGTGCAAGGATACCATTGGAATAATGATCAGGCTACAATACATCCGTTCGTTATTTATTACAAAGGTAATTATTTTAATATTTTGGTATTAGTAAACACATCCATCCACACTCATCAAAATATTTAATAATTTTTATTTATTTGTTTTTTTCCTTTGTTTGTTTATTTTCAGATAACGATAAATTAACTCATAAAAGCTTCGCCATAATATCTGATTGCAATACCCATGATAGTATAGCAGTTCATCTATATATTTCAAAAATGGTACAGTTCGTGAAGGCCAATATAACCAACAATATTAATAAAATCATTTACGTATCAGATGGTGCAGGAGCACAATATAAAAATAAATATAACTTCATTAATTTATGCCATCACAAATCTGATTTTGGGATTGACGCTGAATGGCACTTTTATGCTACCAGTCACGGAAAATCTGCATGTGATGGAATCGGAGGAACATTGAAGAGAGGTGCTCGAAATTATAGTATTGCAAATAAAAATGAAATCCAGACAACGAGGCAACTCTATCACTGGGCATCAGAAACATATAAGACCACCATACAAGTTGCTTACGCAGATGCTGACGAATACAACAACGTTAAAGAAAAGCTATTTTCAAGATATGAAGAAGCTAAAACTATAACAGGAACTCAAGGCTTTCATTCATTCATTCCGATAAATGAAACTTTTGTACATGTGCGCAGATATTCTGACTGTGCCAAATTTGAGCAGCGCAAAATTTCTTACAAATAATTAACTTAAAAAAAATTGAAATAAAATAAAACACAAATTAATAAAAACGTGGCAAATAATATAAACAATTGTTGATGGTTTTTTATTTGTAAACATTTAAAAAATGTTAGAATTGTTGAACTATTTTGTGAATGTGACCAGATATTTTCGCTGTTATTCGAATTATTTCAAAAACTTTCGGTAAGTATTACTAAAAGTGACACTACTTAAAAAATTATATAAAAAAAATAAAAAAGAACCCATTTTACTTTTTGGATATGTTATAGGTGAGAGAAATACCTTTCTAAAAAAGTAATACACTGTAAAAAATTCTTGATCTTTTTTGGTTTTTCGTTACCTAAAATTTTTTTTTGTTATAAAATATAAGGGAAATTACTAGAAGTGACACTACTTAAAAAATTATATAAAAAAAACTAACAAAGAACCCATTTTTATTTTTTGATATGGTATAGATGAAGGATAAACCTTTCTAAAAAATTAATACACTGTAAAAAAACCCTTGATCTTTTTGGTTTTTTCGTCAGTTAAAATTTTTTTTGTTATAAATTTTTTACAGTGTATTTTTTTTTTTTTTTTTTTTAACGTGTCATAAAGCCTGTTAAAATATCTTTTTAATGATACCAAGATCATGGAAATCGGTTGAGCCGATTCAGAGTTATTGTAGTTTAAATGGAGCTCTTTTCGACCATTTTCGCGTTTTTTCGAAAACGTTCCCACTGTGTCACGCTCAAAAAATCGCAAAACAGTCATTTCTAAAAATGAGAGTTTGTTTGTTTTGATCAAATTTAGGTATGAACAAAATTTCATCGATATCTGAGTTGGTCGGGTTCAAAATTTCAGTTTTATCTCGATTTTTAAATGAAATTCATCATATGACGGATTGCATCTATATGTGGTAAAATCTTTTATTAGTGCAATAATTTAAGAGAAAAATTATTCTATGTTGGCAACTTACAGATTTAAGTGAATATCGTGTGGAATTTTCATATGGCGACATAAGTCAAAGAATGGTCTGATTTTAAATGGATTTAATAGGGTTACCAAGCTAAAAACAAAATTGTAATCGAATATCTCATATTTTCATAGAATAAAGGCGTATTTAATTGTAACCGTTTAAATAGACTGAAGGACGGACACGCTAAGTCAAATCAGATAGTTATTCTGAATCGGTCGGTATACTAAAAGCTTGGTCTATGACCAATATTTCGGGTATTTACAAAAAAAAAATGATGCTTTTTGTATTTTTTAACTAATAAAGAAAAACTTGAAAAAACTTTATTATTTTCCAAAAAACTTATTTTTTTAGAAAAAATCTTGAAATCTTTTTAACACCTCAAAAAACTTGCAAAAAAAGGGAAATCTTGATATATGGCAACACTGGTTGAAAAATAAATATGTTACGTTTTATTCACCAGCAGGTGAGTTATTATCCAAGTTACAAATCGAAGTTACAAACCGATTTGGTTTTAAGAAAATAAATAAACAGTAAATCTTATTTTCTTTTTTTATTCGTTAACTTATATACCCAAACTGAGGCGGTGTTCTGCATCACTTTTAAAATTAGACACCAGCTTAAAACCATTATCATGTCAAAAACTTCATCAAAATCGTACTATGAATTCGGGGATCAAACAAAAAAAAAATATATACTTATTGCATACTTTTTGGAGCAAATATATGAAAACAAACAAAAAAAATATAAACTCATTGCATACTTTTTGGAGCAAATATATGAATTATAATCACATTAAATTTACTTCCTTTATATATTTTCAAATATTTATTTTAATAACCATAAAATATAATCAGCTTAAAATTTTATCATTTAACACCATACATCAATAAAATGTCATTAAAATCTTAATACTTGAACAAATAATTTATTTTATATATATAAATCTGAACAATATGCAATATTAAGTAGGAGTAAATAAACTTATTAAATACACTTAAAAACTACTCAGACGATTATGTGTAAATTGCTTTATATATGTATGTACTATATAACTTTAAACACACTCACACAAACTACAAATAATAAAATCCTTAGATGACCCTTAGTAGATATTGTATGTGTAAGTGTAAATATATAATAAGAAGATTTAGCCAGCACAAAAGCATTACAAAAATCTATCAAAAAAATGTTATTGAACAAAAATTAAAGTAAACACCAACACATGCAGAGTTTATTCATACACACACATACAACCCCTAAAAGTAGACTGTAGAAATTTGTTTGGCGAGATTTAAAACTCAATGAAAGCAATTTTTTTTTTCATTTTTCTATTTTTTGGAAAGAAAAACAAACTGAACAAATAAATTCCTAAAGGGATTGTATGGTTTTTGGTTATAATAATGAAAAACCATTAACAATGGGTAAATACTTATAACACATGAACCCCCCGTACAATTCATAACACTAACTCCAACACCACTACTCTTAAAAAAAAACTAATACTTTTTTTTCTATAAAATAACAAAAAATCAAGAAAATTCTTGCATGGAAAAGTCCGTAAGAATTTAACAAGGGTTTTATTATTGGTTATTGCAAACTTCGATAAAAAAAAAAAAAACAAAAAAAAAAAAAAAATAGCAATGTAGGAATAATATAGGAAGGTACTGCTAACAAATATTTACCAATTGTTATATTAAAAAGCAACATGAACTTTTTCTATTGACTATGGACTACTTACTACAGCTACTGCTAACATTGTACGGCTGTAAACATACGATTACGGTATTAAATCAGTAATCAGGCAAACGCTATTTTGAACTTCAAAGATCATAATACTCTGGGGAAATTTACAAACAATCAAAAAAATCTATTGAAAATTGTATATTTGAAACTTGAAAGAAAAAAAAAATATAAATCTATAAGAAAAAGGCTAAATGCAAAAGAAAAAAAGATTATCTGTATAATATTTTTGGAAATCAAGGAAGTGCTAGAAAAATCTTTTGAAATATTAAAATAATTCTACTTAATACTTACTAAGAGAACTTGAATAAAATCTTAAATTAATTTCATACTTAACTTTTGAATATTTAAATTTAATTCAAAAGAGAAAATTTAATCAGTGTTCACTAGGCTGGTTCATATATGGCACTTTTTTTGTGGAATTTTTTATGTGCCACCCGGAATATATATTAAGCACCGTGAAAAAATAACACTTGATTTTTTTCAGACTTTTGCATTAAGGTTTAGTGGTCGCTACCGGGCCTCAAACTTTTGGTCTTAAAAAAATGATTTTCACACAAGCAAAAAATTTTTTTTTGATTTTTATTTTTTTTTATCTATCTTCTATATACATAAATAAAAATCAATTGTCGTTCGTTGGTAACCGCATCAGTTGAGAACGGCTGGACCGATTTGGACAATTTTTTTTTTTGAAATGTTCGTCATAGTCCAACTTAGGTTTTTACGTAAAGAAAAATTGACCACGCCCACATTTTTCGATTTATCTAAAATTGGAAAACGGCTGCAACGATTTGGATAATTTTGTATTTAAATGTTCGTAGTAATCCAATTTAAGATTTACTGAAAGAAAAATTGACCACGCCCTCTTTACGCTCACTTTTTCAATTTATCTAAAATCTGAGAATGGCTGGACCGATTTGACTAAATTTTTTTTAAATGAATTTCATCATACTTCAACTTTGGTTTCTACGAAAAAAGAAATTGAACACGCCCAGTTTGGCTAATTTTTGTTGAAAATGTTCATTATAATTCAACTAAGGTTTGTACGGATAGTAAAATTTCCCACGCCCACTTTTTTCTATGTATCGAAAGAACTATAACGGCTAGACCAATTTTGTAACAGTTGCAAATGATTTTTAAGGAAAGAAAAATTTTCCACGCCTATTTTAAATCATGGAATGGCTGGATCGATTTGTCTAATTTTATTTTTGATGTTCGTCATAGTCCAACTAAGGTTTTTTGGAAAGAACAATTTTCAATTTCTAAGCCGACTTTTGAATGGATGGACCGACTTGGTTAAATTCAAATAAGGTTATTACGGAAAGAAAAGTTGTCCACCAACTCTTTTTTGCGATATACAGGGTGATTCAGTCACGACCCGCCGAATTTTACCAGCGTATTCCTTGGCTCATTTCATGAAAATATGTCCATTACGACCATCCCCGAAAATGCAAGTGTGCGAAATGGCAGCAGTTTGAAAATTTTCGGATTGGTGGTCGGAGGGTAGTAGGGTAAAATTGATTACTTCTGAACCAGGGGTCCGATTTTTTTGTTTTAGGCTTGTTGGAAAGTTCATTAAAATAAAGTGAAATCGTCGAGATACATAGCTTTTACACAGAAAAAAATAAAAAAAATATTTGAGTAAATTTTTAATACTATTGAGTAAAAAACTACTCAATTTTGCACCAGTAAACGATTTATTAGTATTAAGTAAATTTTTAATAAAAATTTATTAAATATTTAAAAAAAATTTTGAGTAAATTTTTAATTGACACAATTAAACATTTACTCAAAATTTATCTATTTTTTTTTAAAGTTTAAAAAAGTTTTAAATCTTTTTACAAAAAAAAAACAAAAAAATTGTTTTTTCAAACTTTGCCAAACATATTTATGTCTCAAAAACATAGGGAAATTTTATATAGACGATTACAAACTTTCATATACATACTCAAAAAACTATAAACTAAACGAGAATTCAAAAAATTATGAGAGTTAAAAAAAAATGAAAATACTATCAAATTTTTATTAAATTATTTACTTAAATTGTTTTTAAAATTTTTAAGTAAATTTTTAATTGCGTCAATTAAAAAATTACTCAATTTTTGTTTTTAAATTTAAACAAGTGATTACTCAAATATGTTTCCTCCATATTTTTTTCTGTGCACATTTTTTCAACACCAAAGTCCAAAAAAGTTCAAACGATATTGACAGACCTCAGATTACAATGTGTCTCTGACAATGTATTCTATTGACATTTTTGCTACCCAGTGCGACTTATTCATAAACTTTTAAAATAGGGGCAATAAACCAAAATTTGACGTTTAGAAATGCCCTAAAATGGAACTTAAAGATTTTTTTGATATTTTCATTTTTAATTTAACAACACTGGCGTTATAGCTGGAGACGGGCACGTGAGCGAATTTTGACTCACGTTAACTCGCGATTACGCAAAAAAAAACATAATTTACTCAATCGTTTTTTTGCTCACGCTTACCCACTATTTATGTGAGTAAACAAAACACCCCACTCGCATGTGACTTACGCTCACGCGTTACTCACGCGTTACTCACGCTAAACATTTTAAACACGCAGATAATTGTAAAAATATTAAATAAAACTTAACCAAAGAATTAAATAATTTTTACTCACGCAAAAAAATGTCACTCTACAAATAACTCACGCAAAAACTTCTCAGTCACTTATCACTCATGAAAAATAAACTTGAATCAAGCTTATTTTCGATCACGCGTAATTCACGTGACCAGCGTTCATCTCTACACTCAAAAAAATACGTTAGTAGATTTACTAATTTTTTTTGCTAATGCTATTTAGCTAACTTTTAGCAAATTTTTAGTTGAGATTAGCATGTCAGCAAAAAATTCTTGTAAACTTCATTTAGCACATTAGCAAATTTAAACAAACTTTGAACTAATTTCTTTTGCTAAATTTGAAATTGAGTTGACAACATTCTTACAAGATTTTTTTGCTAATATTAGCAAAATAAATGGTAAATTTTTTTTTATTTTCAGAAAACTTAAAATTGCGCTATCTCGGAAACTAAGCCAGATAGTGCAAAATGGAGGTCATTTTTGGTTTTCGGGCTCTCCATAGCATCACCGGTCCTCTTCACATGTGTGGACCCTAATGACCCTAACTTTGGATCCAAAAAAGTAACATTCCCAAAAATTTTAAAATGCTCATATCTCGGTAAATATTGCCGACACAACAAAAAGTCCAAAAGCATATTTGTAGCTCTCAACACGTAGAACAAGACCACAAAATAATCAAAAGCTCTCCGTGTAATATTTTTAAAGTTATCGAGTTTTTTAATTCCCAAGACCCCAGTGGTCCCCTAAAATCACGTATCTCAAAAACTAAGCAAGATAGAGCGAAACGGACAAAAATTTTGGATTAAAAACTATGACGATTTTTAAGGAACCCAACTAGGTCTAGGCCCATCGGAGTCTGCACCTATCGGGTCCGAACTTAATGGGGTCCTCAAATATGTCTGTACTAAGTTGAAATAAAAAAAATTTCAGTTAACTAATTTTTGGCAAAACATTTTTGCTAACTTTACCAAAAAAAATTGTGGGTTCAAAATCAGCAAATTTTGTTGTAGGTTTACAAGCTTTTTTTTGCTAACATTACAGTTTTTTTTTGAGTGTATTATAATACGGTTATTAGAATCATTTAAGGCAAATTCAAAGGGGGAGTTTGTATGGGGGCTAGGTCTTAACATGGACCGATTTCTTTTTTCAATTTCAATTGGCTTCGTCCAAAAGATGCTTAAGTTTAAAATTTCAATTCAATTGATTGGAAATTGCAACCTGTATCGTGCTTAAACCGTTATATGGAAACAGACGGACGGACATCGATAAATCGACTCAAAAAGTATTATTTCGGGTAGTTACAAACATCAGCATAAACTCATTATACCCTGTAACACAGAGTGGTATAAAAAAAATCTTAACAAAAAATTAATATTTGTTTCCCTTACTTTTACTGCAACCTAAAACGAGCTCTTTTGACGCCTTACGGTATGCTATAAAAAGAAGCTGTGCTGACAAAATCTCGATTAATTTTTGCTGGGTATAAGCTAAGGACTACACTGAAAAAAAAACTATGTAAAATTACAAGAAAAGTTTGTTACTTTTTTTCCTACCTCCTATTTGACAAGAATTTCTTGTAATTTTTACAAGCTTTTTAACAATATTTTTTTAATTTTACAAGATTTTTACCAATAAAATTGTAAATTTCCAATTTTTTTGACGCAATAAAACTTACAAGGAGGTCTCTTGATTTTACTAGATCCCAGCAAAACTTTGGTAATGGGTAGTGATTATATAACACATTACCAGGTAATGTATATACCTTATTTGTAGCATTATTTTAGGATGTCTTACCAAACATTTGTTCCACAACGTATTATTTTAAAGTGAAAAATAACGCATTACTAATAATTTGCCACGTAATGCATGATTATTGGAAAAAATGTATTTCATATTTATTATTTCTAAACGTTAAATCATGGATGACTTATATTTGGTTACATTATGTATTATTTGAAAGTTTAAAATAATGCATTATTTATAATTGGATGCATAATGCATTACAATAATATAAAAAATAATTATTTTATTAAAAAATGCATAAGTTTAAACTAGAGATGGGCTCACGACAGGAAATTTCTAACGACACACACTCACGAGCATATTTTATCTACTTACACTCACTTACAATCACGTGAGTAAATTTAATACAAAATTACTTTTTCACTACTCGTAACACCTTATATATTATCTTCTGGTATGCTATATTATTTCATTTCTCGTAACCTATAAAGTATCATATATTTTACACCTTACTCGTATTCTTCGTTATAAATTTATGACTTACTTTATACCTTACTGGTATTCTTTGTGATAATGTGGATGCATTACTTTGAGTCTCATCGCCTGTTAAAATCATCAATGCTGCAATGTATAAAATAAGAGATCCTATACCTTATTTTATACCTTATTTGGTAATCTAAGTTTTGCTGGGATGTTTTGCTACCTCATCTTTTACGAGAATTCCTAGTAAAAATTGAGAAATTTTTTGCAATTTTACAAACTTTTTACCAATAAAATTGTAAATTTACAACATTTTTGGCGCAATAAAACTTACAAGAAATTGTCGGGGATTTATTAGATTTTTTTTTTTTTAAATTGTCTTGGAAATTTGTAAAATTACAAAAAAAAATTAAATTTCGATCAACATTTTATTTTTTGTTAAAAACAAGGGAATCTATCAAATATTGGTAAAATGGGTTTACGAAACTTTTTCTAATAACACAGTGCAACACCTAAAATCAGAATGGGATGAAACCAAAAGCAAATTAAAGTTGACATATTCCATAACAAAACTCTCAAGGCTTTTTTCTAGTTCAGAGCTAGATTTTTTTTACACGCATTTGAAGTTAGTGAAATTTTATTATAATTAAAATAATAAATGCTTGAAAACTATATTAGTGGCGTATGATTAATATTGTAATTGCCTTTTAATAACAATCATACGCAACGGTGTCAAGTGGTTTATATTTTAATAACTAGCTGGCCCGGTCCGCGTTGCTGGCCCAAATATAAGATCGGTGTTATATTTCGTTTCGCTTCAAATATATATCCCTACAAAAAATGTAATGAATTTCTTGGCTTAAAAAAATTGTGAGCGTGGTTTTAAAGACCCGATTAGGCAGATAATCATCTTCAAATTATATTTTAGGAACTTAAAAAATGTGACCATGTCTTCGACTTTGCGAACTGTACAAAAATCAATTGTCGTTCGTTGGTAACAGCATCAAATGAGAACGGCTGGACCGATTTGGACAATTTTTTTTTTTGAAATGTTCGTCATAGTCCAACTTAGGTTTTTACGTAAAGAAAAATTGACCACGCCCACTTTTACGCCCACTTTTTTCGATTTATCTAAAATCGGATAACGGCTGCACCGATTTGGGTAATTTTTTATTTAAATGTTTGTAGTTATCCAATTTAAGGTTTAACTGAAAGAAAAATCGACCACGCCCTCTTTTACGCCCATTTTTTCAATTTATTTAAAATCTGAGAATGGCAGGACCGATTTGACTAAATTGTTTTTAAAGGAATTTTCATCAATTAAAAATTTTTCACTTCCACTTTTATTTCGATATATCTACACAGAAAAAAATATGGGGAAAAACAATTTGAGTAATCACTTGTTTAAATTTAAAAAAAAAGTTTTGAGTAATTTTTTAATTGACGCAATTAAAAATTTACTCAAAAATTTAAAAACAAATTGAGTAAATAATTTAATAAGAATTTAATAGCTTTTTTAATTTTTTTTTTGGAATTTTCTTAGTTTTTTTAATTCTCGTTTAGTTTATAGTTTTTTGTATATATACATGAAAGTTTGTAATCATATTTATAAAATTTTTTTATGTCTTTAAGAAAAAAATATATTTGGTAAAGTTTGAAAAAAACATGTTTTTTTTCTTTGTAAAAAAATATGAAATTTTTTTAAACTTTGTTTTTTTTAGAGTAGAAACAGAATAAGCCCGGCACGACTTTTTCCATACGGTTTGGCAGATTAAACCGGTGGCCGGCGCCGATGTGAAATAAAACTTGTTCTGTTATTAAAAGGTGGTGCTTCTTGTTCTGTTCCTGCACTTAATAGTGTCAATTAAAAATTTACTCAAATTTTTTTGGCAAACATTTAATAAATTTTTATTAAAAATTTACTCAATACTATTAAATCGTTTACTGGTGGAAAATTGAGTAATTTTTTACTCAATAGTATTAAAAATTTACTCAAATTTTTTTTTTATTTCTTTCTGTGTAACATAGAAGAATGGAAGGGCCGATTTGGCTATTATTAGTATTTGTTGACGTTCGTAATAGTACAACTAAGGTTTTTACGAAAAGAAACATTGTCGACTCCCAATTTTTTCCATACATCGCAAATCGGAGAACGACTGGCCTGATTTGGTAAATTTTTCAATAATGATCATTATAGTCTAAGCAAGGCCGCATTTCCCAATATTCTTAAAATTTGCTACACTTGAGAACGCCTGGAGCGATTTTGCTATTTTTTTTGTTTTAAATGTTCATAATAGTCCATATAATTATTCGGAAAGAAAAATTGTCCTCGCCCACTTTTTTTCGATATATCTAAAATTCATTATTACTCTAAATCGATCTATTAAAAATATTTTTTAATAGATTCCGCATAAACTTGGTAAAAAAAGATTTAAATCCTTGGGTATTGTAAACATATGTACAAGTTTAACTTACCACACAAATTTTAACGCCCACTTTTGCGAAAATATGTTGACTACTAATGACCTGACCGTGTTTTGATGTTAATTATAGTTTTAATTAGGTTTTTAAGGAAATATAAATGAGAAAAGTGTCCTGGAAAAATGAAAAATTCGGGAAAACTATAAAGGTCTGTTTGAACTTAAGGCAATAGCTCACGATAATAACGAAGGATAAGCGTAATTTATTTTTGTGTTGTTCCTAATGATACTAAAGAAGTTTTAAATTTGTACAGTTCGCAAAGTCGAAGACATGGTCACATTTTTTAAGTTCCTAAAATATAATTTGAAGATGATTATCTGCCTAATCGGGTCTTTAAAACCACGCTCACAATTTTTTTAAGCCAAGAAATTCATTACATTTTTTGTAGGGATATATATTTGAAGCGAAACGAAATATAACACCGATCTTATATTTGGGCCAGCAACGCGGACCGGGCCAGCTAGTTAAAACTATAATTAACATCAAAACACGGTCAGGTCATTAGTAGTCAACATATTTTCGCAAAAGTGGGCGTTAAAATTTGTGTGGTAAGTTAAACTTGTACATATGTTTACAATACCCAAGGATTTAAATCTTTTTTTACCAAGTTTATGCGGAATCTATTAAAAAATATTTTTAATAGATCGATTTAGAGTAATAATGAATTTTAGATATATCGAAAAAAAGTGGGCGAGGACAATTTTTCTTTCCGAATAATTATATGGACTATTATGAACATTTAAAACAAAAAAAAATAGCAAAATCGCTCCAGGCGTTCTCAAGTGTAGCAAATTTTAAGAATATTGGGAAATGCGGCCTTGCTTAGACTATAATGATCATTATTGAAAAATTTACCAAATCAGGCCAGTCGTTCTCCGATTTGCGATGTATGGAAAAAATTGGGAGTCGACAATGTTTCTTTTCGTAAAAACCTTAGTTGTACTATTACGAACGTCAACAAATACTAATAATAGCCAAATCGGCCCTTCCATTCTTCTATGTTAGATATATCGAAATAAAAGTGGAAGTGAAAAATTTTTAATTGATGAAAATTCCTTTAAAAACAATTTAGTCAAATCGGTCCTGCCATTCTCAGATTTTAAATAAATTGAAAAAATGGGCGTAAAAGAGGGCGTGGTCGATTTTTCTTTCAGTTAAACCTTAAATTGGATAACTACAAACATTTAAATAAAAAATTACCCAAATCGGTGCAGCCGTTATCCGATTTTAGATAAATCGAAAAAAGTGGGCGTAAAAGTGGGCGTGGTCAATTTTTCTTTACGTAAAAACCTAAGTTGGACTATGACGAACATTTCAAAAAAAAAATTGTCCAAATCGGTCCAGCCGTTCTCATTTGATGCTGTTACCAACGAACGACAAGTGATTTTTATTTATATAGATTGTCTTTAAATAACAATCATACGCAACGGTGCACAATGGTTTATTTTAATAATTTGGCTATTCAGTAAATAAGTACTGGACCGATTGCAGCAAAATTCATACCAGTTAGAGCTAAAGTAATTTTGAGCTTAAGTTTGGAAGCTGGACCCTAAATGTTCAATAGCATGTCCCGAAATCAGGAAATTTTGAAATTTCTTTAGGGCATACCCCTAGAACAATGCTTATTGAAGATCTGATTACGAGAAAAATAATTAAAAAATTTTTTGATGTCATCTTGAGGGCGCAACCAGCGCTTGAAGTTTGCATCCGTGGTGAATTTGGTAAAAAAAAAATATTTTTTTTTATTTTGAAAATTGGTGCCAAAAGTTTCGTTAGGTAGAGTACATTCAGGAAAAAATATTTACAAAGTTTTCATGGAGCAATTTTGGTCCATCGCAACGTTTTGAAACTACGAAGATGCATAATTTATTACATATTTTTTTAAATTTTTGTAAAAAAACTGTTTTTTGTACAAAGGCTTGAACATAAACTCCGTTTTATACAAAATCTTAAAAGAACTTCTACAAACACCGGTTTTTACAAAAATTTAAAAAAATATATAATAAATTACACCTTTTCTAAATTTTAAAACGATGGGCTGGACCAAAATTGCTCCATGAAAACTTTACAAATATTTTTTCCAGAATGTACTCTACCTAAGGAAACTTTTGGCACCAATTTTAAAATAATTAAAAACTATTTTTTTTTGACCATATGCACTACGGATGCAAACTTTAAGCGCTGGTTGCGCCCTGAAGATGACCTCTAAAAATTTTTTAATTTTTTCCCCGTAATCAGCTCTTTACTAAGCATAATTTTAGGGGTATGCCCTAAAATTTTTCATTTTCGGGACACGCTAATGTTCAATAATGGACCATCAGGGGCCCTTA
Source organism: Pegoplata infirma (assembly GCA_963921195.1). NCBI lineage: Eukaryota > Metazoa > Arthropoda > Insecta > Diptera > Anthomyiidae > Pegoplata > Pegoplata infirma. Next base: position 283,044,797 of record OY992536.1, on the reverse strand, counting down.
AAGTAGGACATGTTTAGTACACAAAAACTTTGAATGCTTTAAAATCACCAACTTTAAATGTGTGTAAAAAAAATCTAGCTCTGACCTAAAAAAAGGCCTTGAGGGTTTTGTTATGGAAAACGTTGCTTTTGATTTCATCCCATTCCGATTCCGAAAGTTCGATTTTGTATCACTGTGTAATTTCACGAGGTTGTTTTTTGTGTGTAAGCAAGAAATTATCGACATAAAAAATTTTACAAAAAAAGTAAAACTGAAAATACATAAAAACCTTAAATATTGATTGCCTTAATGACAAACTGATGTAATTAACCTCTTTTGCCATACATATCCAATTTTATGAAAATACTAAGAATTTGGTAAAAAAAAACACATACATAAAAATCTTCTTAAGATACCTTATTTCCAAATGAAGTGTTTAACAAAAAGCTATAAATTTTAAGAAAGGGAAGTATGATAAACAAAAAAAAAAACATACTAAAATACTCTTACAAAAGCTGTCAATTTGTCAACGTAACAAAATATTGTTGAGACAAGACAGGCATTGATAGGTTTGTATCATAGCTGTATTATTGATTTTTTTTATTTGGATTTTTTGGAAATAAATAAAATACTTTGATATTTTAGTTGGCTATCAAAAAATAAAATGTTTTGTTATTTTATTTATTTTGGTTTGAATAAAATAAAATTTTATTTTATTCAAATTTATAAAAATGAAATAATATTTCTTTCCAAAAAAATCAAATAATTTTTTCTGATTGCTTATTCAAACAAACAAAATAGATTTTTTCAAAATAATCAACAAAAATTTGTGATTTTTTTTGGTTATTCACAAAAATTCAAATGAATTACGTATTATTTAACCAAAAAAAAGAAATATTCTTGAAAATTTTGTGTTTGAAAAATAATTTTGTTTTTATTTATTTTGCATTTTATTATACAGTAAAGCACACAATTATTCTTACAAACCACTATTGTTTTATTGTTAGCTTGTTATTAAAGGTTTTCTTTACTAAAACATTAGGCTTGTTTTTTTTCAGACCGGATTAAGATTGGGATTTACTTTATTTATTGTAAAAATGTGTCAAATCAAGTCCACAATTTTTTTTTATATTTTTTTTTCTAAATCTACATACAATTAGTAAATACATAAGTATAAACAGGTAAGAAACTAAGCGGTATCCATAATGTAAAATGGTATAAATAAATCCAATTTAATCCTAGGATTTAACTAAATTTAGTTTTTATACTTCAAATTTTTACCTTAGCTTAATTATGTTTTTATTTTATTATTGATAATACTAGGATGTAGATTCAGAAAAAAATTAAAAAAAAATTGTTTGGCCAGATTTGAACCTTTTTAAAGTAAAATAAAGTTATTCCAATATTGATTTAATGCAAAAAACAAGGCTATTAATTAGAATATTTTTTTAATTTTTTCGCAAATTGATTTTTAATGTTTAAAAAATACTGTTAAAACGTTTTGCTATTGAAAATACACTACTTGAATAAACTTTTCGATATTTTTTTAAAACAATAGACAGTCCTGAAAGGATGTATATTTACTAGAATGATTAGACCGGTTTTTCGAAACCGGTTTAAACCGGTTTTATGTGGCTTGCAACTTCCGAATTTTTAAAATCTTAACTATCTGAAAACCGGTTAGACCGGTTGGTTTACTGTCGAACCCCGGTTTTTATAAATCAACCTTTAAAAGCAGTTAAACTCGATTTTTTTTAGTGTAAAGGTGTTAAAAAAAATCCCAAATGAATGAATACCAAGTAAAAAAAATAATTTCGCCTTGGATGAATCCATAAATTTGAGTGCAAATCATTTCTGGATGTGGCAAATCTTTACATATAAAAAAAAAATAAGCAAAAATTTGTAATGAACATTTTTGTCGACTATCAAAATTTTATTTTAAGTAATTTTTTAATGTTTGCTAGTTATTTTTTTTTTTTTAATAAAAAATGTTTGCAGTAAAAAATATTCCATTGAAGTTTGAACATTTTTTAAATGCTTTTTATAAAATTTCAATTGTATTTAAAAAATTTCGGTTTGTATTTCAAAATTTCCATTGGTTTTTTAAATTTTTCTTTTGTATTTCAAAAATTTCTATGCTTTTCAAAAATTCCTTTTGTTTTCAAAATTTTTCATTGATATTCCAAATTCTCTAAACGCTTTTAAGAAATTTTCATTTTTATATCAGAAATTTTCATTTGCATTACAATTTGTAGAAATGAAAACCTCTAAAATACAATTGGTAATTTTTGAAACGTAAATGAATTTCCGAAACATAAATGAAAATTTTTGAAATACATATAAATAAAATTGAACATTTCTAAAACGTATTTAAAAATTTCTGAAATATAATTGCAAATTTCTTAAATACAAATTGTATTTTCTGAAGTAATATTGGAAATGGTGATATAAAGTACCAATTTTTTCGAAACACCGACAAATCTCTGCTTTATATTGGCCGTAATAAATATTTTTTGCCTTATTTTGCAAAAAACCGAAAAAACGGGTTCATTCGGTTTTTTGTCAATTTAAAAAAACGCTGATTTTCAAACTATTCGAAAACCGGGTTTTAAAATTTCGTAAGGGTCTTTAGATTAAAGATATCGTCACCCAAAACTTTGTTTTTTTATATGTAAGTGAATTAAGAAAAAAATTTGTATATAATAATTATCAGATATCATTCCATTTCGCAAGAACTCTTCTGACATAGAAATATTTTATTTAATTTTGCATTTGTTCAGATGTTGAAATATGATCCGATTTGGCCCATTTTCGTACATAACCAGCCTCAGACCATAAGACTTATTTCTGACAAATTTCCGCAGTCTAGCTCTTTTAGTTGGGACTGCATCATGTCTTCCACAAACAAACGGACGGACATCTATAGAATGTGTTACAATCTATCTCTAATCAATAACATATATTGTATAGTCTGTTAGATGGATATTTCGATTCATTACACACGGAATGACAAAGTGAGTATAGTCCTTTTAAACCAACCTCTAAAAATCGCCTTTTTTCAGATTTTTATACTTTTGTTAAAAAAATAAAAGTTTTTATATCTGCACTTGGAATTTCCTAAATTACTTTAATTAACTTTTCTGAATTTCAATGGACTTTATTAAATTACAATTTATAAGAACCTGACATCAAAACAAAACTGTGTTGTAAGAATAATTTTGTGTTTCTCTGTACAAAATAAATGAAATAGATTTTTTTTCAAACACAAAATTTTCAAGAATATTTATTTTTTGTTGTTTGAATAATACGTTATTTATTTGAATTTTTGTGAATAACCAAAAAAAATCACAAATTTTTGTTGATTATTTTGAAAAATTATATTTTGTTTGTTTGAATAAAAAAAATCAGAAAAAATTATTCGATTTTTCGTTATTCAAATAAAATCAAAATAAATATTATTCATTTTCAAATATTTAAATAATCTGTTATTTGATTATTTTTGAAAAAATATTGTTATTTATTCATTTCGTTATTTCAATCATAGCATACAGCTATGGTTTGTATAAAGGCAGAAGGATAAAAAAACACACAAAAAGTACTTTCTTCTGTCTATATCGAGAAAGGAAATTGTAGAGGATTAAAATCTTAAAAATGAAATAATAAAAAAAAATAAATATAAATTGAAGAAAAGTAATCTGATGAATTAAACATGATCAGTATTAACAAAATACTTCTATATTGTAATCACAGTGTCTGAAGTGAGTGAGTAAGTGGGAGACATTTATTTACACACACACTCGCACTTTCATATTATTATGGATAATGATTGTCATCATTATTTAATTGAAATCCTAAGAGCTTAACAACATATTACGTTTTAAAACTTTTAACTGTTGTTGTAAATTTATTCGTTTAATTTTTTTTTCGCTTTTTTTTTTGTAAAATAAATGACAGCTTTCATCAGCCTGATTTAACATGATTTGTATTGTAAAATATTTACACTGAATGGCAAAATAATTTATTTATTTAACTTTTTTTTTTTTGTTGCCTTTCATTTTGCGGAAAATTTATAAATGATTGAAAGAGTGGTGAAAAAATTCGGTTTGCAAATTTCATTTACTAAAAATCCCATTTTAATAAAAATTTAATGCAATTGACAATATATTAACATGATGACGCGTGGCAGATTTTTTTTTTTTTTTCGGTAAATACTCATTTTATAAGCAGTTGAATGAACAGAAGAAAGAAAAAACAAGTAAAAAAGTTAAATTCGGCCTTGCCGAATGTAGTGATACCCTCCACAATTTCAAAAAGATGATTGCAAACAACTTTATTTAAAAGCAAAATACTTTTTAAAAAAAAAAAAAATTGAAAAAAAATTTCCGCGAAAAAAAATTTTGGTAAAAAAAAAATCCGCGATTTTTTTTCTTTTTTTGTCAAAAAATATGTTTGTACTTGTTTAAATACCATTTGGTGCTCAATTATGTTCACATATGTCAACCAGCAGCCGAATTAAAGCATTTTGTATTTTTAGGTTATGTTAAATATACTGAAATTTTTGAGGTGTGCTTACATTTTCGTTCATAACTTTTGAACCGCTGAACCGATATCGCTCAAATGCAATACCAAACTTCTCGGGAGAACTTCCAATATATATGTTAAGTTTCAGTCATCTCTGTGCAATATTTTGTCCGCGAGAGCATTTTCCACAGACAGACAGACAGACGGACAGACGGACAGACGGACAGACGGACAGACGGACAGACGGACAGACGGACATCGCTAGAATGTCTTAAAATCGATCGGGCATCATGAATATATATACTTTATGGGGTCCAAGACCGATATTTCGATGAGTTACAAACGGAATGACAAACTTATATATACCCTCTATCACTAAGTGGAGGGTATAAAAACAGAAATCCACAGTTTGAGTGATACAATAGTATTTAACAAATGATTTACATTAACCACACATATTGTCAGCTAAAATAAACACGCATGCATGCACGCACACATTAAAACATACGCATACTAAGGCACGGACACATAATGATGAATAGTTTTGTAAATTTGTTTGTGTGTATGTGCGCAAATGTAATTGTAATGACCATAAAAACAGGGTCGCACAGTACTTCGAATTGCATTTGTTTTCTAAGGATTTATTCCGAAACCTTTTTTTTATAGAAAAAATCTCCGATTTTTCACAGTGAAAAGTTTTTCAATCCTTAAACATTTTCTTTTACGGATTTTTCTAGAAGAATTCACAAATTAACAAAAAAACAAGTAGAAAAGTTAAATTCGACTTTGCCGAATCTATGAATACCCTCCACAATGCATTTTTTTAAAGGGTAGTACCAGTGGGTGTCAGATTATATGGAGTCGAAAAAAATGCACTCTTTTTTTACAAAGGAAAAAATGATTCTCTTAATGTATGAAAATATCTGCAAATTTTTAAAAAAATGCTGCAAAATCAGGGGAAAAAGTAGAAAGAGTAGGCAAAATGCTCCAAAATCAGGGGAAAAAGTAGGGAAATTATTTAAAAGAGAATTTTAATAACGTAAATAGTGGTAATCCTCTCAATATAGATAGGTAATCCTCTCAATAATAGTGGTTAAATTTACTCATATTCTATTTCTCTTTGATCTTTTTACAAAATTTTTAAATTTCTGCAATACATTAAGTTTACCAATTTTCATAAACTTGCAGACTGATTTTGGGTCCTTTCAAAATCTCTTACTTTCCTTACTCTATGGGTAGTACATTTTTTTAACGTGAAAAACTTAACAATTTTGATTAGAAATATTTTATTTTGAGTAAAAAACTCTTTTCTTGTAATTTTTTTTTTTTTAAAAAAGAAAAAATACTAATTTTTTTTTTGAGTGTAAAATTTTTTTCGAGTATTATGTTTTTACTGTAAAAATATTTCTGATTGAATGCACGTACGTATGTACACAAAATGTTGTCATTTTTGTAAAAAAAAAAAACTAAATTTTTTTTTGTGTAAATTTTTTTTGAGTGTAAAATTTTTTTCGAGTGTAATTTTTAAGCTACCAATGCTTTTAAAACTAAACAAGTTTAAAAAGCATTGCTCTAAAATTAAACAAGTTTGACAAGCATTGTTTAGTTACAACCAATGCTTTTAAAACTTGTTAAAACACGTGGCATTTTAGATGAAACTAATCTTAAATTCAGAGTTTTGCTTATAACTTTTGAACCACTGGACCGATTGAGCTGAAATTTAATACCAAATAGACCCGGGGAACGGCAAAGATACGTGCCAAGCTGCATTATTGTCTCATTATTGTCTTTCGAAAGTTATCGTGTTTTATATCTCGTAAATTCGCGAAATACCCTTGCCGAAATTTACTCTTTTGCTCATAACTTTTGAACCACTGGACCGATTTGGCTGGATTGCAATACCAACCTGACCAGGTAAATGACAAACATATATGCCAAACTTCAGTAGCCTCTGTAAAGTCTTTCAAAAGTAAGCGTGTTTTCTACGGACGGACAGACAGACAGACGGACGGACGGACGGACGGACATGGCTAGATCGACTTAAAATCGATCGAGGATCATAAATATATATACTTTATGGGGTCCTAGACCAATATTTCGAGGTGTTACAAACGGAATGACAAACTTATATATACCCTCTATCACTAGAGTGGAGGGTATACAAAATTATAAGTACCTACTGTTAACGCTTGAGTCACATTGAGCGTGTTCAGCAGAGAAACCTGCTACTCAACAGTTGAGATGTAGCATGTTTTGATTAGTTGACTCTGCTGAACGCATTTTTTTATGAATGTTTTAAAATATTGGAATAAATTATTATTTTTTTATATTTTCATTTATTTTTTCTGTGGAAAATACTTTTTTATTATTATTTTGTTTATTTCCTTGAATAAAGTAAAAAAAAATAAATAATTTCAATATAACAGCTTATTTATCAGTTTGTGATCAAATGTAGCATAATTTTTGTACGCTACCAGCATACACGTATGCAGGATTGTTTCTTCAGGGCCCAACAACAACAACAAAAAAAATTTTGTTGTTCTTTTCGTGAGATTTGTGTTTTTAAATACATATATAAAAAAAAAAATTTGTTGTTGTTGTTGGCCCCCCCTCTGAATACGTCGTTGGCTACCAGTGATGAGAACCGCTTACTCAACATGTTGACTGAAATGTCAAAAATTAAACCGTTCAGCAGAATGTTGGGGAGCAGCTGAGTAGCAGCTTTCTCTGCTGAACGTACCCATTTTCATCTACTAATTTAAAGATTCGGGCCTTTTCTAATAGAAAAATTTCAGATTCTGAGAATATTTCTTGAAATTTTCATTCTTAAAAATTTTAGATTTACAGACATTCAACACTTTTATTTTCTGAATCCTTTCTCGAAACAAAAATTTTCAGATTCTAATGTTAAATTAATATAATAATTTCGATCCCATGATCAAGTGTTTAATTTCAAACTAACCAAGAACTAGTAACAATGACTGTCGGATAGTTATAGCGAATTCGCACAATGGGTTTGGAAGGAATAGAACCCACGACCCCTGTTTCATAGGCTGCAAAAATTTTCCAAAATAGTTTTACATACGTTATACATACTATCAACTAGAGATGGGCACATGAGCAGATTAGAGCGTGATTCAAGGGATTCACGCGTGATCACGCTTGAGTGTGACTAAATTCAATTTTACTCACGTTATTGTGAGTGAGTGGAGAAAAAAATTGCGTGAGTGAGTGTGCGTGAGTAAGATTTTTGCGTGAGTGAGTGTGCGTGATTCGATTTTTTTGCGTGAGTTTGCGTGATTTATTTGCTCTTCATATTTCCTTTCGTACCAAAAAAAGCAACAAAAAATTGCAAAATTTGGCTTAAAAAAGCAAAAAAAATTTAATACTTCGCTGAACTTTAAATTTTGCTAAAAAATTTGAAAGATCTTTGAAATTTTAGTTTTTTAATTTTTTTTTTATAAATAACAGTTTCGTGAGTGTGAGTTAACGTGAGTGTGAGTGAAGCTTGCGTGAGTGTGAGTTGTATTAAATTTACTCACGTGATTGTGAGTGAGTGTGAGTAGAAAAAATATGGTCGTGAGTGAGTGTGCGTGATTCAAAAATTCCTGTCGTGAGCGTGAGTGAGTTGAGTCGAAAATCACTCGTGCGCCCATCTCTACTATCAACATATTTAAGATATTTTTTCTATTCCTATGTAGTAGAAAAACTTTTTATATGTAAACTGTTTTCTATACAAAAAAAAAGATGCTAACAAGGAATGTCTTTCAGATTGTCCTGTAACTTGCATACGGAAATGAGGGGAGAAAATAAGACTTACCTCTTTTTTAGCTATCCAATCTCAAATTTAACAAGTAAAAAAGTTAAATTCGACCTTTCCAAATGTATTGATACCCTTCACAATGTAAAAAAGGTTATTTGCAAAAAAAAGTAAAAAAAACAAAATTTTGAAAAAAAAAATCCGCGAAAAAAAATTGTTGGTGAAATTTTTTTTTTTTTAAATGTAATTGTACTTGTTTTAAAACCATCCGGTGATCAATTCTGTTCACATGTGTCAACCAGTAGCCGAATTAAAGCATTTTGAATTTTTAGGTTATATTGAATGTACCAAAATTTTCGCGGTGTCCTTACATTTTCGTTCATAACGTTTGAGCCGCTGAACCGATTTCGCTCAAACGCAAAAACTACTTAGGGTAATAACAAGTATAAATGCCAAGTCTTAGTCATATCTGTTTAGTACTTTGGCCGTGATCACTATATCCACAGACGGACATCGCTAGAATGTCTTAAAATCGATCACTGATCAATAATATATATAAACAAGTAAGAAAGCTATATTCGGCTGTGCCGAATCTTTAAATACCCTCCACCAATGTAATGATTTAAAAAACAAAAAAGTTTGTTTTATTTATACCTCAGGAAATAAAAGTACCAAAAAGTGTACTTTCGGTACTTTTAATGAAAGGTACTTTTTATAAAAGGTACTTTTAATGAAAGGTACTTTTTATAAAAGGTACTTTTTATAAAAGGTACTTTTTATAAAAGGTACTTTTTATAAAAGGTACTTTTTATAAAAGGTACTTTTTATAAAAGGTAATTTTTATAAAAGGTACTTTTTATAAAAGGTACTTTTTATAAAAGGTACTTTTTATAAAAGGTACTTTTTATAAAAGGTACTTTTTATAAAAGGTACTTTTTATAAAAGGTACTTTTTATAAAAGGTACTTTTTATAAAAGGTACTTTTTATAAAAGGTACTTTTTCTAAAAGGTACTTTTTCTAAAAGGTACTTTTTATAAAAGGTACTTTTTATAAAAGGTACTTTTTATAAAAGGTACTTTTTATAAAAGGTACTTTTTATAAAAGGTACTTTTTATAAAAGGTACTTTTTATAAAAGGTACTTTTTATAAAAGGTACTTTTTATAAAAGGTACTTTTTGAAAACGGTACAGAAAAATAGTACCAAAAGTACTTTTTTACCCATTTTACCCCCGTAGAATCAGCATTGGCAAAACCCGAGCCTTAGTGAATCCTTTTTCCGGAAGGTGAACCGACACTGCAAATTTGCATTTTCTAGTACCATTATTGAAGGAAATATAAAATGTAACAAAAGTACATATTTTTACCATTTTTACCCTATTAGAAACATCATTGGCAAAAACCCAGCCTTAGGGGATCTATATTCCGGGAGGTGAAAACTTCAATTCTATGTGACATTTTTTTAAGGAAATATAATAGGTACCAAAAGAACAGATTTTTTCCCTTTTTACCCCCTTAGAATCAACACTGGCAAAAATCAAGCCTTAATGGATCTATATTCCGGGAGGTGAATATACAGTCCAAATTTAAAGTCTCTATGATCATTATATCAGGAAATTTAAAAAGTACCAAAAGTACAGTTTTTTACCCTTTTTACCCCCTTAGAATCAACATTGGCAAAACTACGGCCATAGTGGATCTATATTGCGGGAGGGTAACATACAGTCCAAATTTCAAGTCTCTATGATCATTATATCAGGAGATTTAAAAAGTACCAAAAGTACAGTTTTTTACCCTTTTTACCCCCTTAGAATCAACATTGGCAAAAATCAAGCCTTAGTGGATCTTTATTCCGGGAGGTCAACCTACAGTCCAAATTTCAAGTCTCTAACTTCAGCGGTTTGGGCTGGGCGATGATGAATGTGTATGTCAGTCAGTTACATTACTCTTTTATATATTTAAATTTTCCGGATTTGGGCGATTTTTGCCATATAGTTAATTTCTGTCTTTTATTATTTAACAAAATTTATTTTTTTTAATGAAAATATTTTTTTTTTTTAAAAATCTGAACAAAATTGTATTTTGGCGATATTTTACATCCGATTTGGCGACAAAGCCAAAAAAAAGTCTGGCAACCCCGTTAATATGACGAAGCAAAAAATGGACACACACACACACATGCTATGTATTAATTTTTTTATTATTACTTAACGAACTTTTTTTTTTATTAAATTTAGATTTTATTTTACATATTTTATAGTTTTTTTGTAAAGATTTTTTTCTTTTTCTCCGTTTTTTTTTTCATTTCCGTATTCTTTCTTATGTACATATCTACACAAAATATGAGTTAATTTAGGGTTATGTTGAAAACCAATAAGACTTTTTCCACAAAGTCACTCATAACTTTTAAAGTACTTAACCGATTTCAAAAAAAAATACATGAGTTTCTTCCTAGGAAAATTCCGCAACTTTTGGTACACCAAGCGTTTAAATCCGTTCCGGATTATTGCCAAAAACGTGATTTCAACAGACAGACAGACAGACGGACGGACAGACAGACAGACAGACAGACAGACGGACATCGTTAGATCGACTTAAAATCGATCAAGGATCATGAATATATATACTTTATGGGGTCCTAAACCAATATTTCAATGTGTTACATACGGAATGACAAACTTATATATACCCTCTATCACCAGAGTGGAGGGTATAATTACGGGATCCTAGACCGATATTTCGATGAGTTACAAACAGAATGATAACCTTATACCTCTATCACTGTGGAGGGTATAAAAAAGGGTTTCCACCTTATGAAAAAGGTGGTTTTTCGGGGAAATCCTAATAAAAGCAGAACTAGCAGGAATTTTGCCAAACGAAAAAATATGGGTCAGCTTGATTTTAATAGACTTTATTATATATGATTTTGGCGGCCCTACTTATGTACCTCTCCATATAAACTACCCTTACGATTTAACATTTTCGAAAATAGGATCTTAACGAAGCCGACTTGGAAACGACCGATAAGCCATTGGAAAGGCCTTCAAAAAACCTTTCGAACTGTATAATATGTTCATATAGTTTCTTCTGAAGAAGTGTGAAAAATCGCAAAAAAAAAACGAAAAAAATACCGTTTTTCTCCTGTGTGATTGGGCAGCTTAGAAAAAACAGGCAACTCTTATTTTCCTTCCCTCTTTCCCACATGCAAGTTTCAGGACAATCGGTGGGTGCCCTGTGAAAGACCTTCCTTGTAAGTCATTTTGTATACAAAAATTCGTAATAAGATTGACAGATATTTTTTCACAGAGAATTTTCTGATTAAGTCACATTTGTCCTTTAAAAATTTTCCCCATAAAAATTCTTCGATTTTTTTCTATTACACGCAGAAAAAAAACATGGTTGCGGTGATCATGATTTAAGAGCGTCATATTATGATTGGAAATATGATTGTAGCAATAATGTTAATATGATTGAAGGCAACAAGGAATGTTAATCTTTATATGATTGCGGCAATAATGGCTTAAATGTTATATAATTATCATAATATGATTCCTGTTTAATATACATATATTTTTTTTTTTTTAAATTGAGAAAATATATTATGTTTTAATACCACACGTTTATAGAAATTCTTCATTACTTTTTTTTTTTGATAAAGTTCACACCAATAATTTATTTTTTGTTCTTAAATGTTGTTTTTATAAATATGAAACCATTTTTTGGTTCAATTTAGTGGCAACCTGCGTATTACATCAATGATGTGCAATAAACTTATGGCATTTTTCTAAAAAATTTCATCAACTATAACATTTTTGTCAGCTAATATTGAATGATTGTATAAACCATTAAGTTATTGACAAAATCATAACATATTTGCTGCAATCATAACGTATTTGTTACAAAACTAAAATTATTGTCAGCAATTATAACACATTCAGTAAACAAAAATGCACAAAAAAAACACTTTAATATTTTCGATTTGAAGTTTTTATTTAAAATGGAAAGTTATATTTAAACCGCACAATAAATTAATTATATAAAGTAGCTTTTTTTTGTATTTCATTTCCTTCTTCTGATCCAATTTTTTAACACAAATTTCCTTAAATTTTTTAAAGTACTAATTGTAAGTGGCGTCTTTGCGACTAACTGCTTGCTGGTAAAACATTAAACTGATGAATAAACCTGACAATGTTTGCAAAAATCAATTTTTATTAAGATGTGATTATCTAATGATTGTTATAATCATGTTATGTTCAAATTTTTGGTGTGTCGAGAATATAATTAACTTTAACATTGTTACAACAACCATATTGTACTTTTGGATGTTGCAATTATTTTATCATGATTGAAGCGACAATTAAATGTCTAAAACAACCATATAAATGATTAAATACAATTTTAAAAACAACAACTTGATTGCTGCAATTATAACTGGGCTTAGAGATCATAGTATAGTTGCTGCGATCATGTCGCAACCATATTTTTTCTCTGCGTGTATAAAATTTCGTTTTCGAGATTTTTTTTTCTTATTTTTCTTTCTTTTCTTTTTATATAATTAGGGGTGGGGAAAGGGGAATTTCCTCTTTGTACCCGCGCATGTATTAGTAGTCTTTGATCTCCTCATTCCTAATATGTATTCCAAATTTGTCTATCACTTCTAGATTTTTAGTTATTCACGGTTGAAATTGCAAAAAATCTTGATTTTGCATTATTTGAAAGCCTGCACAGCAGCCATTCAGTGGAATACAAATCTGGTATAAAACGCTGTAGTAGAATTGGGCGATCCCAGCAAAACTTTGGTAATGGGTGGTGATTATGTAACACATTACCAGGTAATACATATTCCTTATTTGTGGCATTATTTAAGGATGTCTTATCAAAAGTACTTTTTTACCAAGTCTTAAATTCTGAAATAAAAAAGCTCCATTTGTTTAGCAAATGTACAAAAAAACAAGTGTAAATGTAAAATTCGTCTTGGCCAAATCTATGAATACTCTCCACAATGCCCTTTTAAAGGATAGTAAATTTTTTAATGTGAAAAAAATAAAAAATTTTGATTAGAAATATTTTATTTTGAGTAAAAAAAAATTTTTTGTTATTTTTGTAAAAACAAAAAATAATTTATTAATTTTTTTTTTTGAGTGTAAAATTTTTTTCGAGTGTAATTTTTTTTTTTTAGTGTAAAAATATTTCTGAGTGACAAAAATATTCTGTAAGTAATTTTGTGGCTTATCATTGTTTTTAAAGCTTGTTTTTTAAAACTCGGGTTTTTCAACACATGAACTTTTGGTGAAACCAATCTGAAATTCAGGGTTTTGTTTTAAACTTTTGAACCACTGGACCGATGTGGCTGAGATTTAAAACAAACTGGGAAAGAGGAACGACAAATATATATGCCATATTTCAGCACTCACAGAATTGTAGTTCGAAAGTTAAAGTGTGTTTTATCTCGTAAATTCCTGAAAAACCCTTTGCCGAAATTCTCTCTTTTGCTTATAACTTTAACCAATGAACCGGTTTCGCTGGATTTCAACACCAACCTGACCAGGTAAATGGCCAACATATATACCAAACTTCAGGAGCCTCCGTAAAGTCTTTCAAAAGTTAGCGTGTTTTCAACAGACAGACGGACAGGCGGACAGACGGACATCGCTAGATCGTCTTAAAATCGATCGAGGATCATGATTATATATACTTTATGGGGTCCTAGACCAATATTTCGAGGTGTTACAAACGGAATGACAAACTTATATATACCCTCTATCATTAGAGTGGAGGGTATAAAAACAGTTAGCGTGTTGAATTCTGTTGTGCCGAATCATGTATACTCTCCAAAATTAAAAAAAAAGTTTCTTGCACTTAAGTAATGTACTCATTTGCCAAATTTACAGCTCTTTTGGCTTAGACTGCATCTTGCTTTCCACAGACAGATGGGCTGATATATAGAGCTAGGTTGTCTTAGAAATGGATCAATAGTATATAAACCCAGCAAAAAATAACTTCAAATCACCACAACATATGAACTTCTTTTTGAACTGAAACACTTAGAATGGGGGTGATACACGAAGTATGCACTTTTTTCTACGTCCAGCTTCGAATAGATTTAGATTTTGCAAAAATGGTGACAAAATTTGGTAATGGCATTTCATTTCTCTTTATTTAAAGCTTAAAAAATCAAAACAACGAAAATCGATTATTCCCAAGTAAAAATGTGAAGGATAAGTACTGATCCAAAAAATGGATCGCTAAGATTAGATCAGTTTTAATCGTACTGATACAATTTCATCCGAAAAATGGGTTTATCTAATTTTATAAACCCATTTTTCGGATGACATTGTATCCGTCCGATTATAACTGATCCAATCTTAGCGATCCATTTTTCGGATCAGTACTGATCTTTCAAATTTCGGATCAGCTTTGATCTTAATCGGATCAGTACTGATCCTTCAAATCTTGGAGAAGATGTGATGTATATAAATATATCTTAACATTTTTACTCGGGTTGATAAATTTTTTTAAATTTCTTACAAGCAATTTGACGTTTAACTACCACTCTATATCTTATGGCGAAAAAAGTTCGTCCTAAATTAAATAAATACATTTACGAACTAAAGCGGATGTTTCTCCATCACATTATTAAAGATTGTTTAAGCTTTTTAGAAAATTGAGGTTTCGCCGTGAATTTTTTTAGTTTTGTAATCTTTATAATAACTCCGTTTTTTAATTCGAAGTATATACGTTTGATTATCAATGAAATAAATTTTTCTATCGCGTAAGTTTTTTAAGATATTCGCGTTTGAATATTAATATATTTGGGTCTCCTCTGTATCGTATTCTTAAGTTGCTCAAACACAATAGTACTCGAATTAGTAAAAATAAGACATCTTTATTACAAATCTGGTATCCAAATTTTTCTATCGCGTACTATTTTTGAAATATTGGCGTTTAAAAATCTTAACTCCACTGTTGCGCACTTATATGAGTTAAAACATCTCAATTCAACCGAAAAAAGTAGCATAATTGACCTCAACCCTTTCGAATTAGATGAAACTTGGAATATAGTTGGGGCCTTACAAAAAAATCATATTGCCAAAATTTTGGACTTCTGGTAGTTTTCGTTCCCGAGATATGGGATCTTGAAAATTGGCAAAATCGTATATATTTGACAAAAGTGTTCTGAGATAAATAAATATAACTCGAAAAGTAATAACAACACAGGTCTCAGTCAGGTTGCAAATAATAGGTAATGAGACAGCCTTTAAAATGGCGTTCCCCAAGATTTTTTTTGAAAAAGGTCAAAGGTCATTGGTTTTAACCTTAATTTTTGGAAAGCTATATCTTAAAAAACGATATTTTTAAAATTTTGGAAAAAATATATGTTGTTAAGAATCACCTATACTATTTAAGTTTAAATTTTCAGGATGGAGTCTTCATTGGAACTTTTTATATTAATAGAAACATTGTGATAGGAAAGAAATAGCGGTGTAATTTCCCTTGGAAAAAAAAAATATTTTTTTTCTCCTTGAAATTCTAGTACCAAAATTCCTTTTTCAGAATGTTTTTGACGTGCTGAGTCCAAATATGACCTTTGAACTGGCCTATCACTATTAGTTTTCGAGATATCTGCACATAAATGTGTGAAAATTGCTAAAACGCTTTTGCTGTGTTTTTTTGAACATTTAGGTGCATCTATCTTGAAAAGTAATAGCGATAGGCCAGTTCAAAGACCATATTTGGACTCAGCACGTCAAAAACATTCAGAAAAATGAATTTTGGTACCAGAATTTCAAAGAGAAAAAAAAATATTTTTTTTTCTAAGGGAAATTACACCGCTTTTTCTTTCCTGTCACAATGCACGGTGGTCAATTCCGGCCAAAAATCATTTTATTTTTTTTTTAAATCTTGATGAAATGTTTATGCTATATTATAGCTAATACTTCAAAACATACAACTTAAATCTTTTTTTGGGCCTTGTAACACTATATTATTGTCCAAAGTGGTGCAAAGTTGAGTTTTTTTTTTGCTACTCAATTTAGCTTTTTTTTAAATGTATATTTTGGTTTTCAATAAAAGTTGGCTATGCATTTTTCTTCACATTATTTTTGTAAGTTCGCACATGGTTTTTTAACTCCTATAGTAAATAACCATTCCATGTGGTTTTTGCAGATTTTGTGTGCGTTTTTGTCTTAAAGTGATGTGTATGAAAATTAGATAAAAATTAAACAAAAAAACTCTAAAAGATATAGATTTTGAAAGACCATAAAAATCAATTAGAGGCTATTAGAGGTTAGCTATAAAAAGGAGTTTGTACTCTTAACTATTAAAAGTAAGTATTTTAAATTTCAGCCCCTACTTTTACCGATTCTTTAAACCAGAGCATATTTAGTGGACTCATTTTTTACAAATGGTGGACTTTTTTAAACCTACAAACTCCACCAAAATAGGGAATGTGAAGAGATACTAACAATTTTACATAAAACCCATAAATTTGCGTTAAAAAAAAACTTAAAAAAAAACGAAGTAACAAAAATATGTGGGATAAGGGGGGTTGGAACTAAAAAACAGCCTTAATGTTAGCAATTTTTAAACAGATAAAAAAATCAATACGCAATCTTATTTTATTCCGTTTTTTCATTTGAAAAAAAGAAAATTTTAGTATTTTAAAAATTTCATAGCACAAAATTTGGTCAACTAGAATTTTCAGGGTTGGCAGTCAATCGTGTGATGTTTTTCACACTATTGACTGTTCCCAGCTCCCACAATTATCTGGGAATCCTGGCAACTCTTTGTCTTTTAAACTTTTAAAATTATTACAATTGTTAATATTTCAAAAAAAAACAGAATTAAAAAGTATTGCGTATCTATTTTTTTTAAAAATTGCTAACACTGAGGCTGTTTTTTTAGTTCCAACCCCCATCTTAATTATTTCGATAAATTTGACACGTCCATGCTTAGTTGGCCAACCACTATATTTGTATGTCCAACTGTTTGAAAAGAGATCAGATATATTATTCTTAATTCGGATATAAAATTATTGCTTTTTATATGCAGACATGTTTGATACATTTGGGACGTCCATGATTATTTGGCCAACCACTGTATTTGCAGGTCCAACATTTGGGCAAGGTATCAGATATATTATTCTTAATTTGGATATTAAATTTAAGCTATTTACAAGCAGAAATAAAGAAGTTATTGATTTTTGGCCGGAATTGACCACCGTGCAATGGTTATATTAATATAAAAAGTTCCAATGAAGACTCCATCCTGAAAATTTAAACTTAAGTAGTATAGGTGATTCTTAATAATATATATTTTTTCCAAAATTTTAAAAATATAGTTTTTTGAGATATAGCTCTCCAAAAATTAAGGTTAAAACCAATGAACTTTGACCTTTTTCAAAAAAAATCTTGGGGAATGTCATTGTAAAGGCTGTCTCATTACCTATTATTCGCAACCTGACTGAGACCTGTATTGTTATTACTCTTCGAGTTATCTTTATTTATCTCAAAACACTTTTGTCAAATATATACAATTTTGTTAATTATCAAGACCGAATATCTCGAATACTGGAATGACTAGAAGCCTGAAAAATTGGCAAAATCTCTTTTTTATTAAAGTAAACCCCAGTACTAAATTTCATTAAATTTGGAGGGGGTGCGGTCAACTCCTCGGTTGAATTGAGGTGTTTTAGCTCATATTCTTTATATATCACACTAACATTTTCAAACGCGAATATCTCAAAAACAGAACATGCTTGAAAAATTTGGATTGCAGTTTTGGAATCAGGAGGTCCATTTTATATGAAATCAAGTCCTATTTGGTGGAAGCAACGTAAGAATGCGTAACAGTGGACCCCTTAAAGTGCTAAAGTATTGTTTTTTTTTTTTACTTTTTAACAGCGAATATCTCAAAAACGGTACGTGCTATAAAAATGGACGGTAGATTTGTAAGCAGGAGACCAAAATCTATAAGGACCTGTTAAAAATTTCACTGGGAGGTTATTGCTGTCGAACAGTGTTTTTAGTGTAAATATTATAAAAAAAATACTCTTTCAATTTATCTTACAAAAAGAAGTGAAAAAATCACTTCTAATTTAGAAGTTCTAAATCACCAAATAAAAATGACATAATCACACCCAAAATGCCAAGAAATATGTACTTCTAAAGAAGTGATGAAATATTAACATCCGGATCACTACTTCAGAAATTGTGATACAAATGTTAATATATATGTACATAATAAACCCTAGTGATATTTGTTATTCTTAAGTGTCAATCTTTCGCCACTGAAAAGTGGCGAAAAAAAGAACATACTTTGTGTGTCACGCCCATATTAAATTCATCAATGTTTCAGTTGAAGAAGAAGTACATCTGGTTTATAAGTTGTGGTGAATTTTGTAGTGAATGGTAAGCTATTTTTTTGCTGGGAACTTAATAAGGTCCTCCTTTCAATTCTAAAAAAAAATTGCTTTGGCAAGTACATCAAAATCTTTAGCAAAACATTATCATGATTTAATGTTTTGGGCTAGAGTACAAAATTCGCAGGAATTTTTAGTTGTTAGCAAACTATGGTGGTGTCCTGCGTCACTTTAAAAACCAGACTAAAAAATTATCATGTACAAAAATAAACAAGATTTTTAGCTAATGTGGGAAATTCTATGTTATCCTATTTTTTAAGATAAATTGCCTCAGGCTCTTTTCATTGGTAATTTAAAAAAATAGAAAAGTAAAAAATACTTAGTATCAAATGGTTGAAACGCGATGTTAAATTTGTGTTATATTATTCAACTTTTAAGAGTTTCTGCAAAAACAATCTGCAGTAAAATTTGATTGCCAAAAAGTTCCCAACTAAATCCCAACTCTTCCCACTGTGCGCAGTGTATAATCATCACGTGCCATTGATTTGTAAGCTGATGTTTATGTTTGCCAATATTAACGTACACACAAAAAAAAAATAATAAAAAAACAGAAGCAAAAAAAAACTGGCCTGTATTTAAATAATAAACATTAAAAAAATCTGCTGCAGTCATTTACCTATTATGGGTTTTTTGCACTATAAAAGCAAATAATGTTAAAATTTAATCAGTAGTGCGTGATTTTGTCATTTTTTCCAGAATATCCAGAAAACGTATATTTTTTTTTATTCTGCCACAAAGAACTTTTGTTGAAAAGTTAAATGATTTTATTTGTTATTGCTGAGGTTTGTAATTTAAAAAATATTGAAAAAAAAAAAAATATGGCTGAACTATAGCAAACATGTATACAGCTCCTCTGCCACCCCTCAATTTACCATTTAGTTGTTTTTGAGGTTTTTGCATACATAATTGACATGTAAATCCTTACAATGTGGAAGCTTTCATCACCACTATTACCACCACTGCAATGATAGACTGTGTGAATGACACACACATACAAACACAAACACACACATATACATATACATACAAACACACACATACATACATACAAATAATATGTACATACAAATTGATGAATTGACAACAAATTTCCGTTAAGTAAAGCATTAGTGTTGACAAGTAACACATTTACTAGGAGGTTTTTTTGTTGTACAAAAGAGGAGCATCATCAGCATCATCATAATATGTTTGATAAATAATATACATAAAGCCTAAAATGTATGCTATACTTTGTTGATGTAGTCGTAAGTGTGTGTGTATAAATGTGCATGGGTTTTGATGGATGACATTATCCCTAAAGTATGCAATTTTATTTTGAGAACAAGCAAAATCAATAGGTTTTATGCATTTTATTTCCAATTTACAAAATGTCAAACACCTAAAAGTAGGCTTATAGCATATTATTTTAAATCGGCCTAAAAGTAGGCTGTAGTTTTTAAAATAAAAAAATGATTATGGGTTTATTTTGTAAGAGATTAATTTTTTTAACTAAATTTCTATTAAATTTTATAAAACACTTTGATGTTTTTAAATTTATTGGCCGATTTTTTTGAAGTTTTAAATTTGATTTCACTAATCGGATCTAAATGAATTAAGTTTTAAAATACATATTTCGTTAAATACATTTGATAAACTTTAAACTTTAAGACCAAAATGACCATGTCACCGAAAAATAAATTAATAAACAAAGAAAACCTATTATAATTAGCGTCAAAAAATCTTTAATGTGTGCTGGTCAAAACTAAAAATGGTAAAGCTAATTCAGGTACGATGAATTCAATGGCGTTAACCATTTTTCGAAGTTAGCGCTTGCAACTGCGATATTCGAGATTTAAAATTGTAGTGGTAAAGGACCATAAAGTTATTTTTTAATGATATCGGAATAATTTTTAAATTTAAATGAAGAAAATTATTTGATTTGAATTCCGCGAAAAATATTTTTTTTCGAAAACGTTTGTCTCTTTTTTGTCTCGTATTCTACACATTTTCAGAAATTAATAACAAAATAAAAAAAAAATAAAAAACATTTCACGAAAAAAAAAGAATTTCTCGCAATCCTTGAAAAGTTTATCCTTGAAGTCCATAAAGTGTTACAAAAAAATACCAACAATAGTTCTTCAAGTTTTACTAGTCTCATAAAAATTTGGTAAAAATCTGCTACAAAACAAGACGTTATTATTCAAATTTCAATACTTTTATTGGATATTCGCCCTTTTTCCATTTAAGCCAAAATTAAAGTCCAATTTTTGGCAAGTTCTCTTCACACAAAAAGTTATTGGCTAAAAAATTTCAATAAAATTTAAATGAGTCAATTATTGTTTTGATCAACATTTTCGTTATTTTCTTTAACTATCACATTACAAATTTATTTAAATACATTAATTCAAAAATATACTTTATACTAGGGTTTTACTTTTTATTGTCGGCAACATATTGGAAAGCAAAAAATATGAATTTCTTCATAATTTTTCCAAAAGCTTAAAATGCATTTGGTAAATCAATCATTATTTTAATTGACTTTAAATAAAAAATTGATCAAATTTTTGTTCAAAATCGAAAAAGTGATTAACTGAAAATAAAATCAATTAATCACCTACAATTTGATGATTGATATAACAATTTTCTTCATTGGAGGAGTTTCAATTAAAAAATTAATTGAATCCGCGTTTTTGTTGATTGACTTTCGTTTTCAATTCTTTCTGTGTTTCGAATACCTTGCTTAAATTTTAGTACATGGATAGAAGTGAGTTAAATCTTAAAGCTAATGCAGAAAAGTTGACAAAAATATTAGTTTTTGAACATTAACTGCGTTTTTATCGTGCCCTGTTAAATTCTACAAATGGTCTATTCGTCTTTTTTTTCATGAACTGTTCATTTGTTAAGCAAATGGAACATTTTTATGTCCGGAGTTTACAAAAAAAAATATTTTTCTATGAAAAAAAAAATTTCGAAAAAAAAATTTGGTGAAAAAAAAAAATAATAGAAAAAAAAATTTTAAAAATTTTTTTGGCTGGTGTCTAATTTAAAAAAAAGTTGCAGGACGCCACCTTAGTTTGATTATGTAAGCTAACAATTAACGAAAAAGAAAACAAGAATTACTATTTTCATTCCCTAGTAAAAATATTATGCTAATTTTACTAAATAGATCTTATTTGATCCGTAAAATGGTTGTATCAAATAATATCTAATTGTATTAATTTAGATCAAAAAATATAAAAATTGATACAATTTGATCCTGAATTTGGTCAAATCTAATAATGTCAAATTGATCTTATAATATCTATTTTTATACAATTTGATGAGCAAAACCAAAAAACGAATCTAATCATATATGGAGCAATATCTAACCATATAAAGTGGATTAACCATATCAAAATAAAAGATAGATTTTATTTAGATTTTATTTACCTCGTGGTGAATAAAACCGTTTTTCATCAGCTGGTGAATAAAAAGTAACATATTTATTTTTCAACAAAAAAAATTTTTTTAATCAAATTTTTTTTTCATCAAAGTTTTTTTCCATCAAATTTTTTTTCATCAATTTTTTTCCATCCAATTTTTTTTCCATAAAATTTTTTTTTTCATCAAACTTTTTTTTCACCCTTTTTTTTATTTACATAAATTTTTTTTTCCTTAAACTATTTTTTTCATCAATTTTTTTTTCATTAATTTTTTTTTCATTAATTTTTTTTTCATCAATTTTTTTTTTCATCAAAATTTTTTTTTCATATTTTTTTTTTGTTTTTTCATCAAAATTTTTTTTTATACTTTTTTTTATCATATTTTTTTTCATCAATTTTTTTCAGCAAATTTTTTTTATCAAATTTTCTATTACCAATTTTTTTCTCACAAAAAATTTATTTTCATATTTTTTTTTATCATTTTTTTTTAAATCAAAAAATTTTTCTTTTCATCAAAAACTTTTTTTCATCAACATTTTTTTTCACAAAAATTTTGGGTTTATTAAACATAATATTATTTAACATAATTTTGTTTTTCGTGAAAAAAAAATCATTTTTTTTTTTTAACAGAACTACTTTTTCACTAACAAGGGAAGTCTCCCTGGTGTCACCCTCCGATCTTCAAGAAATTTGGATATGTTGTTTAGAACGAAAATTAATTCGACACGTATTTTTTTTAGCGGCCCAAACTCATTTTTAGAGGGGGTCGATTTGTATGGGGAGAAATTGACCTTTTTCAGTTTTTTACGATTTACGCCTATTTAAACAAAATTAATATAGGCATGTGTGGTATCAGATTAAAGGTATTAAAAATACCTATCTTGTGGTGCTAACAACGGGCCAAAGAAGTTAAAATTTTTCGACTTATTAACAAAAACGTCCTAAAATTTTGGTATTTTACTCAATATGACGAAAAGTTGTGCATATTTGGACACGTTCTTAGGTTTTCCAAAGACCTTTCATTTGGTATGTAACATGACTAGGTTTCTTTGCATAATGTAGGAGATAAAAGAAAAAAAATTAAAAATTGCCTTGTCTTCTCCCCTCCTTTTTACCCCCTAAATATGAATTTGGGCCGCTAAGAAAAAATACGTGTCCCTTTATTTCTTCTGATCTACAAAATAAAATCAATTCCATAAAGATCCGCGGGTGACACTAGGGAGACTTCCCTTGTAAGTCTATGCTTTTCGCATAAAAATTTTCCATTTTTTTATCCAATGTACATAAAACAAGTGAGAGTGGTATATTCTTTGGTGCCGATAATTTTATACTCTTCAAAATGTAAAAACACTTTTTTGGGTTTATTTTTGCACTCACGAAATGTACAGCTCTTTTGGTTTTTTAATGGGGTCCTCTACTGATATTTCAACTCGTTTTGCATGGAATAGCAAAGTAATATAACATTATTTTTTCTAAAAGAACTTTGCCTGCGAGTTTTGTACTCTAGCCCAAAACATTATATAATGTTAATTTGTATGTACTTGAAGATTTGTATGTACTTGCCAAAGAAAAATTTTTGTAATGTTATTTGCCATTCAATTTAAACCGAATTGATATATTGGTCAAGGACCCCATTAAGTTTATATACTATTGTTCCATTTCTCAGACAATCTAGTTACATACATATATCCGTTCATCTGTCTGTGATAGGCAAGACTTAGTCTAAACCAAAAGAGCATTACTTAGGTGCAAAAGTGTTTTTTTACATTTTGGATTCTGTGATTCGGCACAGAATAATTAAACACTCTCACTTGTTTTTGTACATTTGTTAACCCTGATGTTAGGTTAGGAAAAACTTACGGATGTTAGGTTAGTGGACCATTTGGTCCATACTTAATATTCAAACAAAATAACAATTTAATATTATATTTGTATATATTTTGGATCATATCTACCTAAATACGGTTATTTTAAGCTTAACTCAACGTTAGAGATGGGTGCGTGAGTGAATTTTGGGTCACGCTCACGTAAGAAATATTATAATAGCTCATGAATCACTCACTCGATTTTTTTCCTTACTCACGCTCACTTAATACTCACGTCAGTAAAACTAAAATAAGTTACGATCAGGCGTGACTCACGTGATTCATAATTACGCTCACCCCAATTCACGCAATAGTCACTTACAAATACACAATTTTAAGGAAATGAAAAAAAAAAAATTTTCATATATTAGCAGACCGTTAATTTGAATTTTAACTGATTGCTAAACGAAAAATAAAAATAAAACTATAAATAAAACTGAAAACAATACAAAAAAAATTATATTGAATCACGCAAAAAAATGGCACTCACGCAAAAATTAGGTTCGATTTCTAATCACTCACAAATAAAAGTTTTGGAATCACACTCACTCAAGCATGATTCTCGTAATAAACTAGACTTTCGCTCGAGCGTGAGTCACGCGTGATTCACGAGAACCACGCAAACCATGTGACCAGCACCCATCTCTACTCAACACAGCTAATGTAAACATTTGTTGAAGGATTCCCTTTTTTCATATTCTTTACTTTAGAGATTGTTTTGTATTACAATTTAACAAAAGGTGCATATGTTAGTTTTGTTTTTTTCTATAATTTCTAATGATTCATCTCATTTAGGTGGCGTGGATATTGCTGATCAAATGGTTGGTTCCTACAGCACGAAACGCGCAAGAAATCGATGGCCTAACGTTGTATTTGCAAACATGCTTGATATCCCAGCAAAACCTTAAACATGGTAACGGTTATGTAATGCATTACCATGTAATGCATAGCCCAATAAAAATTAAAAATGTGCATTAATTTTCGCCTACCGCCATATGCATTCACTATATTTATTTTCCATGCATTATGTAAAACTCATGCATTACTTTGAGGGACATCCCAAACAAAAAGAATCAATCAAGTATAGGGTACTGTAAGGATGCCTTATTCTACACTGGATTAAAGTAGCGCATGAGTTTTACATAATGCGTGAAAAATACAAAAAAGTTATGACTATGGTAAGCGATAGGGAAAAAATCATATTTTTGTTTTTTTATGCTATGCATTACGTGGTAATGCATTACATGGCCGTCACCATTTTAAAAGTTTTGCCGAAATACCCGCTTTGAATGCGTGCATCCTTTTTTCTAAAATCGACGTTTCATGGGCTCCGGCTATCGAAATCGCAGGAGAAAATATAGTATGGACCAAATGGTCCCTTAACCTAAGATACGTAACTTTTTATTTTTCTCAGTCCTGGTTTAAGTCAGAACCTAGATTTTTTGTAAATAACATTGTTTTATAAAAAGACCCCATGAGCAAAAAATCTAAGCCAGTATATATCACCGTTCAAAAAATACAAAGGAAACAATCCAAAAATTGGACCAAATGGGCTTAACCTAACAGCAGGGTTAAACAAATGGAACATTTTTATGTCATAATTGGAGACTTTGATAAAAAAGTAGTTTTGGTGAAAAAAATAAGAAAAAAATTAAAACAAAAACCTTTTGACGAAAAACAAAATTTTGATAAAAAAAAATTTTATGAAAAAAAAATATTGGTAAAAAAATAATTTTTTGTTGAAAAAAAAAATTTTTTTTGATGAAAACAATGAAAAAAAATATATTGATGAAAAAAATAGTTTATATAAAAAAAATTTTATGAAAAACCAATTAATGGAAAAAAAAATTTGATGAAACAAAAATTTTTTGATAAAAAAATCGTTTTTGATAAAACAAAAATTATAACATTTTTGATAAAACAAAAATTTTATGAAAAAAAAAAATTTGATGAAAAAGAATTTTGTGTTGAAAAATAATTATGTTACGTTTTATTCACCATCTGGTGAAAAACGATTTTATTCACCAGCAGGTGAGTTATTATCCAAGTTGGTTTTAAGAAAATGAAAACGGTAATTCTTATTTTCTGTTTAATAACAAAGTAGCTTGTATAGTCAAACTGAGGTGGCGTCCTGCATCATTTTTTAAATAGAGACCAGCCTAAAAACATTATCATGTTAAAAACGTTTTAAAAATTTATAATAATGTTTTTTCAACGAAAATAATCATTTGACTAAAAAATCTGTAAATTTACAAAATTTGCTATATTTAAGTTTAAAGTTTTTATCAGTTATTGAAAATCCATAACACAAAAAAAGTACTACATGCTTTTATGTGCCACTAAACTTTACAAAACTGTTGCATACTTTAAGGATTACATATAAATTTTTACTGTTTATAAAACTAATAATATACAAACACATTTTGCTTATTATTGGCAACATATAATACACATAAAAGAAAACACTTTACTAACAAATTTGGAAAAAAATAAAAATATCAAAAAATGGCTCTATTGAAAATATTACAGACAATATCGTAATAAAAAGTAAATAACACTACATTCAATGTACTCAAAAATTGAAAACAAATAAAAAAAAAAACTTTTAAAAAAAAGTTTATAAACACATTGACAATTCATACATTTCATTCATCCAGCAATTGTTTGGGTGTCTGCTCAATGAAAAGAATAAATAAAATGTAGGAGACTTTGTAAATATAAACGAAAATCGATGTGACACCATAAATTTGTTAAAAAAAAAAACTATTTTAATTTTGTCCATCCGTTTGAAACACTCAAAATATTTTTTCAGAAAATTTAATTGTCCAGTCAACAATGCCTTACTGTCTTTTACAGGCTTTTTAGCAAAAAAAAAATTGTAAATTTACAATTTTTTTGACGCGATAAAACTTACAAGGAGGTTTTTTTTTTTTGGTACCTCCTATTTTACGAGAATTCCAAGTAAAAACTACGAGCTTTTTTGTAATTTTCGAAGATGTTTACCAATAAAATTGTAAATTTACAACTTTTTTGGCGAAAAAAAATTTACAAGAAATTCTCGTAAATGTACTAGATTTTTTTTTGTAAAAAATCTAGGAAATTTTTAAAGTTACAAGAAAAACTGTAAAATTACAACAAATAATGTGAAATTCTTTTGAAAACTATTTGTTAAAAAACAAGGAAAACTGTAAAATATTGGTAAAATGGGATTAGGAGAATTTTTCTAGTAATTTGACAAGTTTTTTTTGCGTGCACAATAGACTGGCCATAGCGTTATATAGAAAAATTAAAAAATGTTAAATCCATAAGTGTTCGCACTGAAAAATGTGAGGTTGGGGATAAAAATAATTATGCATATTTAAAAATTTTTTTTTTTTGTTCCGAGTACCTCCGGGTTGAGCCTAAAGTTTGAAAAACGGATTACAAGGGAAAAATATGACTTTTTTTTCATTTTCTCAATTTTTTTGATATTTTAAGTACAGTTTGAATTCAAATGGTCACTGAATTTTGATTAAGAGTTAATTGTCTATCAAATAAGGTGTTAAAAATTAAAATCGGTTGAAAATTAGCCGAGTTATGACAACTTCCCCCGGCAACTAACGTGTGGCAAACCACCTGATCAAGGAATTCGAGCCCCATTTTTGAAATTTATTGAAATTATCTACTGTAATTAATTTTTTTTATTCCTCAAGTTCCAATGTACTAAGAAGATACATATTTTTCATATTGCGTTTTGCTAACTTGTTTTAAATAAATGCTAAGGTGGTCTGAATTTTTCAACACTATTTTCAAATCTCCAATTTTAAATTTTTATTTTTTTTGTTAAAGAAATTTTAAAAAATCGGCTATTGGAGTTTAGGGATTTGTTAAGCACATATAAAGGAATAAAAACCCCAAAAATTGTAGGGTTTGCTGTTTTCATTTGGCTATTACAGTGATGTAATTTCGGCGGATTTCGGGAAAGTAGTGATTTTTGGCCCTTTTTTAGCTTTTATTTATTTTTTTTTGGTTTTTTTTACAAACTTGATATGTTTTGGACCGAATTATATCAACACGAGATAGAATACTTCAATTTGCAAAATTAGGGCGAAATTGACATATAAAAAATTGCCCCTGTTAAGGGTCAAAGGTCAAATTTTAGAAAATTTTTAATTTTTAAACATTAACAGATTTGCTGGGCGGATTTTGCTGAATCTACTCGATGTTATTTTAATTGGTCTAAACTATATGTAATTAAAATTTAATAATTTAACCCTTAAGTGCTGTTGGGGCCTATAATTTTTTTAATTTAATGGAGATAATGTAAGTGTATTTTGTTCAAATGGTCGAATAGGCCCCACCATCACTAAAGGGTTAATATTCTGAATTTAAATAAAAAGACATATGTTAAGACCTTTTAAAATGACATCAAGTAGTTTCATATATTTCCACTCAGAAAATCTGTTAATGTTTAAAAATTCAAAATCTTCTAAAATTTGACCTTTAACCTTTAGTTGGGGCAATTTTTAATTTCCCATTTTTGCCCTAAATTTGCGAATTGAATTATTCTATCTCTTGTTGATATAAGACGGTCCAAAACATATCAAGTTTGTAAAAAAAACCAAAAAAAAAAATAAATAAAAGCTAAAAAAGGGCCAAAAATCACTACTTTCCCGAAATCCGCCGAAATTACATCACTGTAATAGCCAAATGAAAACAGCAAACCCTACAATTTTTGGGGTTTTTATTCCTTTATATGTGCTTAACAAATCCCTAAACTCCAATAGCCGATTTTTTAAAATTTCTTTAACAAAAAAAATAAAAATTTAAAATTGGAGATTTGAAAATAGTGTTGAAAAATTCAGACCACTTTAGCATTTATTTAAAACAAGTTAGCAAAACGCAATATGAAAAATATGTATCTTCTTAGTACATTGGAACTTGAGGAATAAAAAAAATTAATTACAGTAGATAATTTCAATAAATTTCAAAAATGGGGCTCGAATTCCTTGATCAGGTGGTTTGCCACACGTTAGTTGCCGGGGGAAGTTGTCATAACTCGGCTAATTTTCAACCGATTTTAATTTTTAACACCTTATTTGATAGACAATTAACTCTTAATCAAAATTCAGTTACCATTTGAATTCAAACTGTACTTAAAATATCAAAAAAAATGAGAAAATGAAAAAAAGTCATATTTTTCCTTTGTAATCCGTTTTTCAAACTTTAGGCTCAACCCGGAGGTACTCGGAACAAAAAAAAAAAAAATTTTAAATATACATAATTATTTTTATCCCCAACCTCACATTTTTCAGTGCGAAAAATTTAACTTTTCAAAAAAATTTCTACTATGGCCACTCTAGTGCACAAGTTACTCATATTTTGGAGAATCTAGAAGATTGTACATCTTTTGGTTTGTGTCTACGATTAGGTAGTTAATAAATTAATTCAATTCACCCAAAAACATTGCATACTTTTAGAATTCGAATTCTATTACAGTAAAGTTCGCTTTATTCACCTTAATAAGAACTGTAGAGTGTATCTAAAGTTCAATATTACTCAAATTAAAAACTATTTATTCTATCTGTCTCCTTTATTTAGTGGTGCTTTTTGGGTTTAAACGTTAACAATAGAAAAATTCCAAAAAAGAAAATGACAATGAGTTGTTAAAACGAAAAAAAAAATAGCAATTTCGAAATTGAACAATACACGTAGCAACAATGATGACATTTATGTAGAAGTAAAATTAAAAAAAAAACTAGACAAAACCATTTCAAAAAGTGGAAAAAATCTACAATTTTTCTATGTAACTTTCCAAGTATGTGTAAGAGATACTTGCGAAATAAATAGTTGAAATGTCAAAAGTGTAGCAAAAACAATGGCTGCTAAACAATAATGTTAATAATCGAAAATGAATAATAGTTTTTAAGAACTAAAGAGCTTAAAAGAATATTTTGTAGTTGAAGTAGTTTAATAGAATGGATTATCTTTTTTAAGAATCAAAAGTGTAAAGCTCATAAAAACTGAAGAAAAAGCTATTGTGTACTTTAATATTCATAATTTCCAAATAAAAAAAATATATATTGGTATAGGAAATCCTGCTTTTTCAAACGGGTAACCGTAAACTTCATAAAAAACTAATGTCCAGTTTCTCTATTACGATTTTTCACTTTCGTTCGTCCAAATGACATCAGAAAATCAATTTGAGGTTCCGTATTGCAGATGTCATTTTAGTCGAACGAAAACGTAAAAGTTGTAATTTTTCTTCATATTTTTTCCGTTTCTACAACACGAATTGAAATGTCAAAAACGCCAAAACCACACGAATGAAAAATCCCACTCGTTAAGGAGTTTTTTGTGTAATATTTAACAAAATAAGTGAAAAATGTGAATTTATAGCAAAAATAAGTAATATTAATTTATAAAATTAAAAAATGTGAATGTTTTATAACTAAATGCTTTGAAAAAAATGCATATTAAAAAAATCAGTGAAAAAAAGACGGATTTGACCAATTTATTTAATTTAAAAGCCACGGGTCATCATACAAATTACACAGCGTGACAAAACTGACCACTATTTTAGAAAACAAGAGGTGTGACCAACGTTTCTATATATTTGAGACATGCTGATTCGAATGGCGTATTCCGTTTTTCGATGTATGGTACAGTTTTCTTGCAAAATGTCGTTAAAGATTTGCTGATTTCGTGCCAGTTTTTTATCAAAAAAATTTGCAAAGTTAATGATTTTTAAATTGTATGGCATGGAAAACAAAGATATGATTTGTAGCATTATTTCTTATGCAAATTTGGTTTAAAGCTTTTCATCTTAAGCACTTAAATTCGCGAATTTCTTCATTTTTTGAGGTTTTCGCGAAATTAACCGCCATGTTGGTGTTTGATTAAAAACCTGCTTTTAGTAAATCAAAAAGGTATCCCTAACAATACAAATAGTATACAAAAAACAGCTATGTTATATGGACCATCATGATGAAAATCGCGAAAAAACCGTTTTTTGGAATATGGCAGCATCACTTTACGAGATGATTTAAGGTTCCATCTTTTAGTATATAATGTGGGAACCTTAAACAATTAACTGACCAAAAATTTGGCCAAAAAAGTTTTCATTTGCAAAAGTTATCTTAACAAAAACTATAATTATTGTAGGGTTAACTCTGAAATAATAGTTTTTGTTAAGATTACTTTTGCAAATGAAAACTTTTTTGGCCAAATTTTTGGTCAGTTAATTGTTTAATTAACATTATATACTTAAAGATGGAGTCTTAAATCATCTCGTAAAGTGATGCTGGCATATACAAAAAAACGGTTATTCGCGATTTTCATCATGATGGTCCATGTAACATAGATGTTTTTTGTCCACTATTCGTATTGTTGGGGATGACTTTTTGATTCACTAAAAGCAAGTTTTTTATCAAAGACCAACTTGTCGGTTAATTTCGCGAAAACCTCAAAAAATTAAGAAATTCGCGAATTTAAGGGCTTAAGATGAAAAGCCTCAAACCAAATTTGTATAAGAAATATTGCTACAAGTCATATCTTTGTTTTCCATGCCATACGATTTAAAAATTATTAACTTTGCAAATTTTTTTGTTAAAAAACTGGCTTGAAATCAGCAAATCTTTAACGACATTTTGCAAGAAAACTGTACCATGCATCGAAAAACGGAGTACGCCATTCGAATCAGCATGTCCGAAATATATAGAAATGATGGACGTAACTCTTGTTTGTTTTTTCGTGTTCCGCAGTGTTATTGTTTTCATTTGTTTTTTATTAAAATTGTGTTAACTTTTTAGCTATAATAAATAAAAAAAACTCTGATTTGATTATAATTGTGTTTTTTTTTTTTTAAACATGAAATTTGATCAGCTGTTTTCTTTAGCTGATGTGTTGATGCTGCCACTTCGTTTTGTTTAGATAATTTTTGTATGAAAAAAATAAACAAAAACTAAAAAAAAACTTTGTGGCAATATTGTAATTTGACAAATGGTCAAGTCAAACGTAACTAACGAAAAAAATAACGTAATCAAACGAAAATGTTATGGAAACTGATATCATTACGAATTCGTAGGGGTAGCGTTAGTTCGTGTATTGTTTCGTCCGTTTAACAGAAACACCATATAAAAAAAATATACCAAACTAAAAATAATTTTTCAAAAATCTTACAAAAAAAAAAAAATTATAACAAGTTTATTGACCCTGCCTAAAAAGAAATCTTTGAAACCCCTTTCCTATGGGACAAAGCTGATGAATTTTTTTAACTCCCAAGAAATTGTGGCAACACAAACAACAATTTTAGATTCTTGCGGTCAAATTTAAATTTAGTACAAACAACTGTTATTAACTCTGGTAGTTATTTTTCACAAAATGTAGTTGAATTTAAAAACCAAAAAACTCATAAGAAAACTTTACCGAACAAATCTTTTTAACATGATAATGTTTTTAGGTTGGTGTCTAATTTTAAAAAAGTTGCAGGACGTCACATAGGTTTGACTATATAAGCTAACGGTTAACAAAAAAGAAAATAAGAATTACTGTTCTCATTTTCTTAAAACCAAAAATTTTAGAAACTTGGGTTTGTAACTTGGATAATAATTCAATTCGTGGTGAGTAAAAAATATTCATTAGCTGGTGAATAAAACGTAACATAATTATTTTTCTTTAATATTTTTTTCATCATTTTTTTATCAATATTTTTTTCATCAATTTTTTATTTTTCATCAATATTTGTTTTCATCAAGATTTCCTTTTTTTATCAATATTTTTTTTTCACCAGTTTTTTTTCATCACGATTTTTTTCATCAATATTTTTTTCATCAATATTTTTTTCACCAATATTTTTTTTTTATCACTATTTATTTCTTTTATTAATATTAATTTTATTCCTCAATATTTTTTTTATTCATCAATTTTTTTTTCATAAATACTTTTTTTATTTCGAGAACATCTTGTTTTTCACAGACAGATTGCTAGATCTATAAAGCTAGAGTGTCTTAGAAATGGATAATGTATAATGGGGTTCTCGACCGATGTTTCAATTCGTTTTGCATGGAATGGCAAATGAATATAACATTATTTTTTCTAAAAAAACAACTGCTTTGGCAAGTACACCTAGGGTTGCCATCCGTCCTCTTTTCCCCGGACACCGTCCTCTTTTTTAGGTCGTCCGGGGCGGTCCAACTTCTTTTTTAGGAAGTGTCCGGAGTTGTCATATTTTTTCCACTTCTCCCCCTAACATATTTTTATTGCTTCTAAACTTTTGAATTATTGGCATAGCTGTATTTTCGCTTGTCAGCAGTAATGTCAACTTTTTGAGAGAAAAAAATCGTATATTTCGAGTAAAAAAACACTTAATGTGAGAAAATAACTACGTTGTCATCACTTCTTATCAGCTGTTGTTTGTCTTAAAGTTTGCTCATCGAAAAAAGATTTGTATATCAAAAATATCCATTCCAAAATTTTAAATTGATTTTAAGAAAATTCCTTTTAAATTTCCAAAAATTCAGAAAATATTTTAGAAATTTCCAATTGTATTTCAAAAGTTACCATTTGCATTTTAAAATTTGCTAAATGATTTTCAGAAAATTGCATTTCAGAAATTTCCAATTGTA
Organism: Pegoplata infirma; assembly: GCA_963921195.1. NCBI lineage: Eukaryota > Metazoa > Arthropoda > Insecta > Diptera > Anthomyiidae > Pegoplata > Pegoplata infirma. Next base: position 283,011,248 of record OY992536.1, on the reverse strand, counting down.
TTTTAAAAATTTCTAATTATATTCGAAAATTTTCTAAATGCTTTTCAGAAAATTTCAATTCAGTATATGAGGCATTCCACACAAAATGTCCCGCTACAGAAAAACATGTGTCCCGTAAAATTCTGTATAGGTTGCTTGGATAGCCCTATATGGAACTAAGAAAATTGCGTTTTTTGGTTTTTAAAATTTTCAAAAACTGGGCTTAGGAGGCATGGTCAAATATTGGAAAAATGGTCAAATTTGTAGCGAGTTGCCTTGATTAAATATTTATCACATTAAAACGGAATGCACAACAATCTCAAAAATTTACATTCTTATATAGTTTTGTATGGGCTATCGAATAAATTTTTTTTTTGAAAATTTTCAGAACCCGTTCTGAAATTTTTGATTTTTTATAAAAAAGTCAATTTATCAAAAATCCGGCCCCTTTTTTTTAAATTTTTTTTTTTAAGTTTAGATGTTTGTCCATCCACACAAAAAAAATCAGAAACAAGTTTTGCGTTTTTTTCGAGAAAATCGCATTTAAATTTTAAATTTCATAACAATTTTGTAATTTGCTTGTATTTTCTTGTTTTAACAGAGCGTATGAGAAATATTTATGCAATTAATAATACTCATTTGCAACGTTAAAACAAGAAAATACAAGCAAATTACAAAATTGTTATGAAATTTAAAACTAAAATGCGATTTTCTCGAAAAAAACGAAAAACGTGTTTCTGAATTTTTTGTGTGGATGGACAAACATCTAAACTTTAAAAAAAAGAAAATTGTCCGGATTTTTGATAAATTGACTTTTTTAAAAAATGGAAAATTTCGGAACGGGTTCTGAAAATTCTCCAAAAAAAAAAAAAAATATTTGATAGCCCATACAAAACTATATAAGAATGAAAATTTTTGAGATTGTGGTGCATTCCGTTTTAATGTGATAAATATTTAATCAAGGCAACTCGCCACAAATTCGACCATTTTTCCAATATTTGACCACGCCTCCTAAGCCCAGTTTTTGAAAAATTGAAAAACCAAAAACGCAATTTTCTAATTTCCATATAGGGCTATCCATACAACCTATTCAGAAGTTTACGGTACACATGTTTTTTTTTTGATGGACATTTGGTGTGGAATGCCTCATATTTCAAAATTTTTCAAATGCTTTTTAGATAATTTTGATAAACAAATGAAATTTTTGGAAAAGCATTTAGATACTTTTTAAATAAAAATGAAATACAATTAAAAAATGTGAACTTAATAAAATTGAAAAGTAATTTTCTTAAAATCATATGTATAAAAAATTTTGAAATTAAAATGGAAGATTTTGAAAAGCAAATAGAATTTTCTGAAAAGCATTTAGAAAATTTTGAAATATAAATAAAAAATTCTGATATACAATTGAAAATTTTTGAAATATATTTAGAAATTTTATAAATATAACTGACAATTTTTGAATTATAAATGGATATTTCTAAAATTAAATTGAAAATTTCTGATATATAAGTGGAAATATAGATTTCTTTTTTATTGGAAATAAAAATTATTTTCTTAATAAGAATGCATTTTTTTGCATATGGTGTCGCGTTGACTTTTTTAAAATTAATTTATTACAAATTGTCCTCTTTTTTGGGACAAATGTTCTCCTTTTTTGAGGCTGACGTCCTCTTTTTCTCAAAATGGAGATGGCAACCATAAGTACACCCCAATCTTTAGCAAAACATTATCAGGATTTAATGTTTTGAGCAAGAGTACAAAATTCGCATGCATTATTGTATGGAGTTTGACAAATTTGTTCCCTTGAAAACGATCAAAGAACTATGCATTAAGAATTAAACAAACCTCTAAAAAACAAACTTTTGAAGTCTATTAATACTTTTTTTATGCAAATTAATCATTTTAATGTCGAGAAAAGCTTACTCATTGACAAGTTGTCTCAACTGACAATATATATATTTGGTTAAGTTTGAAGAAAATTTTTTTGTATACTATTTTATTTAAACAATTTTTTATTTAAATTATTTATTTTTAAAAAAAATTGTTATTTTTAATTAATTTTTTCAATATATACAATTAAAAATTAAATTGGTATCTAATTTTTTTTAAATTAAATTTGTAATTTATATATTATTTTAATTATTATTATTTTTTTTTTAATTTTAATTAAATTTTTTTAATTTATTGTATTAAGTTTTTAATTAACTAAATAAAAATGAAGTGATTTTTATTAACATTTGGAAACAAATATCTGACCACAATTAGCCTGTAAGGTAACCCCTTTATCAAAATATTTAAATATCCATTTATTTTTAATTAACGACATACAAATATTTTTAATTTATATGCACATTTAAGTGATTCCGGATTTAATTAATTTTTTAACTAAATCTACGAATTTTTTAATTAAATTTTTTTTTTTGTGGACATTAAGTGATAACTTAAAAATTGATCGCATAACTTTGTGATTTACAAAATTGCATTTTTTGAGACTCGCGTTTTCAATCACGCGAGTGATTTACAAAATTAGGACCAACGTCGCTAGAGGACCCCTCCCTACCACAAAAAAAAGTCTGTTTATATTTTTTTAATTAGGTAACCATTTTCTAGGTTACCCCCTTAAAAAAAGCAACCCTGTAAATTTTTTTTGTTAAAATTAATTTAACATTTTGAAGGACCCGTTTTCCGAAAAATACTGGTGTTGGGTAGTTTATGTGGCCGGTCTTGGCTTACTATAATTTTATTTCTGGAGGTAAATGTTTTATGTATTTTGTTGAACAAATTAAATGTTTTTTTTTCCTTAAACCCAGGGGGATTAGAAAATAATTTTTTTTTTTCGGACCGCCCACTTTTGTGGGATTGAATACAAAATCCACCTGCAAAACAATAAATCATGATTATGTTTTTCTCAAGATATCGGTGTACTTGACAGACAAAATTTAATGTAAATTGAATTAAAATATTGGTCGAGGACCACATTAAGTTTATATATTATTGATCTATGATTGTGCTAAGATATTCTAGCGATATCAGTCCGTCTGTCTTTGGAAACCAAGATTCAGTCCAAACCAAACGAGCTGTAAATTTGGTAAATCAGTAAAATCATGTACGTCTGTCTGTGGAAAATATGGTAAATGTGAAAAATCGGATCTAAAACATTTTTAAAATGTTCGTAGTATGTCCGTTTGTTTGTCAAGATAATTTTTTTTTTCCAAAAATTTTTAGATCATGAATATAAAATTTATTGTAAACCCCTGTGTAGAGAAAAATATAAATTTTTAGAAGTAAAAAATATTTAAAGAAAAATTTATTTCAAAAAATAACAATACGGATAAGTATACATAGTTTAACGTTAAAATCTAAACACATGTCAAAGTCTTAGCACATTATTAAAAAATACAAAAAACAAGAAAAACTCAAAAAACATTAGAACAAAGTATGCACTAGAAAAATAAATACACAACAGACATAACGCAAGACCAAAAAAAAAATAATAGATAAGATACAAAAGCGATGGATGGATGGATGGATGCATGATAAAAAAAAACACAACACCAACAAAAAAAAAATATGCACTTATCTTTCAAGGATCAAAGGAACTGCTTTTAAAATCATAAACCTTAAAAAAATGGAATTCAAAACGAAAAAACTGAAGATGGATAAAAGTAACGTTATTTTAAGCACTTAAGTAGAGAAAGAGATTTGCAAAAAGAGATAAATCAAAATCTTATGTTATGAAAAACATGCACAAGGCTTATTGATAATTTGCAAAATATAACAAAAAAAAAATATGTGAAAAGGAGTTAAAGAGGAGTGGAAGAGATGGGTAAAGTGTAAGGATGAGTAATAAATTTTTAAAGTGGGATAGAAAAATTAAAGTTTTAATTTATAATTGGCATTGTAAGAAATTAACAATTAAAAAAAAAAAACTTTTTATAATTTAATTAAAAAACTTTTTAGAATAAAAAATAATAATTGCCTTATTTTGTAACACGCAAGCGCAGCACAGTAGCATATGTCCATAGAACGACCGACCAAATATAGACTTCAAAAATATACAAAAATGTCCAATCAGCAGAAAAATCTGCTGAAATTACACCCATTTTGAGCCATATGAGAAATCTGCTGATTTTAGCAGACATGGTTTGCTGAAAATCTGTCAAGATTATCTAGATCAATAGTTCTCAAACGGTGGATCGCGACCCCCTAGGGGGCCACGGAAGCCTTCCTAGGGGGTCGCGAAAAGTTTAGTAACCATCATGCTAAAATTATTAATATTAAAAATTCTAAAAAAAGTATGGCATAATTTTAAAATAATACGGCTACGTTAGGATCTGTCAATTTATGCCTATTTTTAGCTTTTCAGCTTATCAGTTGGGTTCAAAAAACTTTGGAAAAGACAGAATTAAACGTACCCCCTTTTTCCTTTCATCTTTCCACCCTTACACCGAAAAATCCAGGTCCGTATGGGTCTTATGTAGCGTAATATATTCATGTCAAAAAACACAATTTTACCATAATTTGTATTATTTTTCCGTTCAAAGTCCAACAATTTTAAATACGACAACTTTAGAATATGCGCCGTTTTAAGCTTCATAGCTCGTCAAGGCTTCAAAATTATCTTAAATGTTTTAAAAGCACAATTTTCAAATCTGACTACTTCAGGATATGATCGCCAGGACTACATGCTATCAGCAATCTTGCTTAATTGGGGAATTTAAAAACTGCTAAAATGTTAAAAACTGTGTTGAAAAGAATCGGTTCATGTTTAGACACATATAGCCCACATACAAACGTCCCCTTTAAATGTGGCAAAAACTACTCTTAAAACCGTATTATAATAATTATGCTTTCGAAATTTAGCAGGTAAAAGTATTTACAAAGAATCATTCCAAAATTTAAAGAAATCGGACCAGTTCACTTGTAGACCCCAAACTAACAACCCTTCCGATGTTCGTAAAAATATCTCAAAACTCACGAAAAGGAAATATAGGTCAAAAATGTTGGTCGTGTTTATTAAACGTGGACTTTAGTAACTTTATCAAATCTGATCATAATTGGTCCATTAGTTCTCATTTAAAAATTTCGCTCGATATTCAGTAAAATGGGTCTATTGGCAGTAAAAAAGACTACTTTCTCAATTTTTGCTTCTGTGTGTTTTCTACACTAATTAAGGATCTCAAAAACTAGGGATCTAATGAGTCCATGTTCGGACTTGAGAAACATTTTCGGGAAAACTTGGTGTAGAGTACAATATGGTCGGTCTTGACCGATTTAAATTTTCTCACTTGTTTTTTTTATGTGAGGGGTCGCGAGAAATTTGAAACATGGAAAAGGGGTCACGAAGCAAAACTTAGTGAGAAGCTCTGATCTAGGTGAATCAGCAGAGAAATCTGTCAAAACAGCAGAGAAATCTGATAAGACATTTTCTAAAAAAATTTTGTTTTTAGAGAATTTGTTTTCATGAAAACTCTAATAGTTTTTTTTATACCCTCCACTCTAGTGACAGAGGGTATATATAAGTTTGTCATTCCGTTTGTAGCACCTCGAAATATTGGTCTAAGGCCCTATAAAGTATATATATTCATGATCCTCTATCGATTTTAAGACGATCCAGCGATGTCCGTCCGTACGTCTGTCTGTCTGTTGAAAACACGCTAACTTTTGAAAGACTTCACGGAGGCGCCTGAAGTTTGGCATTTATGTTGGACATTTACCGGGTCAGGTTGGTATTGCAATCCAGCGAAATCGGTAAGGGTTTTTCCTGAATTTGTTATATAAAACACACGGTAACTTTCGAACGACAATTCTGAGAGTGCTGAAGTGTAGCATATATATTTGTCATTCCTCTGTCCCGGTTCGTTTTAAATCTCAGAAAAATCGCTCTGGTAGTTCAAAAGTTATAAGCAAAACCCTGAATTTCAGATTGATTTCACCTCAAATTCAAGTGTTGAAAAACACGGGTTTTAAAAAAACAAGCTTACTTTACATAGTATTTTTGTCAGTCAGAAATATTTTTAAAAAAATTTTACACTCATAAAAAAAAATTAGTAAATTATTTTTTTTTTTACAAAAATAACAAAAAAAAAGTTTTTTGCTTAAATTAAAATATTTCTAATCAAAATTGTTAATTTTTTCCCCATTAAAAAATTTATTATCCTTTAAAAAGGGCATTGTGGAGGGTATTTATAGATTCGGCCAAGTCGAATTTAACTTTTATACTTGTTTAATTTTAACTTGAAAAAAAAAATCTTAAAAATAAATGTTTCTGTAAAATTAGAAATAAAACGAAACAATTAACTTTGAAAAAAGAAACTTGAGAAAGTTTTTTGAAAAAAGGATGATAGCAAACTATTTCTAAAAAATTACGAAATAATCTGCTAAAAATATTTTCAAAATTATGTTTAAAAATAAAAAAACAAAAATAAAAGTTAACACTTTAAAAAAAAACTTAGAAAATTTTCTTGAAAAAAGAATGACAGCAAACTATTACTGTTTAATTAAAAAATATCCGCTAAATCAGTAAAAACTCAGTAAAGTTTCTGTTATTTTGTAAAACTGAATGAGAGAGATTTAAGTAAAAATATCTATTTTAGCAGAAAAATATGCATACTGTTTTCAAAGACTCCCGTTATAGTGTTATCATCAGTAAAGTTTTACTTAAATGTTGGTTTATTTTATTTATAGGTAGTTTTACGTTGCCGATTAATTGGTTCTTTCCAGACCACTCCAATGAATAGATTATAAGCGTAATAATTTTTTTTAAAACGTTTATAATTGCTAGAAATGTACATTATCGACATCTATAATGAAGTTCAAGTAAAAATATGTTTTTTTTGTTTTCTTTTCTGAAGTATTTAAACGATATTGTATTTTTAAATTGATAAAAATATAAAAAAAATATTTTAAAAATGCAAAATCAGCATTTGTGAAAATATTAAAAAAAAAAATTGCACAAGGGCATATTTTTTAACAGCCAGTCTGGCATTGAGACTACTTCTTTTACTATTGATATTGAGTTATAAATATTCAATATTACCAAGTGTGGTTAATGGATATTGGTTGTTGTAGTTTTTTTTATTATCTCTTTTGCAAGGAAACTCTAGTAGACAGTAGTTAACCAGTCAGATGGAAACAAATTTAGCGATTTTTTTTTATTCCATATTGTTTTTTTATGTCATTCCTGTTGTTCAATTTTTAAAAACACAGTAGGTTAAAATGTGTTTGAATAAAGTATGAATGTTCATTTCACATTTCATTAAAATTTAGCTTTATTTTTATCTCGGGTGTGCCGAATCAAAACTTACTTCACAGTTTCCGGTATTTATTATTTTTAGCTTAAATTTTCTTAACATTTTTTACTTTTTAAAATTTTTAGAGTTTTTTTTATGAATTTTTACTTTTTTGAATTTTATCATATTTTCTTTAGTTTTAAAAATTAAAAAGGCTTTTAAACGTTAAACAACATTTTTTTATTTATTTAAGTAAAAGTTCAACTTTCAAGCCCACTGTACACTCCCTATTGTCGACAATTATTTCATCGATTATTTTATTTTTTTGAACAGACTTAAACGGCTTATATGAATTTTAGTCCTCCATATTAATAACACTTAAATGCATCTTTTGTTAAAAATAAACAATAGAAAAAAACTTAAATTTTGAAAATAAAAATTTAATCTTCAAAATCTCTGCAATAGAAATAATTGCACTTAATTTGTTTTCTACACCATAAAACTTGAGAAAAAATCGTAATGTCGAACAATAAAACTATTTTCATCTCTTAAAATCTAATAAAAACCATATGTGTTACTACTTGTTGGTTGGTTCGACAATATACCAACTTGTATTTAAGACATGTCACAAGAAATGTTCCGGAATAGTAAAAACAGATGACTTGAAACTAAAATAATAAAATATATATAAAAATAATTCCTTAGTATACTTTGGGACATTTTAAGGGGTTCATCTATGTAGGTCCTGGGGAGCTTGAAAAAAAAATTAAAAATAGAGAAACTTTCTTCAAAAAAAATTGAGTTTGCGGGAAAAACACGCCCATTTGTCTAAATATTACTTAATTATCAGGTTTACTTCTTCGAAAGGCCTCACTTTCTTCTTTATAAAACCGTCGAGAAATTCAAAATCGGCTGAAATTTACCTAATTTATTTTCTTAAAAGTGTAAAAAGTACGAAAAACCGGTTTTTTATCCGTAACTCAAGAGTTTAGAAGTGTTTAATTTCGAGGGCAGTGTCTTGTTGTACTGGACAACACCTATAAGAAAAAAAATTATCGCATTCCAGGTATTTTTTTTTCTGTAGCACAGTGTAATAATTAATCCACCTGCTGGTGAATAAGAGAAATCACCAGCTACACTCAAAATAATTCTACAGTAAAAGGTTTAGTAAGTGATATTGTACCAAAATCTACTAATTAGTTACTAATTTTAGTATCTTCAAAGTACTAACATTAGTAATTTTTACTGTTTTTGACTAATATTAGTTAAAAATTTTAGTATCGGTTACCAATTTCTGCACTAGGTCCTTTTGGACTATAAGTAGTTAAATTTTTAGTATTGAATACCCACTTTTTTTTGGGTGTAGTGAATAAAATGTTACATAATTATTTTTCATACACTCAAAAAAATACGTTAGTAGATTTACTAATTTTTTTTTTGCTAATGCTAGTTAGCTAACTTTTAGCAAATTTTTAGTTGAGATTAGCATATTAGCAAAAAATTCTTGTAAACTTCATATAGCACATTAGCAATTTTAAACAAACTTTGAACTAATTTCTTTTGCTAAATTTGAAATTGAGTTGACAACATTTTTACAAGATTTTTTGCTAACATTAGCAAAAATAAATGGTAAATTTTTTTTTTTATTTTCCGAAAACTTAAAATGGCGCTATCTCGGAAACTAAGCCAGATAGAGCAAAATGGAGGGCATTTTTGGTTCTTAGAATCTCCATACTTTCACGGGTCCTCTTCACATGTGTGGACCCTAATGGGACCTAACTTTGGATCCAAACAAGTTAGCATTCCCGAAAATTTTAAAATGCTCATATCTCGGTAAATATTGCCGACACAACAAAAAGTCCAAAAGAATTTTTGTAGCTCTCAACACGTAGAACAAGACCGTAAAATAACCAAAAGCTCTCCGAGTAATATTTTTGAAGTTATCGAGTTTTTTAATTCTCAAGACCCCAGTGATCCCCTAAAATCACGTATCTCAAAAACTAAGCAAGGTAGAGCGAAACGGACACAAATTTTGGATCAACAACTATGACGATTTTTAAGGAACCCAACTAGGTCTAGGCCCATCGGGGTCTGGACCTATTGGGTCCGAACCCAATGGGGTCCTCAAATGTGTATGAACTAAGTTCAAATAAAAATTATTTCAGTTAACTAATTTTTAGCAAAACGTTTTTGCTAACTTTACCATAAAAATTGTGGGTTCAAAATCAGCAAATTTTCTTGTAGGTTTACAAGCTTTTTTTGCTAACTTTACAGTTTTTTTTTTTGAGTGTAAATTTTTTTTTTATTTTCATCAAAAATTTTTTTTATAAAAATTTTTTTTTTACCAATACTCCAAAAATAGTTTTTTATACCCTCCACTCTAGTGATAGAGGGTATATATATGTTTGTCATTCCGTTTGTAACACCTCGAAATATTGGTCTAGGACCCCATTCAGTACATACATTCATGATCCTCGATCGATTTTAAGACGATCTAGCGATGTCCGTCCGCCTGTCCGTATGTCTGTTTATTAAAAACACGCTAACCTTCGAAGAACTTTACGGACGCTCCTAAAGTTTTGCATATATGTTGGACACTTACCTGGACAGGTTGGTATTGCAACCCAGCGAAATCAGTTCAGTAGTTCAAAAGTTATGAGCAAAATAGTGAATTTTGTCAAGGGTTTTTGTGAATTTACGGATAAAAAACACGCAAACTTTCGAACGACAATTCTGAGGATGCCGAAGCTTAAAATATGTATTTGTCGTTTCCCGGATCTAGTTTGTGTTGAATTCCAGCCATATCCGTTAAGTGGAAAAAACAAGCTTTAAAAAAACAAACTTTAAAAACATTGATAAGCCACAAAATTACTTTACAAAGTATTTTTTTTTTCTCTCTCATAAATATGTTTACACAAAAAAAAATATTACACTCCAAAAAAAAATTTACACTAAAAAAAAAATACACTCGAAAAAGGTTTTACACTCAAAAAAAAAATTAGAAATTTTTCTTTTTTTTTTACTAAAATGACAAAAAAAGTTTTTTACTCAAAATAAAATATTTTTTATCAAAATTGTTATTTTTTTTCACGTTCAAAGTTTACTATCCTTAAAAAAGGCCATTGTGGAGGGTATTAATAGATTCGGCCAAGTCGAATTTAACTTTCCTACCTGTTTTTTTTTTTTTTTATTCTAAAGAACCACCCCTCAGGCAATGCTGCCTATACCCTTTCTTTCGGAAAGGGGATGGAAGAGAGATGATCAGGCGAATTATTTTTGAAGCTGTGTTTAATAGCCATTATTTTATTATTTTACTTTGACGTTTTGGTGCTGTTTATCAACGAAGGTGGATAGATATTAGTTATAAATAGAAACTAATAAATAGGGATGAGATTTCCATGTAAATGCATATTTTTTGTAGATAGTCTAAAAACGATCTCGACCAATTATCTTTCCGAATCAAGAAATTTGCACGAAAATGGCATCGATTTGTTTTTGCATATTTTGGTAAAAATGCATATTTTGGTTTTAAATGCATATTTTGTGCATATTTCTAAATTTTAAGTGCATATTTTTGCATATTTTGGCATAAATTAGCAAAAACACAAATTGAAATTTATTTGTTTCAAAAACTGTTCAAAATTTGAAACATTTATTTTGAAAATTAGAATTTTTTTTATAATTTAAATTTGTTTTAGATTGTTTTAGGTTCTAAAAAATCTAGCTTACATAAAGTTTTTTAGAAATTTTTCGCATGAAAACAAGATTTTTATTGCACAAATTTTATTTTTTAGTGCATATTTTTAGGTTTTTTAGTGTATATTTTGATTTTTTTAGCGCATATTTTAAATTTTTTAGTGCATGAAAATCTCATCCCTACTAATAAATATCTGAAAAAAATTTTGTTCTGCCTGAGCTGAGAGTCGAACCAAGGCTTGCTGGCTAATAATCCAACGCGCCAACCTCTAAGCCACAGCACATTAGCCTTCTGTTGCGAACAATAAATGTCTTTCTTGATAACACTGCACAACAAAATCAAATTTTTTCCAAAATTACAAGGTCAGACCGAAAAATTTTGATAGAAGAGACAAAAAAAATACACGTGTATCGGCGTTTTGAAAGTTTACATCTGGGTTTCATTTTAGGGGGAGGTAAAGTTTCCCCCAAATGCAGATGTTGTATTGTCAATCGTCATTGAATATCGAGTGAAGCTTGTGTTTAAAGTATATGGTGAGTTCAGCAAATTTATATAAAATGTTACGGAGAACATTTTAGTGGAATATATTAACCCTCTAGCTCCTCACGATAAGGGTCTTTTTTGTCCTTCTTTTCAAAAAGAGCAAAAAGCACCATTAAAAAAGGGATTTAAGGGGTTTGAATGTTCCGAAAAAATATTCGCCGTAAAATTTTACTATAAGTCCTTGAATACACCAAAACGGAAAACTCAACCAGAAGGTCAGAAATAAGACACAACAAAAGAGATCTTAGGGTTAATTTCGCATTTATTAAGAAAATCGAGTAAAGCTTACGTTTAAAGTATATGGTGTGTTCAGCAAATTTATGAACGCCACTAAAACAGGGATTTTAGGGGTTAAAATGTTCCGCAAAAATATTCGCCGTGAAATTTTACTATAAGTCCATTTCACGGCAAATATTTTTGCAGACCATTTTAACCCCTTAAATAGCTGTTTTAATGGTGTTTTTGAACTTTTTCAAAAGAAGGACAAGAAAGACCCTTATCTTGAGGAGCTAGAGGGTTAACATATTCTTTAAAAATGTTCTCCGTAACATTTTACATAAAATTGCTTTACACACCATATACTTTAAACGTAAGCTTAGCTCGATTTTCTTAATAAATGCGAAATTAACCCTAAGTTCTCTTTTGTTGTGTCTTATTTCTGACTTTCTTGTTAAGTTTTCTGTTTTGGTGTATTCAGGGACTTATAGTAAAATTTCACGGCGGATATTTTTGCGGAACATTCAAACCCCTTAAATCCCTGCTTTAATGGTGTTGTTTGCTCTTTTTGAAAAGAAGGACAAAAAAGACCCTTATCTTGAGGAGTTAGAGGGTTAACATATTCCACAAAAAAGTTCTCTGTAACATTTTACATAAATTTGCTAAACACACCATATACTTTAAACGTAAGCTTCACTCGATATTCAATGACGATTTACAATACAACATTTGCATTTGGGGAAACTTCACCTCCCCCTAAAATGAATCCCAGATGTAAACTTTCAAAACGCCGATACACGTGTATTTTTTTTTGTCTCTTCTATCAAAATTTTTTGGTCTGACCTTGTAATTTTTTTGTGTTGTACAGTGTAATTTATCTGGGGTGTCACAATACTATATTTCGACAAACATCAAAATCTTACTCATTTAACTTTTTGGTACTGGACCATTTATTATTGAATGCCTTGTATTTGATTTTTAAAGCCCTTTCATAATGGGTACTTTTTTTTTCCTATTCCTAATTGCTTTGCAGCGCAACTAAAAGAAAAGTGCAAAGTGCATTTTCCGTGTTATAAGGGTGAGTACTACTTTCAGCAAGCAGCCAACCCAAAAACTCGTATGCTCCTTCGCTTTATAGTTTTTTTTTTGTTTTTGTGTTAAATGAAAATTTTGTAATTTGCCACTATTTCCTAGAATTTGTATTTTTATGAAAATTCTACAAACGAGCGGAGGGGTTCTTAACTTGTTTTTTTCTATTCATTAGTTTTTCTCTTTTGTAGAAAGCGTAGAAATTACGCGTATGTTGTTTTGTGTTGTTGTTTGTTGTTTGTTCTATGGTTGAGTATCTAATTTTGTTACAAATTAATGTGGAAAATGTTGTTTAATTAGTTGCACCCTTTTGTTTCTATTAGAGGGAAAGAGATTATTGTTTTCATGGTAAAGTGCAATTGCTTCAAGTTTTTAATTTTTCTATAAAAGGGGCTTTTGTAACTCTAATTGTTGTTGCTGTTGTTGGTTTTTGTTACGGTTATTTATTATTTAATAGCGTGTGGAATTTAATTTTCTAGAAACAAAAAAAAAAAAATTAAATAAATAACTTAAATATGGTAAATACCATTTTTAATTTTTATCATATTAACTAATTGTTACAAATGTGCATTTATACATATGTCCGAGTTTTATTTATTGTTTAAAACATTAATGAGGGAAGTTTTAATTAGATTTTATTGCAAAGATATCTACTTGTTATCTTTTTTTGTTTGATAAAAATACTTGGAAATACAGTTTTTAAAATTAATTTTAATATATTTTTTTAACAAAGAGTAAGTATTTTAAGTGTAGACATACCACTTTACCACAAGTGCTTTAAAATTTGTAAAACTTGGTACATATATTCTCCAAACGATTATGAACAACTCGATTTTTCCTTTTTGTCAAATTAAGTGTATTTCACTTTTTTTCGCTGTTCAAAGATGAGATTTTTCAGTTAAATTAAATAAAATAAAAATATATGAACTTTAGAAGATCGTATCTCCTGAACTCGTTGTCCGATTGTCATAAATTTGATATTACCCAGCAAAAATAAATCGAGATTTTGGCGACACAGCATCTTTTTATAGCATACCGAAGCGCATCCAAAGAGCGCTCTTGAGGATGCAGTAAAAGAAAGGGGGAACATTTTGAATTATTTATTAAGATATTTTATATAAAACTTATAATATAAAATTATTTTTTGATAAAATTTAACACTTGCTTTTCTTTTTAATACTTTTAACACTTTTTGCGTGAAAAATCATGAGTTTTGTACAAAGACACATGATTTGACTGCATCATTTTTGCGCTTTAATCGGCGCTGCAAAGAGTGCTTCAATCATAACATCTTTAACACATTTTGAATGAGAAAAAAATTGAGTACACCATTTCCACTTTAGTTTCAGAAAATACAAATTATATTACAAAAAATTTTAAAATTTAAATTTTAAAATTTTCTACTATAACAAAAGTTGGGTCGCAAGTCTGAGCATTTTTTGTGTTCCTCCGTGAAATTAATCAGAATAATGATTGGCACGCCATAGTGATGAATAACCCTAATATGGTATTATTACACTCACAACAACCAATAACATATTGTTGTAGTCCAATGAACTATCGTATGAAAAAATGTTTTAAATATTTTTGTTGGTTATTGACAATTGTTGCCTTACTAGTATAGTACAATTTCTTCGTCTTTCTAATTCCCATTGTGGATAGAGTCTAATATGTATTAATATTTTAGTTTGTGCACAAACGATTTGTCATTAGACTCGTTTGCTACTTTGTAGTAAATCGTTTCTATTTTTGCTAAATAATCTTGACAATGGAATCTGACAAATTCCGAAAAACGTGTCGATTAAGTCTTGCAAAAATGACCAACTTAAATAAATTTTAAACAAAACAAGTAAAAAAGTTAAATTCGACGTGGCCGAATCTACGAATACCCTCCACAATGCAATTTTAAGTGATAGTAAATTTTCTAGCGTGAAAAAATAAAATTTCTGATTAATTTTTATTTTGTCTAAAAAAACTTTTTTTTTGAGTAATTTTTGAAAAAAAAAACAAATAATTTACTACATTTTTTTTGGAGTGTAAAATTTTTTTTGAGTGTAATTTTTTTTTTTGAGTGTAAAATTTTATTCGAGTGTATTTTATTTTAAGTGCAAAAATATTTTTGAGTGACAAAAATACGTTGTAAAATATTAACCGGAATTTCAACTCATGAATTTTAGGTGAAACTAATCTGAAATTCACGGTTTTGCTAATAACTTTTGAACTACTAGACCGATCTGGCTGAAATTCAAAACGAGACAGACCAGAGGAACGACAAATGTAACTGCCAAGCTTTAGCATCCTCAGAATTACCTTTCGATAGTTAGCGTGTGTTTTATCTCGTAAATTTACGAAAAACCCTTGCCGAAATTCAGTCTTTTGCTCATAACTTTTGAACCAATGGACCGATTTCACTGGATTGCAATACCAACCTGACCAGGTAAATGATCAATATATATGCCAAACTTCAGGAGCCTCCGTAAAGTCTTTCAAAAGTTAACGAGGTTTCAACAGACAGACAGACGGTCGGACATCGCTAGATCGTCTTAAAATCGATCGAGGATCATGAATATATCGCTCATTTACTTGTATAGTGTCATATAGATATGGGGGTGAGTGATTTTTGGATCACACTCACTCACGCTCACGAGAGGAATTTTTCAATCACGCACACTCACACACGAGCATTTTTTTTCTACTCACACTCACTCACAATCGCGTGAGTAAATTTAATACAACTCACACACACGTGCACTCACGTAAGCTTCACTCACACTCACGTTGACTCACGCTCACGAAACTCTTATTTATAATTTCAAAAATCTTTCAAAATTTTTAGTAAAATTTAAAGTTAAATTTTTTTTTTAAGTTTAAATTTTTTTTTCTTTTTTCGGGACGAAATCTTAAGTTTAACCAAATTTTAAATTTTTTTTGTTGCTTTTTTTGGTACAAAAGGAAATATAAAGAGAAAATAAATCACGCAAACTCACGCAAAACAAGTAAGAAAGTTATAGTCGGTCAAGACCGACCATATGATACCCTACACCAGTGTTTTCCGGAAAATGGGTTCCAAGTCCAAACATGGACCGATTGTATCTGTCTTTTGTTAGATCTTTATTTAGTGCAGAAAACACACAGAGATCAAATTGTAATGGAGATGGTTTATTTTTTTGTCAATAAACCAATTTAACTGAATATCGGTCGAAATTTTTATATGGGGGACTAAGTCTAAAGATGGTCCAATTATGTTCCGATTTGATTTGGTTACTGAAGTACACGTTTAATACCTAAAAATAACATTTTTATCAAATATTTCCATTTTTATGAATTTTGAGGGAATTATGTGAATATCGGGAAGGTGGTTTGTATGGGGACTACCAGAAGGACTCACCCGATTCCTTTGAAATTTGGAATAGTGATTTATTTATATAGAATTTGATTACCTGCTGAATTTAAACGCGATATCTATTTTAATACGGTTATAATAGTCATTTAAGCCGAATCCAAAGGGGGCGTTTGTATGGGGGCTAGGTCTTAACATGGACCGATTTTTCTCCAATTTCAATAGGCTTCGTCCTTGGACCAAAAGATGCTTAAGTTTCAAATTTCAAGTCAATTAATGAAAAATTGTGACCTGTATCGTGCTTAAATCGATTGATGGACAGAAGGAGGGACGGACGTACCGACGGACGTACCGACGGACGGACATCGCTAAATCGACTCAAAAAGTAATTCTGAGTCGATCGGTATACTTGAAGGTAGGTCTAGGACCAATATTTCGGGTAGTTACAAACATCAGCACAAACTCATTATACCCTGTACCACAGAGTGGTGTAGGGTATAAAAATCGACTCACGCACACTCACTCACGCAAAAATATTACTCACGCACACTCACTCACGCGTGATCACGCGTGATTCACGTGAATCACGCTCTAATCTGCTCATGTGCCCATCTCAAGTGTCATAACTCAAAAAATTTGATTTTTCAGTTAATGATACAGAATTTTTCGTTATATCATGCTTTATATTGTGTCAAGAATTCGTATGAATATCTTGTAAGCTCGCCGTTTGAGAACAGAACACGCCGATATTACATGTTCTTTGTACCGGCCATTTCCAATAGACAACCAGTTTTAATTGTAAACTTTAAACGCGTTTTCTGCTAAATCAAATATTTTGCGTTATTACACTATACAAGTAAATGAGCGATATATACTTTATGGGGTCTTAGACCAATATTTCGAGGTGTTACACACGGAATGACAAACTTATGTATACCCTCTATCTCTAGAGTGGAGGGTATAAAAATGCAGAAGAAAAATTGATTTTCAAAAATGTTTACACATTTCTGGTATTCCCACACCAGTCTCAAACACTCCAGTTAGTGTTATCATCAGTAGGATTTAAAATGTTGGTTTGTCTTGTTAATGGAAATTGTTTTTTATTAATTATGAATATTTATAATTTAATTGCATTTTATGGCTTTACTGGAAATTCTAGAGCGATAATAGCTGAATTTGGAAATCAAAGCTATAAACCTTCAAAAAACACATTTTTAAATGAATTTTTACTTAAAGAACTTAAATTGAATTTTATAGGTTAGATAAGGTGCTAGAATTAAAAAAGCGAAAATAGGTGATCGTTACTATAAATTTCGAAAGGCCTATTTTGTATATTTTTTTTTTGTTTAAAACTTTTTTTCATTTTGGCTTAATTAGAAGTACTGGGGCGAAAATATTTGAAATTGGGTATTAGTGTGGTTCATATATGGCACTTTTTTTTTTTTTTGGATTTTTGTATGGGGCACCCGGAATATATATTAAGCACCATGAAAAACTGACCCGAGATTTTTTTCAAATTTTTTCATTAACATTTAGGGGTCGCTACCGGGCCCTAAGCTTTGGGTCATAAAAAAAAAATTTTCACACAATGAAAAAAAAAACGTCGTTTTTTTTTATATTTTTTTTTTATTATAATTTAACTTCATTAGCTTATTAACGGCAAAAGATTTCATTTTGGTGGGACAAGTTTTTCAGTTCCAAAATTGACCATGAAAAAAAATATTGAGGCTGGTTGGGGTCTTACTCTAAAATTTTTTTAAAATTGTTTTTTTTTTTAGTTTTGATAAGCTTACGCTATAGGTCTTTAGTCCCTCTTGATACTACATTCTTCGTAAAAATTTTTGTTCTTTCCGAAACATCATTAACATGCGGCGAAAATCAAACGGATATTAAAAAAAAAAAACATATTTTCAATGTAAATTTTGGAAATTACATACTTTTCCGACCATATCGAATTTTTGTTTGCCGTTAATAAGCTGGATTAGCTTATCAAATTATAATTAAAAATTAAAAAAAAAAAATCTGTTTTTTTCACCGTTTTTTTTTTATTTTTTTTTTTAAATATCCGTTTGATTTTCGGCGCATGTTAATGATGTTTCGGAAAGAACAAAAATTTTTACAAAGAATGTATTATCAAGAGGGACTAAAGACCTATAATGTAAGCTTAACAAAACTAAAAAAAAAAAAAAATTTAAAAACATTTTAGAGTAAGACCCCAACCAGCCTCAATTTTTTTTTTCATGGTCAATTTTGGAACTGAAAAACTTGTCCCAACAAAATGAAATCTTTTGCCGTTAATAAGCTAATGAAGTTAAACTATAATAAAAAAAAAAAAATATAAAAAAAACGAAATTTTTTTTTTTCATTGTGTGAAATTTTTTTTTTTTATATCCCAAAGTTCAGGGCCCGGTAGCGACCCCTAAACCTTAATATTAAAATTTGAAAAAAATCACGTGTCATTTTTTCACGGTGCTTAATATATATTCCGGGTGCCCCATTCAAAAATCCAACTTTTGTTTTTATGAACCACCCTATTGGGTATGATACCCATAAATTATTAACCCTTTGACGACCATACATTTTTTGCCGAAGCGATTTTGAGTTTCTGTTCATGGTTGTGATCTGTGACCTAATAAAAATTATCAAACAAAAAAATTGGACCCCTAACCCCTCTCCTTCCCCCTTATTTTACTTGGTGAAAAAATTTGGCCTTTGGCGATTCCGTAGTTCTGGCCAAAGCTATTTGCTACTTGCTGTAATTTTTAAGTTCTGCAACTCAATAATAGTTACCCTACAAGAATTTGGATCTCTAAACCCCCTTCTTGCCCCCGATTTTGCTCTACAAGTAAAGATCCTTTTGTCCCAAAAATTGAGAAAATTATTTTACAAAGTTTGAGGACTTACAGTGAGTAAGTGGATCAAATTAGAGACTTACTGTAAACCAGACTTTTGTTGCCCAAGCAATACTCTACAATTCATCTTTTATAACATTTACCCTATCTTTCACTTGAACAAAAATAATCGCCAAAAACGCTTTGGCAAGTATACTTGCCTGTGGTCGTTAAAGGGTTAAAAGGCTATTTTTATAGGAATATTTTATAAAAACTTTACAATTGGGGATCATTCCTAAAAACTTTCAAAAATCCATTTTAATATAAAATTTTTAAAAAGGAACCCCAATTGCATATTATGGCTTAACTGGAGGTTCTAAAACGAAAAAATCTGGGACATTGCTACAAATTTCGATGTCCCTGTATCTGTCAGGCAAATAAATCTTAAGTGTAACTTTATCCATTAAATGACTTCATTTGATAGTCATACGTTTCGTTTATATATTGCAAATGACTTTAAAGGACTTTAAAAATATTCTAAATGGATTTAGACTAATAATATATTTACAAACATATTTTCTAATAGGCTGCTAATAACACTAACAATAAATTCAACCCTTAAATGAATGCCACACACACACACAAAAAAGTCCTTTATGTACACAAAATCTATAACACGCGCGTTGTTTCACAATAGATTCACTTATGAACCCATATTAGTAAATATATTATCCCTTTTTGAGTCTTCTCCACAGGAGTCCTTAAAACATATTAGGGTGCATCTTAGATAGGCATGCATACATACAAACAACATATTGTACAATACACATTCACACTATATCCTTACCAAAGAAAAAAAAAATTAATATTTGGTATTATTTCTATTAGGAAATTCACAGGATTTAAAAGGACTATCCCTATGTCTATGAATGTCTGCACATACGACTCTACCAAAATGAAATTAAAACAAAACCTACCAAACATAATATTGAAATTGTCCATTCATACTATAACAAGAATGTATATCAACACATACTTACTAGTATTTTAGTCCTTTTTGGTTTTTATCCTGTAGGTCTCTTAACTAACTCACTAATAGTAATAATAATAATTCTAAATGACCATTACCCCCTATTGTGAGATAAATATCTTTTTTGAAAGCGCGCAAATATACGCGTGTGCTCCCATAAACTACAACCACTAACAAAAACATTCAGCTGTTACACAAACGACAACAACAACTACAACAACAGCGTTTATCATGTTTAAACAATCTGTTGTTGTTATTAGACGTTGTGGACTTTAGTGGGCAAAGCACTATGGGAAAGCGGAAATAAAACGCCACCTAAACTACAATCAAAATAAAAGTGAAACAATCTAGCAGAAATTTTGTTGACTTGGCATTAGCTTTTGGAAAGGAGTCCGGAATCAAGGAACGCTCTTAAAATGCAGGAAATTATGTCTCTATTCGGCTCTAATTAGAGCATTTTTATTATAAACAAAGAATTTTATATTTAAAGTTAAAAAAAAATATCTTAACAAAAAATTAAAATTTTACTCCTTATTTTTACTGCATCCTAAAGAGCGCTTGGATGCGCTACGGTATGCTATAAAAAGAAGCTGTGCTGCCAAAATCTTGATTTATTTTTACTGGGAAGTGAGAGTGATTACTTTCGATGTGCCGAATCTTTATTACACAGACAACAAAATTGTCAATGCAATTAATTTCATTGTTAATTTAATAAAACATTTAATTAAAATTTAGAATAAATTATATTTTGTCAATACAACAATGACTTTTGGAACATTTAAAAAAGATATCATCTTATTTGTTTTCAATTAAATTCATTGTTACTTTAACAACGAAAATTAGTTGAAAAGTATGTTATAAATTATATCAAAAGAAATAAACCTACTCTTATTGTCATCATATTTAAAAAGAAGTCTAAAAATGGAAAAAAATAGAAATAAACAAAATATCATCTACCGGCACATGTCTACCGTCACCGGCAACGATTACGATACGAGTCTTGCTCCAGAGCGGCTTTTTATTGTATAGCAAGCAAATTTGTCTTCTTATTTTAAATTCCCGGGCATTTTTTTTTCTGGTATTTATTCTATATTCTATTTTCTTAAACTTATACGGTACAAATTTGAGGAACATCGGATATCGGATTGCTCACGGCAATCAAGTTTCGGATTAGTAAATAAAAAAAAGGATAAAAAAATATATCTTGCACTATGCATTTTGATGCGCTCACGAAAAAATCTAAATAAACAAATTTTTAAAATCGGTAGAACGATTTTCGAGATACCGCTATTTCATATGCAAGAGAGTAAAATACGACGACCTAGTAACATGAAATTTGAAATGCAACAGGAAAATGAAATGAGTCATTTTAACATCGAAATGTGGGCGGTATTTGAAGGGGCGTGGCAATTATTGCAACTTTGTCAAAATAAAATATAACTTAAGTTAAGATCACAAGTAGAAAAAGTATTTTTTTCGCGTAAAAAAAAACTATTTTGAAAAGAAATATTTTATTTTAAGCAAAAAAAAAAATTTTTTGTCAATTTTGAAAAAAAAAAAAATGTTTTGAGTAAAATTTTTTTTTAGTGTAAAATTATTTAAAAATTAAAACATTCAGATCATAGGTTCAATCCCTGGCGGCAGCGATCTGTTAATAATTTTCACATATAGAGTTCAATTGACTACTAACTAAATAAATTTGACATTAAAAGTTTTTCTGAAGATTATAATAACTGGATTATATGAAACTAGTAAAAAACTAACCAGGATGTCCAAAAATTTTTAGAAAAATTTAATTTTTCTTTCACACTTTCACACATACATGTAAAATTTTTATTTTGAGTTAATTAATTTTTAAAAATAACAAAAATACTCTGTGTAATATTTTTGAAGCTCGCCAATGTCTTCTAAAGCGGGTTAAGTGATTTTTTCAACACGTGAATTTAAGGTGAAAACAATCTGCAATTCACTGTTATGCGCATAACTTCTGAACCACTTTAGTTAAAATTATTTACCAACCTGACCAGGAAAATAATAAATATATATCCTAAGCTCCATCAGCCTCGGAGTTTTATTTTAAAAGTTTTTTTTTTTAGTTTTCAACAGACAGACGGACGGACATCGCTAGATCGACTGAAAATCAAAAACCCGCAAAAACCCGCACCCATTTTTTTTTATTATTTTGAAGTCTAACAGCTATTCTTTCAAAATCATTTGAAATATCTTTAGAAGTCAACAGTATTAGTACCTAAATTTATTAACAAAGTTCCAATTTGCTTAAAAATAATTTCTTTACAGACACTCTTTTAAATCTGCGTTTTTTTACGAACAACAACACAAATATGCTCCAAATTTACATACCTTGAGGTTAAATTGTAACAAATAATATGATAAATTAACTTAATACGGTCGTAAAATAATACTTTTAACAATAAACAGTCTACACAGAAATTGAAAAAAATTTTAACAAAAACTAAATACTCATGTTTGACCGCCTACCTTTATTAGCATAAGGCATGTTAGGAGTAGTGCAATCATAGGTGCGATATTAATTTTATATTGTTAAAACTTCATTTTTCGACCAATTGCGCATTAGATTAACCATTTGGTCCACTGTACGTCCCTCGATCAAAGTTTTGGATTTTTGGAAAATTTCCAGCGACATTTTGAATTTTTGAGCAATTAAACAAAAATAATATTTTGCGACACATTATTTTTTGTTAATTTTGACATGCTGAATATGAACATTAAAAAATTTTTGAAATCGATCGATCGGTTATCGAGATTTCGCCGTTTGAAATTTTTCATAAAGTTTCCAAAAATTTAGGTTTTTCCTACGTACATTTTCTAAAAATCAAAAATTTTTGTTGAAGGGCGCCAATGGTTAAAAAGATTGGATTTGGCTCAAGTTAATTTTAGATTAAATTTTGTCTGAAGCTCTATTAACGAGTCAAAGGGAAAAGTTAAGTTTTTTTTTTTTTATTTTTAATTTATTGACCTTAAACAAACGCCAATTTTAGCATATTTCAAAAAGCGATGTCTCCGAAACGCTTCGACGGATTTTAAAAATTTTTTGATATTCGTTCAGCGCATCAAAGTTAAAACTTTAATGATTCAAGTCTATCAGAAATCGCGGAAGACATTGTTGGACGCCTTGCGCTCGCAATAAATATTGACAAATTCATTAGTTACATGTTTAATATTTTTAAACTTTTTTTTATCCACGCCCATAAAAGCGTTTTTTTATATCCTTGGATCCAAAAGTACACTCAATGAAAAGGCTTTTTATATTTATGAAAACTGTCATAAATATAAAAAAAATCTTCATTTAAGTTTGTCAAATGTAAATACAATGAAGCAGTTTCACAATTGTTCATAGTAATAATATTTCATAAATATTATGAAACGTTTTATAATTAATAAGAAATATTTCATAGATTTAGTTTATGTTTCTCAAATATTTCATAATATTTAAGAAACTTTCTCAAATGTACCATATGAAATCTCATGTGACACTTTTATGAATTTTTTTAAAAAAATTATGAAATTTTTTAAAGTTTATTTCATTTATTTTTTTTTAAAAAAACTTCATTATATTTATAAATATAGTGAAAATAACTGAATTTTTATTTAGTTCGGTTTGAGTCCATATTAATTATTTCTGAGAAATAATAATTGTTGTACAATGACAAAATCTGAAAAAAATCAAGTAACAACACAGGCTAAGTGGAGATGTCGACAGCTTTCGGAAGATGCCACCCTTCCATCATCAGCACTCCTTCGATTGCCACACACTTAATGTGTGTCAGATTAAAATTAGCCATTTAAATGAAACTTTTGAAGAAATTAAGAATTGGAATTACTCCTCTTTGTGTTGAATAACCCGTATTCACCATCAATTCGTTTTGTATTCATTTGGCAGAAACTTAATCCATCTTAACTTTTAACAGAGTTGTATTTTTCCCATTGTTAACCCTTAGTAGGACTTTTCAAGTCTTGAAATAGTGAAAATATTTATGAAACCATGCCATAAATATTATAAAACTTTTTTCTCTGAGATATTATGAAACACTTCGAACCAGAAGCTGATATACATATCCCTAACAATTTCTTAAAGATTTTATAAAAGTAAAGAAATCGTCAAACAAGTTAAACATTTTTGAGGTTATTGAAACTTGGTGTCATGACAAAATCCCCACGGACATAATCCCTATTTCCGTTATGGGGATAATGGCCAAATTCATTTCGGTCATAATACCCATAGTGGTAGTGGGGACTATGACCGAAAATAATTTGGCCCTAATCCCAATAAAAAAACGGACATAATTCCTAGATTTATGGGGATAATGACCACGTTACAAACAGCCATAATCCCCATTTCAGTGATTATGTCCACTATACTAGTTGGTCATAATCCCAACAATTGTATTATTTTTTTTTTGTCTGAAAAGTTTTTCTGCGTAGCCGAACTTCGGCCGGGCTTAGGGATTACAAACTTCTTAAATTAATTTTGCGGCTTCGCTAAACACACCCTTTCTGCAGAAAACGGGGATTATGACCAAAATTGCTTTAAACTTACTCCCCACAATGTGAATGGAGGTTATAACCGAAAAAAATTCGGTCGTAATCCCAACAGGGAACGGACATAGTCCCCATTGGGATTGTGACCGTTTTGGAAACGGTCATAGTCCCCACAACTATTATGGGGGTAATGTCCGTGGGGATTATGTCCTGTCACCTTGAAACTTATAAAGTGATATATCGTACAGGATAAGATATATATAATTTTATGTTAAATTATACTGAAAAACAAATGTTGTATTGAACCTTATAGTGTGAATTTCCAAAGGGTATTTTTTATATTTTTTTTTCTTTTCTGAAGGATCCACATTTGAATTTTTTAGTTTCTATGAACATTATTTCAGTAGAATAAAAAAAGTCCTTCCACAAATATTTTAATTTTTATAGTTTTAAGCCCATAGTGCATTGTTGTGTAGTAAATATATGAAACTCTTTTTCGTTTGTTTTTCTTTTAAAATCCCAAAAGCAAAAATAGGACTGTTAACTGAAAAAGGGTACACAAATGTCGTGTTTACAAAACATCCATTAAAATTAACAAAAACCAAAATGACTTTTTGGCGGAAGTCACTCGTGAACACGTCTACAACGCTGTGCGGTGGTGATCATAGATCTTTGCAGCTTGTGTTGTGTTGTTTTTTTGTTAGTCCCTGCCATTTGAATTTCTAAAACTCTATTAGATACCCAGCAAAAAATAAGGGAAGTAGTCCAAATCAAACCACTTCTGAAGTACTCCAAAAAAAGCAGTTAACCCCTGATTTATTATTCAAATGGAAATACTTTTAAACAACTTCCAAAAATTGATATATAATGTCATAAATTATGGCTTGCACCACTTCCAAATATAGACATTAGTATGCACTTCCTCACTAAAGAAATCTCCACTTTAAAACTTCATTAAAAAATTTGGAAATTATCAATAATTATTTAATAAATATTGGTTATTTTACAAATGCTTTATTTAAAAATTACATGAAATAATTCAATTAAGGAATGTATTAATAAATTATATTAAGCTTCTTACGTATAGTACACTCAAAAAATTATGTTAGTAAAATCAACTGAAAATGCCAGTTAAAATAACTACTTTGTAAGTTGTTTTGGGGTCAACTACTTTTTCAGTTAAATCAACTAACAATGTTAGTTATTTTAACTGACAAAATACAACTGACTGATGTAGTAAAAACTACTTACATTTGTAGTCAAAACAACTAAAATGTAGTAAAAATAAAATAATCAATATATAATTTTTTTTTTCAAAAAATTTTCAAAAAAATTTAAATCCAAATTTTTTCCAAATTTGTGAAAAATAAAAAATCCGAAAATTTGTTTTTATTTTTTGGAAAAAAACTTTGAAAATGTTTCAGAGATAAAAAAAAATAAAATTAACTACTTTAAATAACTGTTACTACATCACAGTACTTTTTGTTAGTTGTTCAAAAAAACGACTTAAAATAACTAACAGAAATAGTTGTTTGATATTTTTCATACAAAATCAACTGACTTTGTAGTTGAAAACAACTAACTACTGTAAAATATACAAATAACTAACATGTAGTAACTTACATAATTTTCTGAGTGTAAGGAAAAATCATGAAAATTCAGAATATTAGGTTTGATTTTTGTTTTCTATAGCTTTTGCCTACAGCTTTAATTTGGTAATATCCAAGTTTATGACTATTATAAACTCGGTTTTAGCAATAGCACTGTTTTCGCATAACCGTATATACACCCACCTATACAAATTTTAAACTATCCACGCTTATTTTTAACTTGTATAATTATTGGCATTAAATTTAAGTTTCCCGAGTAAAAAAATTGATATGACACAATATATAATTTAATATGGGTTCGTGTCTATTTTGATATAACCTTATACGAAAAATGGTTTCATAAGATTTGATCAAATAATATCTAATAATATCAGTTTATATAACTTTATATCGACTTTGATACGAGTTTTGGTCTAATCCAATGATATAAAATTATATCCAATTATATTAAAATTTATACAATTTTATAAACCGGATGTTTTTTTTAGTTTTTAATAAAAAGTTGAAAAATTAAAATAATAAAAATAAGTTGTTCTTGAAAAAAACTTAGAAAAATTTCAAAAAATGGAGTCATGTTAAATTTTATATAAAACACTTAGAAAATATTTTCAAACAAATTTGTGTTTGGAAAAACTTAGAAAAATTTTAAAAAATTGAGTCATATAAAATTTTATATAAAACACTTAGAAAATATTTGCGATAAAAAAAATGTTCCTTGAAAAAAACTTAGAAAAATTTAAAAAATGGAGTCATATATAATTTTATATAAAACACTTAGAAAATATTTGCGTTAAAAAAAATGTTCCTTGAAAAAAACTTAGAAACAATTTTAAGATGGAGTCATATAAAATTTTATATAAAACACTTAGAAAATATTGGAGATAAAAAAGTGGTGCTTGGAAAAAACTTAGAAAAATAAACAAATATGAAGTCATATGAAATTTTATATAAAACACGTTGCAAATATTTTCGATAAAAATATGTTCTTGGAAAAAACTTAGAAAAATTAAAAAATAATGGAGGCATATAAAATTTTATATAAAACACTTAGAAATTTGGAATGATGCATGGGACCAGATGTTGCAACATATAATTATGTATGGCGATATCTTAAAAAAATCGCACATCAAAATTTATTATATAAATTTATCTCGCAAGACATAGTGTCACACATGATCATATATGAAATAATATGAATATATAAAAGTATATAAGATCATATTAAATTATTTTTACTCGGGTTCGATAAAAAGTTCGCATTTGAAAATAAAATGTTTTTTTTTCGTGTTTGCTTAAATAAACTTTGACATTCAACAAAAGTGGTGCCAAAAAAAATTTAAATTTTAATGTTAAAATATAAACGGTTACGCGAAAACAGGACTAATGTTTCTTGCTATCAAAAAATATGGTTAAACGAATCATAAAACAATGTTTCAACTAAACCGTGTTTTACCATAGCAATGCGAATGTGCTATAATCCCGTATTCTCATACACGTCTTTTAATTTTAAATTAAACGACTCGTTTAGTATTTATTCCATTACAACGAAATGACACTATATGGTAATAGAATGATGAGCTAAAACGAGTCGTTTAATTTAAAACGAGTCGTATGCGATTCCTACTTTTTTTTTCCTTCCTTTTTCTTTCTTTTTTCTTTTTTTTTCTTTTTGAAATTTGTTCTGGGGGGGGGGGGTAATTTCCCCTTCCCCCCCCCCTCCCCTTGTACCCGCCCTTGTTATTTTCATTTTACTACATTTTTATTGTTTTGACTACAAATGTTAGTAGTTTTTATACCCTACACCACACTGGTACAGGGTATAATGAGTTTGTGCTGATGTTTGTAACTACCCGAAATATTGGTCCTAGACCCACCTTTAAGTATTCCGATCGACTCAGAATCACTTTTTGAGTCGATTTAGCCATGTCCGTCCGTCCGTCCGTCTGTCCGTCCGTCCGTCCGTCTGTCTGTCTGTCCATGTAAACGGTGTAAACACGATACAGGTCGCAATTTTTAATCAATTGACTTGAAATTTGAAACTTAATGCTCTCTTGGCCCAAGGACGAAGCCTATTGAAATTGAAAAACATCGGTCCATATTTAGACCTAGCCCCCATACAAAGGTCCTCTTTAGTTTTGGCTCAAATGACTCTAATAACCGTATTATAATAGGTATCTTTTTGAAATTTGGAAGGTAAACATGTTTTGTCTTCACAAATCACCATTCCGAATTTCAAAGAAATCGGACCAGTTCGTCTTGTAGCCCCCATACAAACCACCTTCCCGATTTTCACGTAAGTCTCTCAAATTTCATGAAAATAGAAATATTTAATTAAAATTTTGTTTGTGTATGTTAAACGCGTACTTAAATAACCTTATCAAACCTGATAATCATCGGACCAGTTTTGGACTCAGGCCCCTTGTGAAAATTTCGCCCAATATTCAGTTAAAGCAGTTTATTGTCAGCAAATAGAAGCCTATTTCACTCAAATTTGATTTGTGAGTGTTTTTTACACATATTAAAGATTTTACAACATATAGATCTAATCGGTCCATGGGACCCATTTTCCGGGAAACTCTGGTGTAGGGTGTTATATGGTCGGTCTTGACCGACTATAATTTTCTTACTTGTTACTACATAAGTCAGTTGTTTTTTGTCAGTTAAAATAACTAACATTGTTAGTTGATTTAACTGAAAAAGTAGTTGACCCCAAAACAACTTACAAAGTAGTTATTTTAACTGACATTTTCAGTTGATTTTACTAACATAATTTTTTGAGTGTAGTGTTTAATCACTTCTTAAATATACAATATTATGCATTCGCAATGAAGTGGTTAATAAGTATAGTCAAAAATTCAAAGTTATAGAATAGTATGAATACCACTTCATATGTACTGAAAAACGAGTTGAAACAACAACTTACTTGCTGCGACAACTATATGAAAATGTAATGAGATATTCAGTAGATATTCACTACTCCAGAAGCAGTAGAAGTCCTTTTTATCATTGTTCTAAGTAATGTTTTTTTTTGCTGGGTATTTACGTGTTTTTGTTAATTTCATCTCTTATTCTAATTGTATTATTATGTTACGTATGGTCAAATCTAAAATTTTTTTCGTCGTCCTTTTTTCTAACGTTTTCATAGAAATAATTCAATATTTTGACAGTTTTGCTATGTTGACTTTTGTTTTGTTTTCGACAACTTTCGACATTAATTTAAGCAATAAAATGGGTGGAAATATAAAAAAAAGTAAAGTCATTAATCTTTTATTATACTCCACCATTTTTATTTTTTATTTTTTTGTTGGGGATTATTTTTTTCATAATTTTTCTTTAATTAGTTAGTAGTATTATTTTTTTTTTTTGCTATTTAAGCATTTTTATGAAAAATATGTTTATGGGAATTAAAAAAGGAACGAATTTGTGAAAGCACAGGAGACCGACTATATTTTATATGAAGTTGGAATAGAAAAAAAAAAAAAAAAACAGTGACATAAATAACTTAACATGAATTTTAACAATTAATCTTTACAATTTTAACAAAAAAAAGTTATTTAATATTTAAAGTGGAGGTGGAAATTTTGGCTTTTAAATAAAATAAAAGTCCATTAATTTGCAAAAACATTTTTCTTATATTTCCAAAAGTTTTCAAAGTAATTAAAACAAATCGAATTAGAGCCTGTTTTCGATTTGTGCTACCATAAAAATCAATAAATAAATTCTGGCAAAATAAAAGTTTCACTTAGAGTCTGAAAGGTTTTATAGTGCATTCACATTGGCGTCGAAACCCCGTTTAACGAGGATTCGAGGCAAACCTCATTTGAAAATACGTATTTTCCCACACAAATTGAAACCTTTTTGTATTGAGGTTTTTTTTTCCTTCCTTTTTCTTTCTTTTTTCTTTTTTTTTCTTTTTGAAATTTGTTCTGGGGGGGGGGGGGGTAATTTCCCCTTCCCCCCCCCCTCCCCTTGTACCCGCCCTTGTTATTTTCATTTTACTACATTTTTATTGTTTTGACTACAAATGTTAGTAGTTTTTATACCCTACACCACACTGGTACAGGGTATAATGAGTTTGTGCTGATGTTTGTAACTACCCGAAATATTGGTCCTAGACCCACCTTTAAGTATTCCGATCGACTCAGAATCACTTTTTGAGTCGATTTAGCCATGTCCGTCCGTCCGTCCGTCTGTCCGTCCGTCCGTCCGTCTGTCTGTCTGTCCATGTAAACGGTGTAAACACGATACAGGTCGCAATTTTTAATCAATTGACTTGAAATTTGAAACTTAATGCTCTCTTGGCCCAAGGACGAAGCCTATTGAAATTGAAAAACATCGGTCCATATTTAGACCTAGCCCCCATACAAAGGTCCTCTTTAGTTTTGGCTCAAATGACTCTAATAACCGTATTATAATAGGTATCTTTTTGAAATTTGGAAGGTAAACATGTTTTGTCTTCACAAATCACCATTCCGAATTTCAAAGAAATCGGACCAGTTCGTCTTGTAGCCCCCATACAAACCACCTTCCCGATTTTCACGTAAGTCTCTCAAATTTCATGAAAATAGAAATATTTAATTAAAATTTTGTTTGTGTATGTTAAACGCGTACTTAAATAACCTTATCAAACCTGATAATCATCGGACCAGTTTTGGACTCAGGCCCCTTGTGAAAATTTCGCCCAATATTCAGTTAAAGCAGTTTATTGTCAGCAAATAGAAGCCTATTTCACTCAAATTTGATTTGTGAGTGTTTTTTACACATATTAAAGATTTTACAACATATAGATCTAATCGGTCCATGGGACCCATTTTCCGGGAAACTCTGGTGTAGGGTGTTATATGGTCGGTCTTGACCGACTATAATTTTCTTACTTGTTACTACATAAGTCAGTTGTTTTTTGTCAGTTAAAATAACTAACATTGTTAGTTGATTTAACTGAAAAAGTAGTTGACCCCAAAACAACTTACAAAGTAGTTATTTTAACTGACATTTTCAGTTGATTTTACTAACATAATTTTTTGAGTGTAGTGTTTAATCACTTCTTAAATATACAATATTATGCATTCGCAATGAAGTGGTTAATAAGTATAGTCAAAAATTCAAAGTTATAGAATAGTATGAATACCACTTCATATGTACTGAAAAACGAGTTGAAACAACAACTTACTTGCTGCGACAACTATATGAAAATGTAATGAGATATTCAGTAGATATTCACTACTCCAGAAGCAGTAGAAGTCCTTTTTATCATTGTTCTAAGTAATGTTTTTTTTTGCTGGGTATTTACGTGTTTTTGTTAATTTCATCTCTTATTCTAATTGTATTATTATGTTACGTATGGTCAAATCTAAAATTTTTTTCGTCGTCCTTTTTTCTAACGTTTTCATAGAAATAATTCAATATTTTGACAGTTTTGCTATGTTGACTTTTGTTTTGTTTTCGACAACTTTCGACATTAATTTAAGCAATAAAATGGGTGGAAATATAAAAAAAAGTAAAGTCATTAATCTTTTATTATACTCCACCATTTTTATTTTTTATTTTTTTGTTGGGGATTATTTTTTTCATAATTTTTCTTTAATTAGTTAGTAGTATTATTTTTTTTTTTTGCTATTTAAGCATTTTTATGAAAAATATGTTTATGGGAATTAAAAAAGGAACGAATTTGTGAAAGCACAGGAGACCGACTATATTTTATATGAAGTTGGAATAGAAAAAAAAAAAAAAAAACAGTGACATAAATAACTTAACATGAATTTTAACAATTAATCTTTACAATTTTAACAAAAAAAAGTTATTTAATATTTAAAGTGGAGGTGGAAATTTTGGCTTTTAAATAAAATAAAAGTCCATTAATTTGCAAAAACATTTTTCTTATATTTCCAAAAGTTTTCAAAGTAATTAAAACAAATCGAATTAGAGCCTGTTTTCGATTTGTGCTACCATAAAAATCAATAAATAAATTCTGGCAAAATAAAAGTTTCACTTAGAGTCTGAAAGGTTTTATAGTGCATTCACATTGGCGTCGAAACCCCGTTTAACGAGGATTCGAGGCAAACCTCATTTGAAAATACGTATTTTCCCACACAAATTGAAACCTTTTTGTATTGAGGTTTCAACGAATATACAATTGAAACCTTTTAAATTCCATAGTTCAACTATTTTTAACAACTGTTATAATAGAAGAAAAAAAATTAAAGAAAGTGTCAAAAATAAAAAAAAAAAAAATATTTAAATATTTACATAATAAACAACTATTAACAAAATATTTCAATAAATTATTTTAAAATATAGCGTAAATTAATTAATTGTGTGTTTTTAAAGCCGATATAATCGCGAATTTTGTTTGGTAAATTTCGAAAACGTGATCAGTGTCAAATTTTTCGGGTGTGAACGGTTAAGTTTTCAAAATGAAAATACGTGTTTTCAACGAGGCTTCAAGTTCAGTCTGAATGTGCTATTAGAATCTGACACTTTTTCAATTAAAAAAAGATCTCCGAACTCAAAAATGTTTCTATACGAAACAAATCTAAGAATCTGAGACGTTTTCTATAGGAAAAATATCTCAAAAATGCTTTTGAGTATGAGACTTTTTCTATAGTAAAAGATTTAAGAATCTGAGACTTTGTCTGTGGAAAAATGTTCAAAGAATTCGAGAATTTATCTATACATTCAATAAAATAACTTATTGTTAGTCCAAATATTAGTAAAATGTGTTGTAATTTACATCCACAAAACTATGGCAAAAATTTTTTTTTGGTATCTTTACAAAATTTTTTTGCTAGTTTTTTTATTTTACAGCTAATTTACCAAAAATGTTAGTATTTTCGTTACAGAAGTGGTAATACTTTTTATTTATTTTTTCTTAGTTTTAAGAAAAAAAAATTTGTTTAAAGTGTTCTAGTGTGAAAAAAATAATCATTGCAGATTCTGCAGCTGTTGAAAGTTTAGTTGCCGAGAAGAACGCAAAAGAAGATGCTGCCAACACCGAAGGAAAGTAGCCATCCAATAACTGGATTAATGATATGTTAACGTTGATACTGCTATTACTCCCTTTAAAGAATTTGATGCTAAAAAATATTTTTTATACCCTCCACTCTAGTGATAGAGGGTATATATAAGTTTGTCATTCCGTTTGTAACACATCGAAATATTGGTCTAGGACCCCATAAAGTATATATATTCATGATCCTTGATCGATTTTAAGTCGATCTAGCGATGTCCGTCCGTCCGTCCGTCCGTCCGTCCGTCCGTCTGTCTGTCTGTCTGTCCGTTGAAAATACGCTAACTTTTGAAAGACTTTACGGAGGCTCCTGAAGTTTGACATATATGTTCTTCATTTACCGGGTCAGGTTGGTATTGCAATCCAGCGAAATCGGTCCAGTGGTTCAAAAGTTATGAGCAAAATAGTAAATTTCGGGAAGGGTATTTTTCGAATTTACAAGATTAAAACCACTATAACTTTCGAAAGACAATTCTGAGGGGACTGAAGCTTAGCACATATATTTGTTGTTCCCCAAGGCTGTTTGGTTTTGAATTTCAGCAAAATCGGTTCAGTGGTTCAAAAGTTATAAGCAATGCACTGAATTTCAGATTTGTTTCACCTTAAACTGTTGAAAACTCGTTAAACAAGTTGTAATAGCATGGTGAAATACCAGTTTTGTAAAACTTGTTGTTGTTTGTTTTCTTGTCGTGGGGTGCAGTTTAGTTGTTAGATAAGTAAATATTTGTTATTGTTAGTGTAACTGTATATAACGGGAAAAAAATCAAATAAAGTATATGTATGATTGAATGTTAATTTGTTTTTGGTTTTTAAAGAAAAGGATGGTAATATAAAAAGAGGAAAATATGTGAAATAGTTTTTTTTTTGTATTACATTTATGTAGGTATAAAACAACAAAAATATTTTACAAAGTAATTTGTTACTCAAAAAATTTGTACACTAAAAAAAATTTACACTCAAAAAAAAATTTACACTAAAAAAAAAAATGTTACACTCAAAAAAAAAAAAAATTACACATTATTATTTTTTTGAATGAAATGGCAGACTCAAAAAAATTTTGACAGTCAAAAAAATTGAACACTCAAAAAAATTTGATTGATTAAAAGAAAGTTTGACTCAAAATAATATACATATTTCTAATAAAAAATTTGTAATGCAATTTTTTTAAATTTTTTTTAGAAAATTACTATCAGATAACATTGTGGAGGGTATTCATAGATTCGACCAAGTCGAATTTAATTTTTCTACTTGTTTTTTTCTAATTTTATTATTTTTATGCTAATTTTACAAGGTTGAATTTTAACTAAAATAAAATGGTAATGGCAAAATAGTTTTGCTAATATTACTAAAATATTTACAGCTTTTTTGCTAATTTTAACCATTTTTTTTGCTAGTTTTACAATTATTTTTTTTTAGTGTAGGAAAAATGTTTCAGATTTTGAGATATTTTCTGTTAAAAAAGTCTCAGATTTTGAGACATTTTTTCTAAAGAAAAGCATTTCTTTAAGAAAAATGTCTCAGAATCTGATATTTTCTTTCTATCTACTAAGGAGGAATTTATTCTATTGAAAAATTCTCAGTTTGAGACTTTTTATACGACAAATGTTTTAGAACTGAGACTTTTTCTATTTGATTTTTTCTGTAGGTACAGATCGAGCACGGGCTCTAATTATATTTGTTATAAGGGTTCAAGTTGAAAAAATGCAGAAGAAAAATTGAATTTCTAAAAATTATAGACATTTCTGGTATTTCCTATACCAGTTTCAAACACCCCAGTTAGTGTCATCATCAGTAGGATTTTAAATGTCGGTTTGTCTTGTTAATGAAAACTGTTTTTTATATATGTGAATATTTTTAGTTTCTACAGAATAAATTTTGACAGTTTCCAACACTACAATTCAATTTCTAGCAATCTCAACCTCACTTCATACTTTCTTTCAACTTTTTTGTCTCTTACATTATTTCGCAAGGGTTACCAACATGATCTGGAATTGCAGACACAAATGAAGGAATTTGCTTTTTCTGTTTCGGAGACGTGCCTAATGGCGACATATTTTGTCAGTAATTTTATTTGATTTTTTCTGTAAGTACAGATCGAGCACGGGCTCTAATTATATTTGTTATAAGGGTTCAAGTTGAAAAAATCTATTTATAGAAAGCTATTCTACACTCAAAAAAAAAGTACAAGAAAAGTTTGTTATTTTTTTTGATACCTCCTATTCATGGTTGGTTACCGTTACCCTTATTATACCGTTACCGATTCAAAACCCTTTCAAATCGAATACCGTTACCGTTACCGATACCGCTAAAAATATTTTTAAAATATCGTTACCCTTACCGTTACCGTTATAATTATTAGAAGTTACCGGTATTGTACCGGTATTCAAAATTTTGCCTGTTTTAAGGGATTTTAACGAACAAAAAAATAAAATCAAATTGCTAACATAATTTTAAATTTATAATTTGCAAATTATCATAAAATAAATGACAAAAATAATAATCATATCAAATCTATACTGGTTTTTGGGTCTATAAAATATTTTTAGCTTTCAGTTCTATCTTTTTTCAAATTTTTAACTAAATTAATAATACCGGTACGTACCGGTTTGGTTGGTTCGGTACCGGTACATTCCGTTACCGAAACGATTTGAAAACACTTACCGTTACCTTTACCGAAATAAATAAAAATTAGATACCGTTACCGTTACCCTTACCGTTATTCGTTTCGGTAACCAACCTTGCTCCTATTTGACGAAAATTAACAGTTTTCCTTGTTTTTAACACAAAAACTTTTATCGAAATTAACATTTTTTTTTGTTAATTTTACATTTTTTTGTTAATTTTACATTTTTTTTGTAATTTTACAAATTTCTAAAATAATTTTACAAAAAATGTCTAGTAAATTTTGTGAAATTGGGGTGTTATTTCAAATGATGAATATGATTGAAATGATAAATAAAATGATTTATTTTGGGTTGTTCTTGCATTTCGATGGGGATTTGTTTCATTTTAAAAATCTAGTAATTTGAAAAGGTTTTTTTTGTGTGTAGCTATTTTCCCGATATGCAGTGGAAGAACCAGCGTTGCACAGTGGCCGAAACACCCAATCTAGCGGCGCTTTATTCGGAAATGTAAAATAATAAAGCCCACGGCATATTTGTGATTATAAAACTTATGAAGAATTTCATTTTTAACCATATTTATTTATTTCAGTGGTTTTATGTATTTTGGGAAATTTAAGTGAATATCGGGAGGGTGGTCTGTATGAGGACTAGAAGTTAAAATGTTCCGATTCCTTTAAAATTTAGATTATTTAT
This sequence comes from Pegoplata infirma, assembly GCA_963921195.1. Taxonomy (NCBI): domain Eukaryota; kingdom Metazoa; phylum Arthropoda; class Insecta; order Diptera; family Anthomyiidae; genus Pegoplata; species Pegoplata infirma. The sequence goes on along the minus strand of OY992536.1, from coordinate 282,974,834 downwards.
GGCTACAAAATACATTTAACAGTCGAATTTCAAGAGGATATTTGTTTAAATACTATTGTTAGGGCTTTTTAAGTTAAACTGGAAAGGGAAATTAACATGGGGGCTATGGGATAACATGGAACGATTTTGTCAATATTTTAATAGGTTTTGTTCTTTCGATAAAAAATCTTAAATTTCAAATTTTAGCCAAATCGATTGAAAATTGTGGTCTGTATCGCGTTTATACTGTTTATTTGGACAGGCAAATGGACCCTAAAAAACCGAACAACTTGCGCGAACTAGCACGCCATGCTGAAACGTCACAACAAAAATAACCTAAAATAATAAACAAAAGAGGAATTGGGTCGAATACGATCGAATTTCAAAAGTTGCAGTCCATGAAACTATAGTTTATATCACAAATGTCAACTTCTACACTCAAAAAAAAAAAAAAAACTGTAAAGTTAGCAAAAAAAGCTTGTGTCTAAAATACAAATTTTAGACACCAAAAATTTATAATTTATATAAAATTATATTTATTCTTTTTTTTTTATCTTAATATAAATTATTATTCAATTTTAAATGTTTAAAAGTAAAGTAACAGTCAACTATTACTAAAAATTTACCATTGTGAATTATTATATATTTGTCATATGTTCATATAAAACATAGAATTTATCTAAGTGCTTAATTTTAGTGAAACACGAAGTTTCTTCTTTACTTTAAATGAAATAAAACGACACTTACTTTGTAACAGCCTATTGGTGAGCATCAAATAAAACGAACGATTTGTACTATTGAATTTAACTAATCCCCAAAATCTCTTTTCTTTATTACATACCCAATCATTCGCTAATTCCTTTGTACTTTCTCAACTGGGAGAAAATACAAAGCATTTACAAAGGCTTAATCATTCCAACAATAATAGGGATTGCTGATCTGTATCCAATACAAACCACCATAAACGGTCCACTCTATCATCAATTCACAATACCCTAAAGTTGTTATACGAGTAATTAAATAGTTGAGCTTTTTCAGCTTGTAAACCTACAAGAAAATTTGCTGATTTTGAACCCACAATTTTTTTGCTAAAGTTAGCAAAAATGTTTTGCCAATAATTAGTTAACTAATTTTTTTTTTTTTGATCTTAGTTCATACCCTGAGGACCCCATTGGGTTCGGACCCGATAGGTCCAGACCCCGAAGGGCCTAAACCTAGTTGGGTTCCTTCAATCGTCATAGTTTTTGATCCAAAATTTGTGTCCGTTTCGCTCTAACTTGCTTAGTTTTTGAGATACGTGATTAAAGGGGACCACTGGGGTCTTGAGAATTAAAAAACTCTATAACTTCAAAAATATTACTCGGAGAGCTTTTGACTATTTTGCGGTCTTGTTCTACGTGTTGAGAGCTAAAAAAATGCTTTTAGGCTTTTTGTTGTGTCGGCAATATTTACCGAGATATGAGCATTTTAAAATTTTCGGGAATGCCAACTTTTTTGGATCCAAAGTTAGGGCCCATTAGGGTCCACACATGTGAAGAGGACCCGCAAAAGTATGGAAATTCTAAGAACCAAAAATGCCCTCCATTTTGCTCTATCTGGCTTAGTTTCCGAGATAGCGCCATTTTAAGTTTTGTGAAAATAAAAAAAAATTTACCATTTATTTTTGCTAATGTTAGCAAAAATCTTGTAAAAATGTTGCCAACTCAATTTCAAATTTAGCAAAAGAAATTAGTTCAAAGTTTGTTTAAAATTGCTAATGTGCTAAATGAAGTTTACAATAATTTTTTGCTAACATGCTAATCTCAACTAAAAATTTGCTAAAAGTTAGCTAACTAGCATTAGCAAAAAAAAAAAAAATAGTAAATCTACTAACGTATTTTTTTGAGTGTATAATACACTAATAATAAACTACCCAATCAGAAAAATACAATCGCAAAAGCGTTGTGAAAGCGTTGTGGACGGTTGTACGATCGTTCTGTATACAAACCTCAAAGCGCCTTCAGATGATCCGAATGATAGCATCGATCTACGCTAGGTTTAAAGCGTTTTAAAAGCGATGTTAAAAAGTGCTTTGGGAACGTTTTTTTAAAGTCATCAAAGCGCTTTAAAAGCCCAAAGTAAAGAATTTCTGTTTTAGTTCGGTTTTAATAATTTGTTTGATACAAAGTGAAACTTAAAAAAAATTTCGAAACTTAAAAAATAAAAAAAAAAACCCAAAAAACATTTTTGGTTTTTAAAAAAAAAAATCTAAAAACATTTTTGATGATTTTTTTTTTACTTAAAAAACAAAAAAAAGTGACAAAAAATTGTTATTCAAAAATAGTTTCGGAACTTAGAAATTTTTTTTCAAAAAAAAAAAATCTAAAGAACTCTTAAAACGCTTTTCGAAAACGCTCGCAAAGCGTTCCAAAAAAACGGTTTGAGATTGCTTTTTTTTTGTTATAGAGCTTTCAGAACACTTTTCAAAAACGCTCGCAAAGCGTTTGAAAATAGCGTTTTGAGAATGCTTTTTTTTTGTTACAGTGGTTTCAGAACGCTTTTTTTTAGAACCGTCGTCAATTTCTGCTTGGGTAGATACACACAGGCCACAAACATTTATTTTTTAATTAAAACATACCTTTTACTTTCAATTAAAACTTTTTGGCTCAAAATGTATAAACAATTGGCTTTAAAGTGTCAAGAAAAACTCACTGTGTAATTAGGCCCCAAATTCCTTTAATACACTTGCTGCAGAATATGTATATTTGACAGCATACAGCTGTGCGAATATTGAAAGCAAAATAGAAGTAAAAACGTAAATTGTTTCTGTAAAGTATAGATAAACAATGCAGTGCAAAAACATTTATCGGTCTTAATTTTTTAAATTTGACTTAAGCGCCGCCAGATTAGTGATTTCGACCACAGTGCGTCGATGAGAATATTTTACATTTATTAGATATCGACTGTCCAGATGATTACATAGCGCATTATGGAGAATTTCGTAACTACTAGATTTTTTGCTACCCCATATTTTACGAAAATTCCTAGTAAATTTTTTTTTGTAATTTTATAAGCATTTAACCAATAAAATTGTAAGTTAACAACCTTTTTAGTGCAATAAAACTTACAAGGAATTCTCGTGAATTTACTAGACTTTTTTTTTTAAATTATTTTGAAAATTTGTAAAATAACAAAAAAATTGTAAAATATACAAAAAAACTTAAATTTGGATCCAAATTTTGTTATTGTTTATCAGTCGAACTAGTCTTACGTGGAATAATCTGCCCGCAGAGTTCTTCCCAGTTTCTTTCAATGTAGATAAATTCAAGTCAAATATTTACAGACACTACTCTTTCTTTCCTCTTCCTCATAACCTATTTTCCTGATATTATCACAGTGCATTGCATTAGTAGGGGCATCCCCTGAGTGTTGGTTCAACGTAAAAAAAAAAACAAAAATCGTATGGACTTGCCCATTTCAAAACCCAAATTTTTGAGTATGTTTTCAAACTCTAACCTAAAAGTGTTTTAATTCCAACAATATAAGATTTTAATTTCCAAAGATGTGCCAGCAATCGAATACACTTTCAATGTAATTGGAGACCCTTTAAGACCCCATCTTACACTTATCTGAAGGTGTTTTAATTCCAACACAATCAAGATCTACCAATAAATTCTTAAAAAAATATTAAATTTCAAACCTTTTTTAATTTTTTTCATCACCAACATACAAACAAAATCCTTAAATTATCTTAAGGCTCCTTACAGATTTATGTAATAATAAGAAAATTGGTTTGTGAAATGAAAGAGGTTTTATTTGCAACCCCTTTTACTATTTTTTTTGAATGCTAAAGTAATTGTATAATAAACTCTTGCTTTTGACCGTTTCCATTAACCATTTAAAGAAATTTTTGAAGAAAAAAAAAATAAGTAAAAATTACGATTATTGTTATTGTTATAGTTTTTTTTTCAGATAATGTAAGAGTTTATAATTTATTTTTTGCTATTTTCTCTATATTTCAAGAATGCAAGGATATGATAAAAACTATTTGAAAAAGTTTTTGTTAACTGATTATTTTGAAATTATTTTGTCTTAAATTTATAAATAAACACGTCAGTTGCCTGGCCAAACTAAATATATTCCAAACCGATGTGTTTTATGACTCGTTCTCGGATTGTTAAAAAAAATTGTTAAATTACAAAAAAGCTCGTACTAGGAATTCTCGTAAAATAGGAGGTAGCAAAAAATCTAGTAAAGTCACAACAGATCCTTGTAAGTTATCGCGTCAAAAAAATTTGTAAATTTAGTAATTTTTTGGTAAAAAGTTTGTAAATTTACTAATTTATTGGTAAAAAGCTTGTAAAATTTAAAAGTTGTTTGTAAAAAGCTTTTAAAAATTTCTAGGAATTCTCGCCAAATAGGAGATAGAAAAAATAAAAATAACAAACTTTTATTGTCGTTTTACAAGTTTTTTGTATGAGATCGGTTAAAGTGTTTTAGAGATTTGTAATTCCTGATTGCAAGTGGTAAAATTTGAAACCTTCTAAAATTTTGTCTCCTACAAATTTTGAACAGTAAATTTTACCATAAACAAAAACCAATATTTTATGTTTTTTTTTTTTCCCAAGTTCATGTATATTCAATACTTGTCTTCAGTTGTACAAATAGACTTCCGTATTTTTATTGCCATTTTTATATTGCTTTTACAATGGGCTAAACAAACCATTAATATTAATTTTTTTCTCTTTGCCACTGCCAGTGAATTATAGCCATATTTGTACAAAAGATGTTTGAATAAAATATGTTTATAGCTTTAAAGGTGTCATCACTATAAATTTTTAGAAGATATAGACTAGAGAATTTTTATTGAGATGGGGGATGAGAACTTTAAAAACTCTTTCAAAATTACCAAAATTATTATAAACAGATTAAAGGGGCACTTGAAATAAATGAATTTAAGATTTTAATTTTAACAATATCCTTTTTCTAGAAGATTTATATGCTGCACAATGAAAATATTGTTATCAAATTTTTAAACAATTATTCTTTACCCGTTTGCTGCTAGATACTCGACGATGCTGTCACGTGTCGCTCATTAACCACATCACTTGAAATTAGAAAATAAAAGTCTCACTTAGTTAAAGCAATAAAAACACACAGAAGGATTTAATGAGAAAGAAAATACCAGTCAAATAAACCCTTAACAATACTTGTCAAACCTTTATTTTTTTGTGTACCAAAATTTTTTCCAGTAAAGGGAAAGTCTGTTTTAATTTTTTGTAACGTTAAAAAAATTTGAATTAAGTCATGGACGACGCTCGATGTTTTAGCATCTGCATATATTTATGATTTTTATCATGGAACTGAATTTTTTTTGGGAAGCGCAAAACTGACTGAACGATATTAAGTAGTTAAGTTAATTTAAAAATGTCTCTCGTTTTTAAAATGTGATAGCCTTTACCCAAATGTTTAAGCTAATGTTGGACAATGTCTCCATTTTTATCCATGTAACTTTCAGATGCGAAAATTTCTCCTGTGTTAAAATGTATTAGAAATGGTCTAATCTGCAGGATTACTGTCCCTACTTTAAAAATTATTTCCTAAACTCAAAAAATTATGTCATTAACTGTTTGTAGTTCATTTAAAAAGTTTTACGTTTTGTCGTTCTTAAATGAAAAACTGCCTGCGAATTTTGTACTCTTGCCCAAAACATTAAATCATGATAATGTTTTACGGAAGATTTGGGTGTACTTGCCAAATCAAAGTTTTTTTTAGAAAAAATAATGTTATATTACTTTTGCTATTCCATGCAAAACGAATTGAAACATCAGTCGAGGACCCCATTAAAAAACCAAAAGAGCTGTACATTTCGTAAGTGAGAGCAAAAATAAGTGCAAAAAAGTGTTTTTACATTTTGGAGAATATAAAAGATTCGGCACCAACGAATATAACACTCTCACTTGTTTTATGTACATTTGATAAGCAAATGGAAAATTTTTATGCGAAAAGCTTAGACTTGGTGAAAAAGTAGTTTTGGTAAAAAAAATTTTTTTTTTTCACGAAAAACAATATTATGTTAAATAAAATTTAATGAACCCAAATTTTTTGATGTAAAAACAATTGATAAAAAAAAAATTTTTTTAAATGACAAAAATTTTGTAAAAAAAAAATTTGATGAAAAAACAAAAAAAATTAAGAAAAATTAAGATGAAAAAAAATTTTTTTGATGAAAAAAAAATTTGATGAAAAAAAAAAAAAATAATAAAAAACAAGTAGAAAAATTAAGTTCGACTTGGTCGAATCTATGAATACCCTCCACAATGTCATCTGATAGTAATTTTCTAAAAAAATTTCAAAAAATTGCATCACAAATTTTTTCTGGAACGCAAACGGCATACGCCAACACAAAGACGAGCTTGATTATTTTCTCAGAAACAAGCAAATAGATATAATGCTTGTTTCTGAGACTCATTTGACTTCTCGAAGTGTTTTCTCTGTACATGGTTACACACTGTATGATACAAAAGACCCCAGAGGAAGGGCATGTGGAGGCTCAGGCATTCTAATTAAAACTCGACTAAAACACCATCTTATGTGTGATCTCTGCGAAGATTACCTCCAAGCGACTACAATACGCGTGGAGGAGTTTAATATGAACCTAGTGATTTCGTCCATTTATGCTCCCCCCAGATTTAAAATAAATGGAAATCAGTTTGACACTTTTTTTAAATCACTAGGATCACGTTTTCTGGCAGCTGGCGACTATAATGCCAAGCATACATTCTGGGGGTCACGCCTCATTACCCCGAGAGGCCGTGTGTAGTTTGATACGATTTCTAAAATGGGTCTGGATGTGGTCTCAAGCGGAGAACCGACATACTGGCCGTCAGATCGTAATAAGATTCCTGATCTTATCGACTTTGGTGTGACTAGAAATATAGAAAGAAATTTCGTTAGCGTGGAATCTTCTTTGGAACTCTCTTCAGACCACACACCCACTATTGTTACTCTCCTTAACCCCCGAAAAATTGTATCCCCCACTGGTGACTTAGCAATCACAGGCAAAGGAACAAATTGGCTAAAATATAAAAAATTTCTCAGTACTCATTGCTCAGAAAACATATCGCTAAGAACACCAGATGAAATTGACCTTTCGCTCAGGAATTTTGAATCCAATCTCAAACTTGCTGCTCGACTTGCTACTAAACCCCCTCGACAATCCAGACAAAACCCAGTTTTTTCTGTTGATGTTGAACGACTCTTAAATGAAAAAAGAAGAGCTCGTAGAGAGTGGCAACTGCACAGATCTCCACAACTCAAATCACGATTGAAGGAATGCACAAATAATTTACGAAGACTACTTGAATCCCAGAGAGTCACATCACTAAACAGATTTTTAGAAAATCTGGAGCCTACATCAAAAACGGATTACTCGTTATGGCGTGCTACCAAGAATTTGAAAAGACCTGTCATATGTAAGCCTCCTTTGCGAAAGCAAAACGGAGGTTGGGCTAGAAATGATACTGAAAAAGTAGATCTGTTTGTTGAACACTTAAAAAATGTTTTCACGCCAAATGAATCAAGTGTTATAGTAGAGTTGCCACCAATTTTACCCCAGCGCAGAGCAGAACCCATCCGGTTTGAGATGCGAGAGGTCGAAAAGGCAGTTGTTGATTTAAACCCCAAAAAGGCATTTGGTATTGATATGATCAGTAACAAAATGCTTTTGGAGTTACCCCGGATAGCATTACGAATAATTCTATTTATTTTTAATGCTATATTACGCCTTGAACATTATCCCCCAGAATGGAAAGTTTCACTCGTTAAAATGATACCCAAGCCAGGCAAAGATCATACAAAAGTTGAATCATATAGACCTATCAGTCTGTTGTCCAGTTTATCCAAACTTTTCGAAAAACTGTTAGTAAACAGATTAACTATAGCAGTAACTCAGAACAACTCTATTCCGGATCATCAGTTTGGATTTAGAAGAAAACATGGAACTATTGAGCAAGTTCACAGACTGGTAAGTGAAATTAGAAGAGCCTATGAAGAAAAAAAGTATTGCTCCGCACTTTTTATTGATGTCTCACAAGCATTCGATAAGGTTTGGCATGAGGGTTTACTCTATAAAATTAAAAATGTGTTACCACCAAATACGCATAAATTACTCGAAAGCTATATAACAAATCGAAAATTTACGATCAAGGAGAACGATTTTGTTAGCACCCCTCATTTTATACAAGCTGGAGTTCCACAAGGTAGTATCTTGGGACCGCTTTTGTATATTCTATACACTTCTGACATGCCAACAAATTCCAATACCCACACTTCCACATTTGCTGACGATACTGCTATTTTAAGCACCCATGACAACCCACTTGAAGCTACACGAATACTGCAGAGTCACATTCTTCAATTAGAAGAATGGTTACAAAAGTGGAAGATAAAGGTAAATGAGCAAAAATGTGTTCACGTAACTTTCACGTTGAGAAGAGAAACTTGTCCCCACATTCAAATTAATAACCACAATGTACCCCAACATACAAATGTTAAATACCTCGGTATTCATCTTGATCGTCATCTTACGTGGAAAACACATTTAGATGCAAAATTATCCCAGATGAAATTAAAAACTATTGAAGTTAATTGGCTGATTGGAAGAAACTCTAAACTTAGTTTAGATTGTAAGCTTTTGTTGTACAATTCAATTTTAAAACCAATATGGTGCTACGGCATTCAGCTATGGGGCACTGCGTCATCATCTAATGTGGAGAGAATTCAAAGAAAACAGAACAACATTTTACGAATGATAACATGCGCCCCTTGGTATGTTAGAAATTCCAACATACACAAGGACTTGAATGTTGCTTACGTTAAAGATGAAATTGTAAAACATACTCAAAATTACCTTAGAAAACTGGAAACACATCCAAACTATCTAGCAAGAAATCTACTTAATAATCGTGGCCACCAACGCCTTAGAAGGAGGGTGACTGCAGATTTAGCTAATTAACTGGAAGGAGAGATGCATTTGAGAACATTTATAAACAAATAAATTTAAGAAATATTTGAGAAAATGAAATTTTGTCTGGCACTGGCTGGACTTAATATTAAGAATATTTAGATATAAGATATGAACACTTATTGTTAGTTCACGGAATTAAAGTGAAGATTCAATAAATAAAATATGAAAAAAAAAAAAAAAAAAAAAAAAAACAAATTTTGTATTAGAAATACAATACATATATTGAGTAAAACTTTTTTTTAATCAATCAAATTTTTTTGAGTGTAAAATTTTTTTGACTGTCAGCATTTTTTTGAGTGTGATATTCATTAAAAAAAAAATTATGTATACATTTTTTTGAGTGTAACATTTTTTTTAGTGTAAATATTTTTTTAGTGTACAATTTCTTTGAGTAACAAAATTACTTTGTAAAATATTTTTGTTGTTTTGTACCTATATGCAATACCAAAAAAATATTTCACATATTTCTCACTTTTTATTTTACTTCATTTGATTTTTTTTCCAAAAATTCTTACTATACACCGTTACATACAGTTACAATAGCAAAACAATAACAAATATTTACTTGTCTAACAACTAAACTGCACCCCACGACAAGAAAACAAACAACAACAAGTTTTAAAAAACTGGTATTTCACCATGCTTTTAAAACTTGTTTAACGAGTTTTCAACAGTTTAAGGTGAAACAAATCTGAAATCCAGTGCTTTGCTTATAACTTTTGAACCACTAAACCGATTTTGCTGAAATTCAAAACCAAATAGCCTTGGGGAACGACAAATATATATGCTAAGCTTCAGCCCCCTCAGAATTGTGTTTCGAAAGTTATAGTGGTTTAAATCTTGTAAATTCGAAAAATAACCTTGCCGAAATTTACTCTTTTGCTCATAACTTTTGAACCACTTGACCGATTTCGCTGGATTGCAATACCAACCTGACCCGGTAAATGGAGAACATATATGTCAAACTTCAGGAGCCTCTGTAAAGTCTTTCAAAAGTTAGCGTGTTTTCAACGGACAGACAGACAGACAGACAGACAGACAGACGGACGGACGGACGGACATCGCTAGATCGACTTAAAATCGATCAAGGATTATGAATATATATACTTTATGGGGTCCTAGACCAATATTTTGATGTGTTACAAACGGAATGACAAACTTATATATACCCTCTATCACTAGAGTGGAGGGTATAAAAAAAAAAATGATGAAAAAAAAAATTTGATGAAAAACAATTTGATGAAAAAAAATTGATGAAAAAAAAAAAATTGTTAAAAAAAAAATTGATAAAAAAAAATTATGAAAAAAAAAGTTTGATGAAAAAAAAAGTTTATGAAAAAAAAAAATTAATGAAAAAAAAAAGTTTGCTGAAAAAAAAAAAAAAAAAATGTTGAAAATAAAATTGATGGAAAAAAAAATTTGATGGAAAAAAAATTGATAAAAAAATTATATAAAAAAAAAAATTTTATGAAAAATAAAAAAAATTTATGAAAAAAAAATTTTTTTTTGTTGAAAAATAATTATGATATTTTTTATTTACCAGCTGGTGAAAAACGGGTTTATTCACCACGAGGTGAATTAGTATCTAAGTTTCAAACCCAAGTTATTAAAATTTTTGGTTTTAAGAAAATGAAAATAGTAATTCTTGTTCTCTTTTTCGTTAATTGTTAGCTTATATAGTATATAAAAACATTATCATGTTAAAAAAAATTTATGAAAAAAAAATTTTGATGAAAAAAAAAAATTTGATGAAAAAAAAAATTTTGATGAAAAAAAAAAAAATTGATGAAAAAAAAAATTAATGAAAAACAAGTAGAAAAGTTAAATTCGACTTGGCCGAATCTATGAATACCCTCCACAATGCCCTTTTTAAGTGATAGTAAATTTTCTAACGTGAAAATTTTTTTTTTTTTTTGAGTGTATTTTTTTTTTTTTTTTGTTTTAGTGTACAAAAAAAAAACTTTTTTTTTATTAATTTTTGAAAAAAAAAAAAAAATAATTTACCATTTTAGGCGCCCCAGTAGGCTAGTTGGTAGCGTGCTAGCCTATGAGTATGGGGGTCGTGGGTTCGATTCCCACCAGAGGCCTTGGTCTGTTTCGCTACAACGTGACGAAGGTCATTGTTACCAGTTCTCGGTTAGGTAAAATTAGTATATGATTTGTAATTATATGGTAATTCTTAATAAATAAAAAAAAAATAAATAAATAAAATAATTTACCATTTTTTTTTTTGAGTGTAAAATTTTTTTTGAGTGTAAACTTTTTTTTTGAGTGTATTTTTTTTTTGTTTTAGTGTAAAAATATTTTTGTGTTACAAAAATACCTTTTAAAATATTTTTCTGACTTACAAATGTTTTTAAAACATGTTTAACGGGTTTTCAACACGTGAATTTACGGTGAAACTAATCTGAAATTTACGGTTTTGCTAATAACTTTTGAACCACTGGACCGATTTGGCTGAAATTTAAAACGAACCGGACCAGAGGAACTGTTAATATATATGCCACACTTCAGCACCCTCAGAATTGCCGTTCGAAAGTTGCCGTGTGTTTTATCTCGTAAATTCCAGAAAAACCCTTGCCGAAATTCACTCATTTGCTTATAACTTTTGAACCACTGGACCGATTTCGCTGGATTGCAATACCAATCTGACCAGGTAAATGTCCAACATATATGCCAAACTTCAGGAGCCTCCGTAAAGTCTTTCAAAAGTTAGCGTGTTTTCAACAGACAGACAGACAGACGGACAGACAGACGGACGGACGGACATCGCTAGATCGTCTTAAAATCGATCGAGGATCATGAATATATATACTTTATGGGGTCCTAAACCAATATTTCGAGGTGTTACAAACGGAATGACAAACTTATATATACCCTCCATCACTAGAGTGGAGGGTATAAAAAATTGATTGAAAAAAAAATTTGATGAAAAAAAAAATTTTGATAAAAAAAAATTGATGAAAAAAAAAAATTGATGTTTGTAACTTCCCGAAATATTGGTCCTAGACCAACCTTCAAGCATACCGATCGTCTCAGAATCACTTTTTGAGTCGATTTAGCGATGTCCGTCCGTCCGTCCGTCTATCCGTCCGTCCGTCTGTCCATCTATCGGTTTAAGCACGATACAAGTCGCAATTTTCAAACTTATGTATCTTTTGGCCCAAAGATGAAGCCTATTGAAATTGAAAAAAAATCGGCCCATGTTCAGACCTAGCCGCCATACAAACGCCTTCTTTGGATTAGGCTTAAATGACTCTAATAACTGTATTTTAATAGATATCGCTTTGAAATTTTACAGGTAATCAAATTTTGTATGCACAAATCATCATTCCAAATTTCAAAGGAATCGGGTCAGTCCTTCTGGTAGTCCCCATACAAACCACCCTCCCGATATTCACATAATTCCCTCAAAAATCCTACAAATGGAAATATTTGATAAAAAAATTATTTTTAGGTGTTAAACGTGTACTTTATTAACCAAATCAAATTGGAATATAATTGGACCATTTTTGGACTTAGTCCCCCATATCAAAATTTCGACCGATATTCAGTTAAATCGGTATATTGGCAAAAAAAGTAAACTAATTCCACAAAAATTTGATCTGTATGTGGTTTCTGCACTAAATAAAGATCTAACAAAAGATAGATCCAATCGGTCCATGTTTTGACTTGCGACCCATTTTCCGGAAAACACTGGTGTAGGGTATCATATGGTCCGTCTTTAGCGACTGTAACTTTCTTACTTGTTTTTAAATGACTATTTCTGTTCTTTGTTTCAAAAATAACAACATAAAAAAAAATAAAGAGTTTCAAAAGCATTGAGTTTTTAAAGTCATTTATGTTTGTCCTGTAAGTAAAAATAAGTGATTCTTCTAGTTCTAGTTTCAAGTGACTTTGGCACTATGGGCAGAGTGTCTGGCCAGAATGTAGTTGATTGCGGGATCGATTTCCCAAAAATTTTATTACACCTTCTGGCTGACAGTTCACACAGCAACCTTCCAACTTACTGTTTACACAGAAACATTAGGTTTGACTTTTCACATGAATTCAGATATAGGCCTAATGTCAATACTGTAGAAGTTAATATCGCCGAAGTTTCTACTACACTAGTTACCACTACCGAAGCTGCCGTTTTTTTTTATTTGTCGATTTTGAAATTATCGGAGTAATCACTACCGAAACCGTCAGAAACCAAACCCTTGCCGAGGGGAAGCCGAAGCAGCCAAACCCTGTTACCCCGAACGAATCCTTTTCTGTCTTTTAATCACTAAAGAAAAAGAGATAAGTAGACCCTCGTCCAATTTCAAAAATTTTAATTTATAAAATCTTTATTTTTTTCACAAAACACTCAAAATTTAGTAGAGGGTAAATAAAATTCGTTACACTCCCACATAATTTTCTTGCATGTTTTTCTTTCTTATCAAATCTGTTCTGCTAATATAATTCCCCCTTTTTTTTGGTATTCTACAATTTCAATGGTTGTTCTTTCTTCTAAAAATGCTTAAGATTTAAATGTTGAGCATAAATTAATTAAACCAATTAAAAAACAAGAAGGAGTAATTAAGTTGTTGCGTGTTTGGTGGGTTGAAAAATTTCTGTTTTCTTGTGTAATTCTTTCATTTAAGATGCTTTAGAATTGTTCACTTTTTCCTGTTAACTTTTTATGTTGCTCTCTTAAGGTGGGTTGTTAGAAAATGTCCTTGATTGCTTAGATTTTTGATGTAATCTTTTTATTGTAATATTTAAGCTCAATTTACCTTTTTTTTTTCTTGTTAAATAAAGATATTTTCTGTAGAATTATCTAACAACAATCAATCTGTTCTTATTTTTTTTTTTGAGGTGTTTTTAGTCTTTCCTTTTTCTGTGGCAGTTTTTCATTTTCTTATCCTAAGCTTAGCATCATCATTTTGTAGTTGTTTTGCCTTAACATATTTTAGAATTTCGTTGTAACAAATTTGAGTAATTTATTTTAAAAATAAAGAAATTGTAGTTTATTGAAGATATTTAGATGAAATTTAGAAAAAGAAGATTTTAAATTGTTATCTGAATTAAGTGTATTTATTGTCATTATTATAAACTCAAAATAAAAATTCAGTAAACAGATTTGCCAAAGTTCTTTATAATTCCCGCACTCTCGCCCTCCCCCTGCCCACAACAAACCTGAATTTAAAATAAAAACAAGTAGGAAATAAAATTCGACTTTGCCGAATCTATAAATACCCTCCACAATGCCCTTTTTAAAGAAGAGTAAATTTCCTTACGTGAAAAAAACAAACAATGAAAAGTCAAAACCAAACCATCACTATTTAATTCAAACATACCTTCATATATACAGCTTGTATTACATGCTAGTATATACATTAGGGTGGCAGCTATTTTGCAAAACTTCGAATTTGAAGGAGTGCACCCCTAATTTTTATTATATTTGGTCTAAAAATGCTATGCTAAAAATTTCAGCCAAATCGGACAACGTTAACACGAGGCGCATCGAGGTCAAAGGTCAAAGGTAAAAAAATAGCCATATTTTGATGAAAATCATTAAATAAATGGTGTTGTTTTTTGAATATATTGTTAAAAAGTGGTACACGAGTTGTTTTTAGTATTAGAAGATAAATTAAAAATTTTTGGGTTTTCAAAAATTAACCCTTGTAAGTCTTTCGGGGTCAAAATGACCCAATTTTCACAAAATGACCCCTAAAACACGAAAATCAGCCCCAATTTTCTAAATTTATTGAAATAAACCAATGTAAACCCATATTTATATTCTATTCTATCATAAATACTCAGATATGAAATACTGTCTTTCTAGGACGTCATTCACCCGTTTCACGGTAAGGCCAAAAATATGCATTTTATTTGGCGTGGTTCTCAAAACTGATATTTTGGTTTTTTCAAAATTTTCTTAAACAAAATTAGAAAAAATGCTGAAAAAACCACAGAATCTTATAAAATATATGTTAACATATAAAAAAAAATTTTTTTGGGGGATATCCCTCGGATAGTTTGGCGGGGGCATCGATTTAAACTCAGCGGATTTCGAGGAAAATTACTTTTTTGCCCACAATTTATTCAATATGGAAAAAATTTGGTAATTATTTTAAAATTTGAAAAAGTCAGGACCATAAATTATTAAAAACTATGTTAGACATTAACTCTAAACGTTTTAGGAAAATAGAATAATATTAACCCGGTTTTTATTTGGGTCAAAGGTCAAATTTATGGATATTTGGACTTTTTTTGGAAAAAGGCATCTAAATATGAAATGTTTATTGCGAATTTTTATAAAACTTGGTATAATTATTGTAAGAGCTCAGAAAAATAATTATTTAATTTTTTTAAAATTAACCCATAAATGTACATGGGGTCAAAATGGCTCAGCAGATTAAAATTTCTTTATATAGATCTTTATATTTTCTTTCGATTTTTATAAAACTTGTTATGATTATGTGCGAGGTCAGAAAACTAATTATTTGATTTTTTTTAATTAACCCATAAATGAACATGGGGTCAAAATGGCCCAGCACGTTAAAAATTCTTAATATAGTTTTTTTATTTTTTTTTTTCTATTTTTATAAAACTTGTTATTAGTTGTATGCGACGTCTGAAAAAATAATTATTTGAATTATAGAAAAAAATAAAAAAAAAAAACTATATTAAGAATTTTTAACGTGCTGGGCCATTTTGACCCCGTGTTCATTTATGGGTTAATTAAAAAAAAAAAGAATAATTAGTTTTCTGACCTCGCACATAATCATAACAAGTTTTATAAAAATCGAAAGAAAATATAAAAATCTATATAAAGAAATTTTAATGTGCTGGGTAATTTTGACCCCATGTTCATTTATGGGTTAATTTTAAAAAAAATTAAATAATTATTTTTCTGAGCTCGTACAATAATTATACCAAGTTTTATAACAAATCGCAATAAACATTTCATATTTAGATGCCTTTTTCAAAAAAAAATCCAAATATCCCTAAATTTGACCTTTGACCCGAATAAAAACCGGGTTAATATTATTCTATTTTCCTAAAACGTTTAGGGTTAATGTCTAACATAGTTTTTAATAATTTATGGCCCTGACTTTGTCAAATTTTAAAATATTTACCAAATTTTTCTAAATTGAATAAATTGTAGGCAAAAAAGGCATTTTCCTCGAAATCCGCTGAGTTTAAATCGATGCCCC
This sequence comes from Pegoplata infirma, assembly GCA_963921195.1. NCBI lineage: Eukaryota > Metazoa > Arthropoda > Insecta > Diptera > Anthomyiidae > Pegoplata > Pegoplata infirma. Next base: position 282,958,661 of record OY992536.1, on the reverse strand, counting down.
CGCCAAACTATCCGAGGGATATCCCCCAAAAAAATTTTTTTTTATATGTTAATATATATTTTATAAGATTCTGTGGTTTTTTCAGCATTTTTCCTAACTTTGTTTAAGAAAATTTTGAAAAAACCAAAATATCAGTTTTGAGAACCACGCCAAATAAAATGCATATTTTTGGCCTTACCGTGAAACGGGTGAATGACATCCTAGAAAGACAGTATTTCATATCTGAGTATTTATGATAGAATAGAATATAAATATGGGTTTACATTGGTTTATTTCAATAAATTTAGAAAATTGGGGCTGATTTTCGTATTTTTGGGGTCATTTTGTGAAAATTGGGTTATTTTGACCCCGAAAGACTTACAAGGGTTAATTTTTGAAAAACCAAACATTTTTAATTTATCTTCTTAAACTAAAAACAACTCGTGTACCACTTTTTAGCAATATATTCAAAAAACAACACCATTTATTTAATGATTTTCATCAAAATATGGCTATTTTTTGACCTTTGACCTTTAACCTCGATGCGCCACGTGTTAACGTTGTCCGATTTGGCTGAAATTTTTAGCATAGCATTTTTAGACCAAATGTAATAAAAATTAGGGGTGCACTCCTTCAAATTCGAAGATTTGCAAAATAGCTGCCACCCTAATATACATACAGACAGTAGATTTCTTACGCGAGTAAGATGTTCACTGCTTTTGTTGTATTCCTTCTTATTCATAATATGAACAGAAGTGCTAGAATAATCTTTCTCAAAAATAGAATTTTAAAGGTCGAATAATAAATAATTTTTATTAATTTAAAAATTAAAACAGAATTTAAACAAAAGGATAGCTTGCCTCACTTCTGTTCATATTATGAATAAGAAGGAATACAACAAAAGCAGTGAACATCTTACTCGCGTAAGAAATCTACTGTCTGTATGTATATACTAGCATGTAATACAAACTGTATATATGAAGGTATGTTTGAATTAAATAGTGATGGTTTGGTTTTCACTTTTCGTTTGAAATTTAGAGCTGTATTATGTTGTGTATTTAGTACATTTCTCGTTATGACTATTTACATACGAATATAAAAAAAACAAACAATTTAATCAGAAATATTTTATTTTAATTAAAAAACCTTTTTTTTTGTAATTTTTTGTAAATATTACAATTTTTTTTTTTTTTAGTGTAAAATTTTTTTTGAGTGTACATTTTTTTTTTTGAGCTTAAAAATATTTTTGAGTGGCAAAAATACTTTGTAAAGTAAATTTGCGGCTACCAATGTTTTTAAAGCTAGTTTTTTTAAGTTCGTGTTTTTCAGCACGTGAATTTAATGTGAAACCAATCTGATTTTCACGGTTTTGCTAATATCTTTAGAACCACATGACCGCTTAGACTGAAATTCAATTTAACCAGCCCAGGAGAACGACAAGCATCCTCAGAATTGACTTTCGAAAGTTATCGTTTTTTTTCTCGTAAATTCGTGAAAACCCTTGCCAAAATTCACGCTTTTGCTTATAACCTTTGAACCACTAAACCGATTTCGCTGAATTGCAATACCAACCTGACCAGGTAAATGAGAAGCATAAACGCCAAACTTCAGGAGCCTCCGTAAAGTTTCTTAAAAGTTAGAGTGTTTTCCACAGACAGACGGACGGACGGACATTGCTAGATCGTCTTAAAATCGATCGAGGATCGTGAATATATATACTTTATGGAGTCCTAGACCAATATTTCGAGGTGTTACAAACAAAACGACAAACTTATATATAAACTCTATAACAAAAGAGGGAGGTATAAAAAAGAAATAATCTTAAATTTGTTTTAAGAAAATTGTCTAAGAATCCTAAAATTTTTCTAAATAAGAAGATTCACTGAATAAAAAATTTTTCTATTCACTCAAAAAAAAAAACAGAAACCTTGTTCTATTACAAGAAAAACGTGTAACTTTCTAACATGATAATGTTTTTAGGCTGGTGTCTAATTTTAAAAAAGTTGCAGGACGCCACCTCAGTTTGACTATATAAGCTAACAATTAACGAAAAAGAAAACAAGAATTACTATTTTCATTTTCTTAAAACCAAAAAATTTAATAACTTGGGTTTGTAACTTGGATAATTAATCACCTCGTGGTGAAAAAAACCGTTTTTCACCAGCTGGTGAATAAAAAGTAACATAATTATTTTTCAACAAAAAAAAATTTTCATCAATTTTTTTCCATCAATTTTTTTTTTTTTCATCATTTTTTTTTTTTCTTCAAACTTTATTTCATCAATTTTTTTTTTTCATAAATTTTTTTTTCATTAATTTTTTTTTTCAACCTTTTTTTTAATCAAATTTTTTGTTTTTTTCATCAAACCTTTTTTTTCATAATTTTTTCATCAAATTTTTTTATTATCAATTTTTTTCTAACCAAAAAAATTTTTTTTTTCATCATTTTTTTTTTTTACATCAAAAAATTTTTCTTTTCATTAAAAAAATTCATCAAAATTTTTTTTCACCAAAAATTTTGGGTTCATTAAATTTTTTTTAACATAATTTTTTCGTGAAAAAAAAAAAAATTTTTTACCAAAACTACTCTTTTACCAAGTCTAAGCTTTTCGCATAAAAATTTTCCATTTGTTTATCAAATGTACATAAAACAAGTGAGAGTGTTATATTCTTTGGTGCCGAATCTTTTTAACTTTCCAAATGTAAAATCACTTTTTTGCACTTATTTTTGCACTCACTTACGAAATGTACAGCTCTTTTGGTTTTTTAATTGGGTCCTCGACTGATATTTCAATTCGTTTTGCATGGAATAACATTATTTCTTCTAAAAAACTTTGCTTTGGCAAGTACACCCAAATCTTCCGCAAAACATTATAATGATTTAAAGTTTTGGGCAAGAGTACAAAATTCGCAGGCATTTGTTTGTTACCTCCTATTTGACAAAAATTCCTAATAATTTTTCCTAATAATTTTTCTTACCAATAATTTTGTAATTTTACATGGTTTTAACCAATAAAATTGTAAATATAGAAATTTTTTGACACCATAAAATTTACAAGGTGGTTTCGTAATTTTATTATTATTAACACGCGCAATTACAGTGTTGCCATACTGAAGCCCTTCTATCTTTCAAATCTTTCATCTCTCTTCTATCCCCTTTCCAAAAGAAACATCACGGTTACATTAGTAATTGATAGGCAGCATTGCCTGAGTGTTGTTTCTTTTTTAAAAAAAAAAAAAAAAAAAAAAAAAAAAAAAGCTTTTTATCAATAAAATTGTAAATTTACAGTTTTTTGGCGTAATTGAAATTTCAAGGAATTCTCGTGAATTTACTAGATTTTTTGGTAAAATTATTTTGGAAATTTGTAAAATTACAAAAAAAATTTGTAAAATTACAAAAAAAATTAAAATTTCGATACAAATTTGTTTGTTAAAAAACAAGGAAAACTGCCAAATATTGGTAGACTTTTCCTAGTAATTTGACAAAAAATTTTAAGAGTTTTTTAATTTTTTGCTACGTCCAAGGTTGCCAGATAACTTTTGTAAAAAATCGTCAAGTTGACGATATTTTCGGAAAAAATTGTCAAATCGATTTGAAAAAATCGTCAAAATAAAAATACACGAATTTTTTAATAATGATGTTTTTATACCGTCAACGAAGTGATGGAGTGTATGATTATTAAAATATCATGCTATGACCCTATAAATTGTATATATTCACGTTGTTAGGCGATCTAGAGATGTCCAGTCGTAGTGGTTCAAAAGATATAACTTATAAGCAAACCTGTGAATTTCGGATGGTTCTTTTTCGTGAATTCACGTGTTAAAAGCCGCTTAACACTTTATTACAGACATCAGTAAGCCACAAAAATGGTTAACAAAGCCTTTTTGTCATTAAAAAAAATGTTTACACCCCAAAAAAGTTTTACACTCAAAAAAAAAATTTTCACTTCAAAAAATTTTTTGTTACTGAAATAACTTAAAAGTGATTTTGCTCAAAATAAAAATTTTCTACTCAAAAACGTTAAGAATTTAGAACTACAATAACTAGAAAAGTGTTTTCAATTGTATTCAAAGTATTATTCACTCATTTTAAGTCAAATTTAATTTGTTTAAAGCAACATTGTCAATTCCTTCTAAACACCTTTTCGAATGCAAAAAAAATCAAAATGTTATCTAAATAAATTAAGGTTGCCTAGTTTTGAAAAATCTTCATTCTCTGGGCAAAAATCGTCAAATCGTCATTTAACATTTTTATACCAAAAAAAGCGTCAAAATGACGATAAATCGTCAAATATTGCAGCCCTGGCTACGTCCTTTCTGGTAAAAATTACAAGTATTTTTTTGTAATTTTACAAGCTTTTTTTACTAATGAAATTATAAATTTACAACTTTTTTCGCGCCATACAATTTACATGGAGTTCGCGTGATTTTACTAAATTTTTTTTGAAAACTTACCTTGGAAATTTGGACATTTACAAAAAAAATTATAAAATTACAAAACCAATGTTCAATTTGATTGACAAAAAAAAATGTTGTTAACAAACAAGCAAAATTGGTAAAATGGGATTACGAGACTTTTTTTAGTAATTTAAAAAGTTTTTCTTTTGAGTGTAGGAAAAATTTTAAAGTTTTTTTATAGGAAATCTGAGCGTTTTTACAGGAACACTTTGAAATATTTCTATAGAAAAATTTTCCCATAGAAAACTTTAAGTCATTTTTCCTTTAGATTTTTCTATAGAAAATTTTTCTAAAGATTTTTCTATGAATCAATAGAAAAATCTAAAGGGAAAATGAGTGAGAATTTGGAACTTTTGTTAAAGGAAAAATGTCTGAGACATGGTCTTTAAGAAAAATGCCTCAGAATCTAAAACTTTTTGCATAATGTCTGAAACTTATTCTATAGAAAAATTGTCTCAGAATCTAAAATTTTTCAGTTTTATAATATGGAAAATCTGCGATTTTTTTTTGGGAACTATTTGAGAACTTTTCTATAGAAAAAACTTGAGATTTTTTCTATAGAAACAATTTGAGAATTATAAAGGAAAAATTTTAGAATTCTTCTATAGGAAAAATTTGACTAAGACTCTCAGAGTTTTTTAATAAGAAAAATATCTCGGAAATGTTCCCACAGAAAAAATGTGTTAGAATCTGAGACTTTTTCTAAAGGAAAATTGACTAAGAATTTAAATATTTTTCTACAGGAAAAATGCCTCAGAATCTGAGACATGACCTTTAGGAAAAATGTCGCAGAATCTAAAACTTTTTCTATAAAAAAGTCTTAGAATCTGAAACTTTTTTTAAAAGAAAAAATGTCTTAGAATCGGAAATTTTAATTATTTGAGAAAAGCTTCTCAGCATTTCAGACTTTTTGTAAAGCAAACTGTCTCAAAATCTGCGTCCATTTCTTTATGAAAAACGTCTCAGAAAATGTGTCTGAATCAGAAACTTTTTTTGAGGAAAAACCCCTACTTTTTCAACATGAAAAATGTCTTAGAATCTAGGAAATTGCCCCAAAAAATGTTAAAAAGCATGAAAGTCTAAAATTTTTATAATCTTGTGTAAAGTCTATTGAAAATTCTAAAAAAATATTCTATCAGAAAAGTCTTAGAATCTGAAACTTTTTTTATAAAAAAAAAAAAAAAATAGTTAAAATAGAAAAATTTTCCTATTTGAGAAAAAGTCTCAACATTTTAGACTTTCATTGAGGCAAAAAGTTTCAGAATCCTATTTATAGCTGAAAAAAGTCTAAAGAAATTATCAAAATCTGAAGCTTTTTCTAAGGAAAAATTGCTCAGAAAACTATACTTTTTCTATAGAAGAAATGTCTTAATCTAGGAAATTGCCTCAAAAATGTTAAAAACATGAAAATAATTTTTTTCCTAATCTTGGGTAGGTTCTATAAAAAAGTTTTTTAAAATCTGATAATTTTAATGTGGGAAAAACCTTTTGGATTTTTAGACTTTTTCTTTAGAAACAAATTTTAGGAAACCGAGAATTTTTTTGTTAGGAAATGGCTTTAAAATTCTAAATTTTCAATAGGAAACGTACATATCAGAACCTTATAAGTTTTCTATGGGAAAAATGTCTCTAAGTCTGAGAAATTTTCTAGATATGCGAATTTTTGGTAAGAAAATTGCCTAAGTAGTTAAAAAAATTTCGAATTGGAAATCATGATTTTGTTATGATTTAGCTTAACAGCCAACTCAGCGCATTTGTCTCGAGTGATTGTACCTAAAATGCATTTAATAGCAAATATTACAGATCATGGCTTCAAATCAAGGAGGCTGCGATTTTCACAAATAGAGTTCAATTGACTACACCGTCCGACAAAAATGAAAAAAGTCGTTAAACGCAGAAATACGTTTGAAACTAGATACTAAATGTAGTAAAACTGCTTTAACAGTTTTTCTTTTCGTGATCCTGTTTCCTTTTAAAAGGACTTTAAAGTTTTAGATGATTAAGGTTTAAAAAATATTTTTTTAATATTTGTACTTGTCCTTGGATGCCACTAGTGATGACAATTAAAAGATGAGTGTCTCCCAAATTTTCATATTTTATTATTTATACTATAATATTTAAATAAAGTCCGACACACTTTTGTACACATGGACTGGACCCGAAAATTCTGAAAGTAGGGCCAAAAAAAAAAATACCCGTGTCTCCCAGTTTTTCTAGATCAATTCGCGTTTTCGCGAAAAACGCAAAAAAAAAAAAAAATTTACATGTAAAAAAAATGTTCGCTTTTCAGAAAGTGGGGCTCAAAATAACATTCTTGTGTTTCCCGGTTTTTCTATATCAATTCGCGTTTTCGCGAAAATGCATTTTTTTACACACTTGAAAAAATTTACTGCATTCCGAAAATAGGGCTTAAAATAAAATATTGTTCTAGTTTTTCCATATTAATTCACGAAAAATGCAATTTTGAAGAAATGTATTGCATTATTTTTTATAAATATAAAACATAAATATTAGAGATGGGCGCGTGAGTGATTTTTGACTCACACTCACTCACGCTCACGACAGGAATTTTTGAATCACGCACACTCACTCACGAGCATATTTTTTCTACTCATACTCACTCACAATCACGTGAGTAAATTTAAACAACTCACACTCACGTGCACTCACGCAAGCTTCACTCACACTCACATTGACTCACACTCACGAAAATTTCAAAAACTATAATTCCAAAAATCTTTCAAAAATTTTCAGCAAAATTAACAGTTCAGCGAAATTTTACATTTTTTTTTTTGCTTTTTTTGGGACAAAATCATAAATAAAGCCAAATTTTAAAATTTTTTTTGTTGCTTTTGTGGTACAATAGGAAATATAAAGAGAAAATAATTCACGCAAACTCACGCAAAAAAAACGACTCACGCACACTCACTCACGCAAAAATGTTACTCACGCACACTCACTCACGCAATTTTTTTCTCCACTCACACTCACTCACAATCACGTGATTAAAATTGAAATCAGTCACACTCACGCGTGATTCACGTGAATCACGCTCTAATCTGCTCATGTTCCCATCTCTAATAAATATACATGATTTACAGTAGAATTACGGTCCTTATACAAAAATTGCTAAAAACAAAATTCTCGTGTCTCCCAATGTAGTATGTATCTATTCGCGTTTTCGCGAAAATGCATTTTTTTGCACACTTAAAACAAATTTACTACATTCGAAAAGTGGGACTAAAAATAAAATATTCACATAATTTTTTTTAAATTAAAATTAAATTAGCTGGAAAAACTCTGATACATGGAAAATGTCTTTTTAACTCTACTTGAAATTTTGCGAGTGTGCTAAAAAGAACAAAATATTTTTTTTTTACAAATTTGCGAATTGATATGAAATAACTGAGATATAAATGCTTAGATTTAAACCCAATTTTTTTTTTTTTTTAACAGTGCAAAAAAAAATTTTTTAGCGTTTTTCGCGAATAAGCGAATTGATCGCGAAAACCTGAGAGACACGGGTGTTTTTTTTTTAACCCCACTTTCTGAATAGCATAATTTTTTTCTATTGTGAAAACTTTTTTTTGTTGCATTTTTCGCGAAAACGCGAATTGATCTAGAGAAACTGGGAGACACGGGTATTTTATTTTTGGCCCAACTTTCCGAATTTTCGGGTCCGGTTCATGTGTACAGCCAAAAGTTGCAATTTGTTGGACGGTGTAATATGACAAAATAAAACAAATGGAAAAATTGGAGGAGATGCTCCTCATTCATTTGCTACCATCAGTGTCTTGCTAGGACAAATTCTTATTTTATTATTTTTTTTAGTTGTTAGCTTATAAAACCAAACTGAGGTGTTGTTCTGCATCACTTTGTAAATTTAAAACAGTCCAAAGTGTTCTTGAAAAGCAATTGCCTGCTTTGAACTCGTAAATACTAGTTTGATCCTTTTACCCCTTACCAAGTTTTATGCATATCTATAAATAAAAATATTAATAATCTTAAAAAATGAACATTCAAAGATTCACTTCACCCACAATTTACTGATGAAAATTAAATTTAATAATTCCATAATTCACACATCCTTTTTTTTTCTTTTATTCTTCTTGGCTAACAGAATCTTACCCTTATCACATAATATTCATAATGTGTCTGGTATTAAAAAAAAAAAAAAGAATCGTTAAAATTTTTCACACCAACACCCCTTTTCCTTCAGGAAAAGAAAAAGAGCTACAACAAAAGTTCAAACAAAAACTTGAAAAAAAAAAAATAAAGGAAAAAGCAATAATTATGCATCATTGATTTTATAGTGGGCGTATCAATAACAAGCCAAAAAGTTAAAAGCAAAGGCAGTAGCAGCTATAAACAGGAGAGCCAAAGGAAATATAAAAAATAATCATGATTGTACAATAATTTTTGCAACAATACCCAGCAAAGAAATGGAATATTTAAAAAGTCTAAGTTTTTAAGAAAAATTTCCCACAGAAAAAGTCTCGGATACTGAGACATTTTTCTTATAGAAAAAGTCTCAGAATCTGAGAAATTTTTCCTATAGAAAAAGTCTCAGATTCTGCGACATTTTTCCCATAGAAAAAGTCTCAGATTCTGAGACATTTTTCTTATAGAAAAAGTCTCAGATTCTGAGACATTTTTCTTATAGAAAAAGTCTCAGATTCTGAGACATTTTTCTTATAGAAAAAGTCTCAGATTCTGAGACATTTTTTTATAGAAAAAGTCTCAGATTCTGAGACATTTTTTTATAGAAAAAGTCTCAGATTCTGAGACATTTTTCTTTTCTCAGATTCTGAGACATTTTTCTTATAGAAAAAGTCTCAGATTCTGAGACATTTTTCTTATAGAAAAAGTCTCAGATTCTGAGACATTTTTCTTATAGAAAAAGTCTCAGATTCTGAGACATTTTTCTTATAGAAAAAGTCTCAGATTCTGAGACATTTTTCTTATAGAAAAAGTCTCAGATTCTGAGACATTTTTCTTATAGAAAAAGTCTCAGATTCTGAGACATTTTTCTTATAGAAAAAGTCTCAGATTCTGAGACATTTTTCTTATAGAAAAAGTCTCAGATTCTGAGACATTTTTCTTATAGAAAAGGTCTCAGATTCTGAGACATTTTTCTTATAGAAAAAGTCTCAGATTCTGAGACATTTTTCTTATAGAAAAAGTCTCAGATTCTGAGACATTTTTCTTATAGAAAAAGTCTCAGATTCTGAGACATTTTTCTTATAGAAAAAGTCTCAGATTCTGAGACATTTTTCTTATAGAAAAAGTCTCAGATTCTGAGACATTTTTCTTATAGAAAAAGTCTCAGATTCTGAGACATTTTTCTTATAGAAAAAGTCTCAGATTCTGAGACATTTTTCTTATAGAAAAAGTCTCAGATTCTGAGACATTTTTCTTATAGAAAAAGTCTCAGATTCTGAGACATTTTTCTTATAGAAAAAGTCTCAGATTCTGAGACATTTTTCTTATAGAAAAAGTCTCAGATTCTGAGACATTTTTCTTATAGAAAAAGTCTCAGATTCTGAGACATTTTTCTTATAGAAAAAGTCTCAGATTCTGAGACATTTTTCTTATAGAAAAAGTCTCAGATTCTGAGACATTTTTCTTATAGAAAAAGTCTCAGACTCTGAGACATTTTTCTTATAGAAAAAGTCTCTTATAGAAAAAGTCTCAGATTCTGAGACATTTTTCTTATAGAAAAAGTCTCAGATTCTGAGACATTTTTCTTATAGAAAAAGTCTCAGATTCTGAGACATTTTTCTTATAGAAAAAGTTTCAGATTCTGAGACATTTTTCTTATAGAAAAAGTCTCAGATTCTGAGACATTTTTCTTATAGAAAAAGTCTCAGATTCTGAGACATTTTTCTTATAGAAAAAGTCTCAGATTCTGAGACATTTTTCTTATAGAAAAAGTCTCAGATTCTGAGACATTTTTCTTATAGAAAAAGTCTCAGATTCTGAGACATTTTTCTTATAGAAAAAGTCTCAGATTCTGAGACATTTTTCTTATAGAAAAAGTCTCAGATTCTGAGACATTTTTCTTATAGAAAAAGTCTCAGATTCTGAGACATTTTTCTTATAGAAAAAGTCTCAGATTCTGAGACATTTTTCTTATAGAAAAAGTCTCAGATTCTGAGACATTTTTCTTATAGAAAAAGTCTCAGATTCTGAGACATTTTTCTTATAGAAAAAGTCTCAGATTCTGAGACATTTTTCTTATAGAAAAAGTCTCAGATTCTGAGACATTTTTCTTATAGAAAAAGTCTCAGATTCTGAGACATTTTTCTTATAGAAAAAGTCTCAGATTCTGAGACATTTTTCTTATAGAAAAAGTCTCAGATTCTGAGACATTTTTCTTATAGAAAAAGTCTCAGATTCTGAGACATTTTTCTTATAGAAAAAGTCTCAGATTCTGAGACATTTTTCTTATAGAAAAAGTCTCAGATTCTGAGACATTTTTCTTATAGAAAAGGTCTCAGATTCTGAGACATTTTTCTTATAGAAAAAGTCTCAGATTCTGAGACATTTTTCTTATAGAAAAAGTCTCAGATTCTGAGACATTTTTCTTATAGAAAAAGTCTCAGATTCTGAGACATTTTTCTTATAGAAAAAGTCTCAGATTCTGGGACATTTTTCTTATAGAAAAAGTCTCAGATTCTGAGACATTTTTCTTATAGAAAAAGTCTCAGATTCTGGGACATTTTTCTTATAGAAAAAGTCTCAGATTCTGAGACATTTTTCTTATAGAAAAAGTCTCAGATTCTGAGACATTTTTCTTATAGAAAAAGTCTCAGATTCTGAGACATTTTTCTTACAGAAAAAGTCTCAGATTCTGAGACATTTTTCTTATAGAAAAAGTCTCAGATTCTGAGATATTTTTCTTATAGAAAAAGTCTCAGATTCTGAGACATTTTTCTTATAGAAAAAGTCTCAGATTCTGAGACATTTTTCTTACAGAAAAAGTCTCAGATTCTGAGACATTTTTCTTACAGAAAAAGTCTCAGATTCTGAGACATTTTTCTTATAGAAAAAGTCTCAGATTCTGAGACATTTTTCTTATAGAAAAAGTCTTAGATTCTGAGACATTTTTCTTATAGAAAAAGTCTCAGATTCTGAGACATTTTTCTTATAGAAAAAGTCTCAGATTCTGAGACATTTTTCTTATAGAAAAAGTCTCAGATTCTGAGACATTTTTCTTATAGAAAAAGTCTCAGATTCTGAGACATTTTTCTTATAGAAAAAGTCTCAGATTCTGAGACATTTTTCTTATAGAAAAAGTCTCAGATTCTGAGACATTTTTCTTATAGAAAAAGTCTCAGATTCTGAGACATTTTTCTTATAGAAAAAGTCTCAGATTCTGAGACATTTTTCTTATAGAAAAAGTCTCAGATTCTGAGACATTTTTCTTATAGAAAAAGTCTCAGATTCTGAGACATTTTTCTTATAGAAAAAGTCTCAGATTCTGAGACATTTTTCTTATAGAAAAAGTCTCAGATTCTGAGACATTTTTCTTATAGAAAAAGTCTCAGATTCTGAGACATTTTTCTTATAGAAAAAGTCTCAGATTCTGAGACATTTTTCTTATAGAAAAAGTCTCAGATTCTGAGACATTTTTCTTATAGAAAAAGTCTCAGATTCTGAGACATTTTTCTTATAGAAAAAGTCTCAGATTCTGAGACATTTTTCTTACAGAAAAAGTCTCAGATTCTGAGACATTTTTCTTATAGAAAAAGTCTCAGATTCTGAGATATTTTTCTTATAGAAAAAGTCTCAGATTCTGAGACATTTTTCTTATCGAAAAAGTCTCAGATTCTGAGACATTTTTCTTATAGAAAAAGTCTCAGATTCTGAGACATTTTTCTTATAGAAAAAGTCTCAGATTCTGAGACATTTTTCTTATAGAAAAAGTTTCAGATTCTGAGACATTTTTCTTATAGAAAAAGTCTCAGATTCTGAGACATTTTTCTTATAGAAAAAGTCTCAGATTCTGAGACATTTTTCTTATAGAAAAAGTCTCAGATTCTGAGACATTTTTCTTATAGAAAAAGTCTCAGATTCTGAGACATTTTTCTTATAGAAAAAGTCTCAGATTCTGAGACATTTTTCTTATAGAAAAAGTCTCAGATTCTGAGACATTTTTCTTATAGAAAAAGTCTCAGATTCTGAGACATTTTTCTTATAGAAAAAGTCTCAGATTCTGAGACATTTTTCTTATAGAAAAAGTCTCAGATTCTGAGACATTTTTCTTATAGAAAAAGTCTCAGATTCTGAGACATTTTTCTTATAGAAAAAGTCTCAGATTCTGAGACATTTTTCTTATAGAAAAAGTCTCAGATTCTGAGACATTTTTCTTATAGAAAAAGTCTCAGATTCTAAGACATTTTTCTTATAGAAAAAGTCTCAGATTCTGAGACATTTTTCTTATAGAAAAAGTCTCAGATTCTGAGACATTTTTCTTATAGAAAAAGTCTCAGATTCTGAGACATTTTTCTTATAGAAAAAGTCTCAGATTCTGAGACATTTTTCTTATAGAAAAAGTCTCAGATTCTGAGACATTTTTCTTATAGAAAAAGTCTCAGATTCTGAGACATTTTTCTTATAGAAAAAGTCTCAGATTCTGAGACATTTTTCTTATAGAAAAAGTCTCAGATTCTGAGACATTTTTCTTATAGAAAAAGTCTCAGATTCTGAGACATTTTTCTTATAGAAAAAGTCTCAGATTCTGAGACATTTTTCTTATAGAAAAAGTCTCAGATTCTGAGACATTTTTCTTATAGAAAAAGTCTCAGATTCTGAGACATTTTTCTTATAGAAAAAGTCTCAGATTCTGAGACATTTTTCTTATAGAAAAAGTCTCAGATTCTGAGACATTTTTCCTATAGAAAAAGTCTCAGATTCTGAGACATTTTTCTTATAGAAAAAGTCTCAGATTCTGAGACATTTTTCTTATAGAAAAAGTCTCAGATTCTGAGACATTTTTCTTATAGAAAAAGTCTCAGATTCTGAGACATTTTTCTTATAGAAAAAGTCTCAGATTCTGAGACATTTTTCTTATAGAAAAAGTCTCAGATTCTGAGACATTTTTCTTATAGAAAAAGTCTCAGATTCTGAGACATTTTTCTTATAGAAAAAGTCTCAGATTCTGAGACATTTTTCTTATAGAAAAAGTCTCAGATTCTGAGACATTTTTCTTATAGAAAAAGTCTCAGATTCTGAGACATTTTTCTTATAGAAAAAGTCTCAGATTCTGAGACATTTTTCTTATAGAAAAAGTCTCAGATTCTGAGACATTTTTCTTATAGAAAAAGTCTCAGATTCTGAGACATTTTTCTTATAGAAAAAGTCTCAGATTCTGAGACATTTTTCTATAGAAAAAGTCCCAGATTCTAGGACATTTTTTGTGTAGAAAAAGTCTCAAATTCTGAGACATTTTTGCTTTAGAAAAAGTCTCAGAATCTGAGACATTTTTGCTGTAGGACCTGAGACTTTTCTTTTAGAAAAACTTTTGGATTCTGAAATATATTATAAAAATGTCTAACCCTTTTTTGTTTTGGTGGGACATATTTTAGATATCTTTTTCTTTTGAAAAACCAAATATTTAACAATTTTTGTTGTTTGGAAATATAATATTTTTTTTTTTGGAGCTTTATGTAAACATAAAGTACCAAAAAGCATTATCGTTTCTTTTAGCCACATGGGGATACTTTTTGTACTTTATCATGGTAGTTGGTTCATTGAAGAATGTGGCACAGGATCGAACATATAAAGGGGGAAAATGTAAAAAAAAGTATGTAAAACAACGAACATAATTTTACAGAAAAATACCAAAATTTCCACTCAACCCTTTATGAGAAAACGTAAAATATTTTTTTTAAGGAATATTGTCTATATGAGTGTAAGATGGTTATTACATCATCATCGCTATCACCATTGCCATCGTCATAATCATCATCAACATCATCAAAGTAAAAAGGAACTCATACCAGGCGTTAAAAGTTACCACGTGAAAAGTCAGACACTTAGTTGTCATAAATTATAATACCAAAAAAAAGGGGTTTTAGCAAACAGAACTACGAATAACTTTGTAATGCTAAAACATTGTGTACTTGCAGTTGTGTTTGAAAGACCAACAAGGAAGGTTTCCTTAGGGGTTCTCTTAGATTTTCGTTAATCTTAATAAAGTTGTGGAAAGTGGAATATTATAGAAGCTAGACTAGCACGAATTTAAGGCAGTTCCCAAACCGCCATTAAGCTTCCTACAGTTCCCAACACAACTCCCCATAAGAGGCATCCTAAAGTTATTTGGTTATACTGATCTGATTAAAATCGATTTACGAATTATATGATCGATTTGGTAAAATCCAAAAAAAAAAAAGTTGTTTTCCACTTGTTCCACTGTCTTGCTTTTATATTTGCCCGCTAATAGGAGCTATGGGTCTAATTATAATTAATAATTATTAATTTTTAAGTTCCTGAAAATCAGAAAGAATCACTGAGGAGACCTTCCTTACCAGCCACCAACCGACAACCTAGCCATGATGTTGATATTCATATATTAGAAAATAACCCTGAACTGAAACTTAGGCCAAGTACTTAAAGATTTACAAGAGTATTACAATTTTACTTGTTTTTTCATTTTTAACTTTATACGCGAAAAAATGAACGAGTTTTAGTAAGTAGAAAGAAAAAAACATAGTGAAAGAACAAGTCGGGTGGTGAGTTATTGAAAAGTGCAGAATTTATATGACTTTACAAAAATTTTGACAAACAGTGGGACTTTTAGAAAAATGTTCTAATTTAGAAATCCTCACTTGAAAGATAAAAGTGAATCATGTGGCCCAAGAAAAACAAGTCTTGGCATAGACAAAATTTTAGTTTATTTTTATTAACAAGTATTTCTGGATTTCTCAATTGTGTTTTAGAAATAATCAAGAGTTTTTCAGAAGTAATCAATTGTATTTTAGAAATTATCAAATGTATTTCAGAAATTATCAATTGTTTTTCAGAAACTATAAATTGTATTTCAGAAATTTTCAATTGTATTTTAAAAAATATTAATTGTACTTCAGAATTTATCAATTGTATTTTAGAAATATTTAATTTGTTTTTCAGGAAATATCAATTGTATTTCAAGAATTATCAATTGTATTTTAGAATTTATCAATTGTATTTTGGAAATTTTTAATTTTTATTTCAGGAAATATCAATTGTATTTCAGGAAATATCAATTGTGTTTCAGGAAATATCAATTGTATTTCAGAAATAATCAATTGTATTTCAGAAATTATCAATTGTGTTTCAGAAATTTCAATAGATAAATTCTGAAATACAATTGATAACTTCTGAAATAAAATTGATAATTTTGAAATACAATTGATAATATCTCAAATACAACGGATAATTTCTTAAATACAATTGATAATTCTGAAACACTGTTGATAATTTCTGAAATACAATTAATAATTTCTGAAATTCAATTGATAATTCTGAAATACAATTGATAGTTTCTGAAACACAATTGATATTTTCATTGTATTTCAGGAAATATCAATTGTGTTTCAGGAAATATCAATTGTATTTCAGAAATAATCAATTGTATTTCAGAAATTATCAATTGTGTTTCAGAAATTTCAATAGATAAATTCTGAAATACAATTGATAACTTCTGAAATAAAATTGATAATTTTGAAATACAATTGATAATATCTCAAATACAACGGATAATTTCTTAAATACAATTGATAATTCTGAAACACTGTTGATAATTTCTGAAATACAATTAATAATTTCTGAAATTCAATTGATAATTCTGAAATACAATTGATAGTTTCTGAAACACAATTGATATTTTCTGAAACAAAATTGGAAGTGGTGTGTTATTTTTCTAAAAAATTAATTTGAACTATTATCAAAATAAAAAAATTAGCCAAAACAGTCACAGACAATTTTCCTTTCCGTAAAAACTTCAGTTGGACAATTGGACATATGGTTTACAATGCGGTTTTAATCGTAACTGTAACCTCGGTTAACCGCACTATTAAACCGTAACCGCATAAAAAATCCTGCGGTTACGGTTAATTTAATTAACATCAGATTTGTATGAAAAAATAGGTTTTTTTTTTTAGAAAAAACAATGAAAAAAGGAACAAAGAATAATAAAAAAAATTATAAATACTAAAAATGCCTCAGAATATTAAAATTTTTCCACTGCAAAAGTATTTCAGAAATTTAAAATTTTTCTGCAGAAAAAATATCTCAGATTCTGAGAAAGTTTCTAATGAAAATATGCCTCAAAATCGGATATCGTTATAACCTACACCACTCTGTGGTACAGGGTATAATGAGTTTGTGCTGATGTTTGTAACTACCCGAAATATTGGTCCTAGACCTACCTTCAAGTATACCGAACGACTCAGAATTACTTTTTGAGTCGGTTTAGCGATGTCCGTCCGTCGTCTGTCCATCTATCGGTTTAAGCACGATACAGGTCGCAATTTGACTTGAAATTTAAAAGCAATCAATTGACTTGAAATTTAAAACTTAAGCTTAACGAAGCCTGTTGAAATTGGAAAAAATTGGTACATGTTAAGACCTAGCCCCCATACAAACGCCCCCTTTGAATTTCGCTTAAATGCCTCTAATAACCGTATTATAATAGATATCGTTTTAAAATTTAACGGGTAATAAAATTTTGTTTGCATAAACCATCATATTAAATTTCAAAGGAATCAGGTCCGTGCTTCTCGTAGTCCCAATACAAACCACCCTCCCTATATACATAATTTCTTCAAAATTCATAAAAATTAAAATATTTTATTAAAATTTTATTTGCAGGTGTTAAACGTGTAATGTGGTAACCTAATCAAATCGGAATACATTTGGACCACTTTTGGACTTAGTCCCCTATATAAAAATTTCGACCGATATTCTGTTAAATCGGTCTATTGACAAAAAAAAAAATAAACTAATTCCGCTAAAATTTGATCTGTGTATGTTTTCTACACTAAATACACTGACAAAAGATAGGTCCAATCGGTTCATGTTTGGTCTTGGGACCCATTTTCCGGAAAACACTGATGTATCATATGGTCGGTCTTGACAGACTATAACTTTCTTACTTGTTTCTTTAGAAAACATGCCTCAGTTTGAATAATTTTCTTTAAAAAAAATATCTTAGGAAGGTATCCCATAGCTTAAACTCCGATTGTCTTGCACTTTTAATATGTTACAAGAAACAATATCATAGATTTACCGGTTTTTTTTTTATCGGCTATCGTGAAGGTTTAGGGGCAATGGGAGGGTGAAATACGGGATTTTTTTTTTTAATTTTTTTCGTTTTTTTTTAAGGAACTATATGAAAATTATATATGGATGGAAAGGTTTAGGGCCTATCCAATAGTGTGTTGGACTTGTCAAAATTATTCTTTTTTAAGTATGGTTTTTGTCAAAAATGTGTAAATGTTGAGCTACTTTATATCGGGAAGTATAAACGTACGACCCCCAAATTAATAATATAATAATCTCTTGCTGTGTTTTTCAATAAGTGGATTAATTACATTTTGTTTAAAAAAATATTTTAACATACTAAAACAAATTTTGAATATTTTTTCCGTAATCTACGATTAATAATTATATTCCAAAAAAATAATAAAAAAATTTGGAAAATGAAAAAAGTTAAAAATTAATCAAAATTAATCCAAAATGGACTTATTAAATCCTAAAATTTAGATGGATTAATTTTGATTTATTTAAAACTTTTTTCGGTTTCCAGATCTTTTTTATTATTTTTTCGGATTATAATTATTATTTATCGTAGATCACGGAAAAAAATATTCCAAATTTGTTTTGACTTGTTAAAATATTTATTTTAATCTAAACATCTATTAAGTTTAAGCCGACACGTGTTTTTGGTTTTGGCGAAATTCCTGTTAGTTCGGCTTTTATTCAGATTTTCCCGAAGGCACATTATTTTTCATAAGGTGGCAACCCTTTTTAACCCACCAGGATAGCCGATAAAAAGTAGCAGGTTAAACTTGTTTTTGATTCTTAATAACAATTATAAATTGCAGAACAATCGGAGTGTAAGCTATGGTATACCTTCCTTGTAGCGTCTGAAACGTTAAAAAATAATTAAAATCTGAAAAAGTTTTTATTAACATATGTCTCATAGTCTAAGACTTTTTCTTTAGAAGGAATATTTTAGAATCTGAGTCCTTTTCTACAGAACAAATTTCAGTTTGTCTACAGAATCAGAGACTTTTTCTATAAAAAAAAATTCTCAGCAACTGAACTTTTGTCTTAAGAAAAATACGGAAATTTTATACCTTTTATAAAAAATCCCTATAAATCTAGACATTTTTGAAGTATAAAATTTTTCAGAATCTGAAAATTGTTCAATCGAAAAAATTTCGCAAAATATGATACTTTTCAGTAAAAAAAAAAAAAAATAATGAATTTCCTTTTTTTTGGGATAAACAATTTTTTATAACTTTCTCCCACCAAAACCCAAAAGCTATACCCTCCACTGTCTACATTTTACATAAAATCAGTAATATACTTCTATTACAAATTTTTATTAATCGAAAAAATAATTTAATTTTAATTTTTTTAAAAGATTGCGGTTAACCGTTAACCGCGGTTAATCGCTTGAAATTTAACCGTAACCGCGGTTAATAAAAACTGCGGTAAATTGCAAACCCTAGTTGGACATCCACATCTGTCCAGGCGCTCTTCAATTTTAGATATATCGAAAAAGTGGGCGCCGAAGTGGCTATGGCCAATTTTTCCATTAACTTTAACAAAAAAAGCCAACGCACATTTAAAAAAAAGTAGCCACATTGGTCCTGCCATTCTCCAATTTCAGTTTTACCAAAAAAGTGGGCGTAGTTAATTTTTTTTTTTAAAAACCTAAGTGGAACTCTAGCGAACATTTCAAAATGGTAGTAAAGTGGGAGTGGTAATTTTTTGTTATGTAAAAGTATAAGGGTCGAACCAAAATTAAATTGCGTTACGCAATACGTGAAAAAATAAGAAAAACAAACACATCAAATTTGAAATTTTTACGTCCGTTTGATTTAGGTACCTCACATTTAAATATTAGAAGCGAAAAATTATTGGGCGTTACGCCTTACGCAACGTAATTTGATTCAGAAAAAAACAACAACAAATCGGTCCACGAACGACCTTTGATTTTTGTTTATATAGTTTAATATTTTTATGCTTAGGAGGTTTATATGGCACTCACACTAGCAACCTTAAACAAGTTGTTCAACAAAACACCAGTAGCAGAATAAAAACGTAATGGACACAGAACAAAGACTTTTTTAAACATCTCACTCTTGAACACTTCAAAACAGCAAGTGTGAACGCCGTATTAACCTCCTATTTTGTCCCACTGTTAATTTTATTTGATTTATGGTTATTTGTGTTTTTTTTCGTAAAGCAATAACAAGTTTAAAAGAAGAAGGAAGCTTACGAAAATTATAGTATGTAAGTATAGAAATAATTTCTTTTAAAATCTTTTCTAACCCTTATAAGTTTTAGAAAAATTTTTGATTTCTTATAATCCGCGTTGTTTATTCATATTTTGTATTTATCAAAATATTTATTCCAAAAAACGTCTGTTTTGTAAAAAAAAAAAAATTATAATTTTTCACCCTTTTTTGTTTAACTATCATAATAAAATCATAAATTTCTTAAACGCATACATATGCATAGAATTTATAAGAGGTCTACAAAAGGAACATTTTTACTATGATTGTATTGTATGTTATTTGATTATATTTAAATGAAAGGGGATATTCTTAAATGCAGACAGTTAAACAAACAAAATCATCAACAAAGAAAACAAGAATGTGTAAAATATTGAACGATATTCGAAAAGTCCCTTTACTATTAATCTCGATACAGAAAAAAACCTACAGCCTTTGAGCCAATCTCTCTCCAGATTTTTTTACTCAAAAACCGCTGAGCTAGGAAAATTTACATATGAGACTTTTTGAAATCCCATATGTGAAGTTTTAAATCGTCAAGCGCACGCAGAGATCAAACATGATTGCGACAACCACAATGGAGGGGTAATATAGTATGATTGATAACTTTTTCATAATAAATTTGTAGCGATCATATTATGATCATCGCTGATCATAGTATAATAAAAAATTGTAATTTTATAATTGTTGATGATCATATCATAGTAGCATACTTGGTTTCCCCTCGATTATGGGTGATTTGTTGTGTTTTAAACAAGTTTTTTTCTCTGTTTGCGTACTTTCTAATAGGGATGATTGCAAAAAATAGCTAGATAAAGTATTTATGCAATCAAATTCATATTGAAATTTCATAGAATTCGCATATATATTATGCTGGGTGAAAACTGCGTAATTTGTTAGCAAAATTATTATTTTATGGTTAAAAAAACACGTGCCAGTACACATACGGATATACATGTAACTTTTGTTTTTGGGTTTGTTAAAGTAAACAATCAGCGAAATTGCTTTCAAGAATGTTTACTTAAAATTTTTATAAAATTTTTACCACAGAAATATAAAAACATTAAAAATGTTTGTCGAGGTGGAAAAATTTCAAACCTAATAAGTAAAAAGCCCGAAAAAGGGAAAGTCTAGTTATGATAAAATATCAGATTATGGACTTGAAAATGACAGTGAAAAAACTCAAATTTGTCAAACCACATGTAATATGATACCTTTTGCAATACCAGTATAAAAATTAGAATAAAATATATCGAAAAAAAATGGCTCACTTTTGCACACATTAATAAATGGGAATTTTTCAGCCATTTTTGTTTATGCGTAAACCACTGAAATTTTATTTAATTTACGTGATTGTAGTAACTTGATAGAAAAAATATACTTTTTATGGTTTTCACTTACATTAACTTTTCTCACTCCAACCTTAAATTGTAATGCAATAGTAAAAACACAATATAATATAAACAGAGCGGATTTTAGAAAATAAAGAATTAATAATTTACTTTTGATTTTAAAATTCGTATAAAAAGTCCGAACAAATCACCAAAACAATTTAGAAAAATACGCTTTTACATATTTTTATATTTTATGGATTTCACTCACAAGGCAAGTCTCATTGGTGTCACCCTGCGATCTTTATGAAATTTGGATATGTTGTTAAGAACGAAAATTAATTCGACAAGTATTTTTTTTTAGCGGCCCAAATCCATTTTTGTATGGGGGAAATTGATCTTTTTCAGTTTTTAACGACTTACGCCTATTTAAACAAAATTAATATAGGCATATGTGGTATCAGCTTAAAGGTATTAAAAATACCTATCTCGTGGTGCTAACAACAGGCCATAGAAGTTAATATTTTTTGACTTATTAACAAAAATGTCCCAAAATTTTGGTATTTTACTCAATATGACGAAAAGTTGTGCATGTTTTGACACGTTCTTCACACACGTAGATAGGTTTTCTAAACACCTTTCATTTGGTATGTAACATGACTAGGTTTCTTTGCATAGTATAGGAGATAAACGAAAAAAACTGAAAAATGGCTTTCTCTTTTCCCCTCATTTGCACTCCCTAAATGTGAATTTGGCCGCTATAAAAAAATACGTGTCCCTTTATTTTTCCTGCTCTACAAAATAAAACCAATTCCATAAAGATCGGCGGGGGACACCAGGGAGACTTCCCTTGTCAGTTTTCTAAAAAAAAATCACTATGTCCTCAAATATAAATACACTCAAAAAAAAATAACTTGTAAAATTACAAGAAAAACATGTAACTTTTTTTGCTTGCAATCTCAGATATGACAAAAATTCCTGGTAATTTTACAAGATTTTTTACCAATAATTTTGTAATTTTACTTATAAAATTGTAAATTTACAAATTTTTCGACACGATAAACTTTACAAAGAGGTTTCGTAATTTTAGTAGATTTTTTGCAACCTCCTATTTTACGAGAATTCCTAGTAATTTTACAAGCCTTTTACCAATAATTTTGTAATTTTACAAACTTTTTACCAATAAAATTGTAAATTTACAGTTTTTTGGCGCAATTGAAATTACAGGGAATTCTCGTGAATTTACAAAAAATTTTTTTGTAAAATTATCTTGGAAATTTGTATATTTACAAAAAAAAATTGTAAAATTACAAAAAAAAAAGCTAAATTTCGATGCAAATTTGTTTGTTAAAAAACAAGGAAAACTGTCAAATATTGGTAAAATGGGATTACGAGACTTTTCCTAGTAATTTGACAAAGTTTTTTTATACCCTCCAACCACAGTATGGGGGTATACTCACTTTGTCATTCCGTTTGTAAAGCATCGAAATATCGGCCGGGGACCCCATATAGTATATATATTATTGATCCATGATCGATTCTAAGACATTTTATGAATGTCGGTCTGTAGATAACACAAGGCAGTCCATAATAAAAGAGCTAGACTCCTGAAGTTTGGCACAAATATGTCTCATATTCGTATTCAGGTTAAGTTC
Source organism: Pegoplata infirma (assembly GCA_963921195.1). Lineage (NCBI taxonomy): Eukaryota > Metazoa > Arthropoda > Insecta > Diptera > Anthomyiidae > Pegoplata > Pegoplata infirma. Next base: position 282,935,724 of record OY992536.1, on the reverse strand, counting down.
CCCCTTGAAGAACTGAACAAACCTCTGAAAAAATACACTTTTTTGCATGTTTTTTTGTATTTTTTTAAATAAATGAAATATTTGGTATTTTTATCGCGCTATGAAGGTGCTCTTAACTTCCCCCACTGACCCCATCACCCCCTCCCCCCCAAAAAACCCCCTGACAAAATTTTTTTTTGTTTTTCTTTTTACATTTTGGAGGTTATAAAAGATTCGGCACAGCCGAATTTAACACTCTCACTTGTTTTAGTGTATAATTGTATTTGATCAGGTATAATATTTGTCAAATTTCTGTCATTTGAGATATACATAATTATTAAATTAGGGGAACTAAAAAGAACTTCGGTATTTTTTTGGAAAAATTTTCACTCCTTGTGGTGGTTTAACGCATCTGAAATCGCGGATTTTAAGCTGGTTTTTCTGTAGAGAAAAAACGGCTGAATATATTTCAAATCTGATTTCACTAGTCGATTCTACAGCAAAAATTAATACGATGGCAGTTTTTAAACTCTTACAAAAAGTTTCAAAAACCCACAGCAGGGGGCGAAAACATCGATTTTTTTTTTTAAATTTTAATTATTTTTTTAGTCATGGATGATGAAGAGACAGTTTTTGCTATGAAAATTGGTACAAAAAGCACCTTTCTATTACAACCCATTTAGAAGTAATAAGGCTTCAAAGTTTTTTTCTAATGACAAAATTATAAAACTCTGAGCGACATTTGAAAATTTTTTGGATGGGTCAGCGGTTTGGACACTCGTTTTTGATTAACCTTTCAATGCCGATTCCAAATCTGGTTTCCAAAGTTTTTCATAACGTGAGGTTTTTGAGGAAATTAAGGTCAAAGTTCATAAAAAACACATTTTTGTGCATTATTGAGAGCTTTTTTTGTGATATTTTTGGATGATATTCCGTGATCGTACAAATCATTTTCGATTAACATTTCGATTCTGATTTTGAATCTGGTTTTAAAATTTTTCTATCACGTCATGTTTTCGATAAAATTGAGATCAAAGTTCTCAAAAAACGTCTTTTTGTCCATTTTTGAGAGCTTATAACTTCTTAACGGGTTGTGATAGAACGGAAATTTCCGCCCTCTGTGGTGGGTTTTTGGAACTTTTCTTAAGAGTTTAAAAAACGACCATTGTATTAATTTTTGCTGTTGAATCGATTGGTGAAATCAGATTTGCGATATAGTGTTAAGCCGTTTTTGCTGTGCAGAAATATCAGCCTAAAATTCGCGATTTCAGATGCGTTGAACCACCCCAAGGAGCAAAAATTTCCCAAAAAAAAATACCAGCATTCTTTGCGGGTATCATCCTTCAAAAAAATTATGATACCCGCAGATCAAATTTTCAAAATTAACTCTAATAACGCCGCTCAACAATCATTTTCCGGTTTGAATTCTGGTGATCAATTTTAGTAGACTTTGATCTCCTGATTCCAAATCTGTTCTCCAAATTTTTCCATCACCTCCAGATTTTTAGTTATTCACGGTTGAAAAGGCGAAAAATGACGACTTTTGCATTATTTGAAAGCCTGCACAGCAGCCATTCAGTGGAATACAAATCTGGTATAAAGCGCAAAAGTATAATTTTTCTATGGTCTCTAACATAGAAAACAAGTTTTTTCTAATTATTGCGTTTGGTTGGGTTACACTTGCGTTTTAAAATGATACTGTTAAAATTACCATTTTTTTTTAAAAGGTAAAAAAAAAATATTTTACAAATTTAAGTTTTCTGTGTTATTTTTCGTATAAACCGGAAAATATCTGTCATTGGTTTAAAAGTCCATAAGAAAGAATGAACTTTTGTCTAAATTTTGAGCTTATCACAGTAAAGATTGATTATCTGGTTTTGTTTTAGAGCCTTTTAAAAATGGAGCTTTTTCTAATATTTTTCACAGTGTTTTTTTAAAATACATGTTTGGCCAATAAAAGTGCAACAACTTCAAATTTTGTTGATCATATATTTGAGATCATAGTTCAATTCTACTCTAACCCTTTATACCAGATTTTTATTCCACCCAGTGGCTGCTGTGCAGGATTTCAAAACAGGCAAAAATCGCGTTTTTTCGCATTTTCAACAGCGAATAATTAAAATTCTAGACGTGATGGAAAAATTTGGAGCACAGATTTGGAATCAGCGAGTCAAAATCTTTTAAAATTTAATATGAATCTTCAAACCGGAGCCAAAAACATTCGATTTGTTGAGCGGTGTAATTATATACACTCAGATATGATCATATATGAATTGATAAAAACAGATAAAATTAGATAAATTCCTTTTTTATATGGGCTTTTTTAAAAACAAAAATTGTGAATGAAATCGCGAGTTTTTCAAATATTTTTTGTTGTGATTAGTGAAATCTGTAATTGGGTCCATATAAAATCTGTATGAAAAACATAAAGAAAATTGGAAGAGCCTCGGTCAGATTTTTTTAAATCACTCGACCTTCAAATCTGTAAAATCGCGAGTTTTTCAAATATTTTTTGTTGTGATTAGTGAAATCTGTAATTGGGTCCATATAAAATCTGTATGAAAAATATAAAGAAAATTGGAAAAACCTCGATCAGATTTTTAAAATAACTCGGACTTAAAATGAATGGCCGTACACTTGGGAAAATCCAAAGTTGAAGAAACAATGTTACTCTAGAGTTACAACCACAAATTAAGTTATTTTATAGAAATTTCTTAAAAAAATTGTTCAATGGTTTTAAATTTTAATTAAAAAATGTAACTACAAATATACACCAATTAACCTTTACTGCGGTTTTTGTAACATTAATATCCTTGACACTTTAAACCTCAAAAATTTAGAAAATTAAACATGACAACTTTTAAAACATTAAAAAAAAGAACAATAAAAAATTTAATATTCATTAAAAACTAAATTTATACTGCACATATCCAGCTGTGTGCGTATGTAGAAATAAAAACAAGTCACTTTTTATAAGCAAAACTTAAAAATATAACACTATTTTCCATAAAAGAGATGAGAAAACCAAAAGTAAAAACAACAGGAGGTCCTTTCAAAACATCATTTTAACCACATACGCTATAGCAAATCAACAGTAGTAAATTCATTTGTATAAAGTCGGGGGTGCTGCTAAAACAAATCTCGATTTTATCAAAAAATAAAAAAAAAATACCATAAATCTTAGCAAACACTCGAAAATTAAATAAATTTCAAAAGCTTACGCGTGCTACACGCATTAAATTGAAAAATACACTATTGAAAATTAATACTGACACATTTCAAACATGGCATATGCAAATACGGAAACGCAAATAGTATATCGAAATTTTGTTACAGTGTGTGTATGTGTGTTTGCGTAGTTTATTTGATTAAAGATAGGAAAACATACCCCTGGAATTTAAAATTAGTTTAAGGATTTGTTTTTTTTTCACAGATTTCTTTTTTTTTTTTAATTTTAATAAAGTGATGATTTGATTACAAAACATTTTTTTTTTATTTGCCGTTAATTGAATGAAGGTCTCACACTGTTAAATATTGTGAGAATTAATTTTAAATACGAGGGATGTACTAAAAAATATTTGAAATTTTAAAGTATAGTTATACAGGGTGATTCTGTCACGACACGCCGAATTTTACAAGCGTATTCCTTGGCTCATTTCATGAAAATATGTCCATTACATACTATCCCCGAAAATGCAAGTGTGCGAAATGGCAACGGTTTGAAAATTTTCGGATTTGTGGTCCGAAGGGTGGAGGGTGGTAGGGTAAAATTGATAACATCTGAACCAAGGGCCCAATTTTTTTGTTTTGGGCTTGTTGGAAAGTTTTTTGGGAGAATCAATAACAACAAAATTAAAAAAAGTGAAATCGTCGAGATACAGAGCTTTTAAAAATAAAATTTAAAAAAAAAGACATAAGAATTTGCACATAACATCAATTTGCTTCCCTCTTGAAAGATAGCCCTACCTCTTACCTTTCCAAAATAAAAATCCCGAAACAGGTGTAGATTAAGTCTTGCAAAAAATAACCAACATAAATAAATTTAAAACAATTTTCTTGAAAATTATTCTTTGAGAATATCATAGTTTTAATTAGTAAAGTAAATTATGACCTCGAGCTAGAATAAATCTACTCAAAATATAATATTTTAAAGGTGCATAAAACAATTTTTATTTTTTAATAAAAATTAATTAGAATTTAAAAAAATTTAATGATAAAAAAATGTTTGATCAAAAAAAATTATGAAAACAATGTTTTTGATGAAAAAAAATTGACAAAAAAAAGGTTTTGATAAAAAAATTTATGGATGGAAAAAATTGATTAAAAAATTATGAAGAAAACAAGTAAGCGTGTTATATTCGGCTGTTCCGAATCTTTTATACCCTCCAAAATGTAAAAAAAAAACAAGTAAGAGTGTTAAATTCGGCTGTGCCGAATCTTTTATACCCTCCAACATGCAAATAAATAAAAAAAAATTGCAGGGGCGTCTTTTTTTTTTTGGGGGGGGGGGGGGGGGGGTCGGTA